>VWZY01010114.1:1434558-1451439 GCA_013399075.1 Chloroceryle aenea
CTGAATCAAAATGCTGGGTGCAGGCCTCTTTTTTTTTTTCCTTTCTTAATTTCCAGCCTCACCAACCCTCCTCCCCCCCAATCTTCTCGCTTTGCACATGAAATGGAACTATCGTGTTGGAAAGAACCAAATTCTATTTGTTTTTCACCTCAATGTCTTCATTAGACCCAAAGTAAAGGTCTCATGAAGCCATTGGCATAATTACAGGCTGAGTGCCTCCCTGCCCAAATCCAAATCCAGTATCCAGCTTCCTGGTCCTGTCAGAAAGTGGCAGAGGGAAGGGGGATGATGCATGGGTGGCAGCAGCCCCTTTGTTTCTCTCCCAAGTCCCTTTGCAATTTCTCTCTGATCCGCATGAAGGTTTGAAAGGCAAATCAGAAAGGGCCTGACTGCCACAGGAGAAAATATATTTAGACTCATGAAAAATAGGAAGGGAAAACTGTTTTATTTGCATTATTCACCAGGATCTATTATTTATTACATTGCTGTGCTAGTGTATCATTTTATAACTCCCAAAGAAATGATCATGCTCTGGAGGGTGACATAGTGCCCCTGCAGCCTAGCTGTTAAATATGGACTCTTGATACAAGATGTTTGGCTATTTTTGTGCTGCTTCATTTAAATGATGAATTTGTCAGGTTGGGCTTTGATACAGGCCCAGGAGAAAGGCAATTCACATCCCTGCTGCTTGCTGTCTCTTCTGCTCTGCCTTCTGCTAGATTTTTCCTTAAACCAGGGGTTATATTGTGAGGGGAGACCTTGGGCAAGGGGAGCCAGTAAGGTGCAGGGGGAACATTTCCACACTGGGTTTAACAAAGGCAATGGGACAGCAGGAGCTGCTTTCTTGCCCCAAACCCATCAGTGGAGATTTCATCCCCCTTGATGACCTTTGCAGCACCACCTTGTCCTCAGGCTCACTGTAAACCACAAGGAACTTCCTGGGCAGTGCAGGTCTCACACAGGTATGTTTAAGAGGTTGCCACATTTCCAGTGTTCCTCTTGAACAGCTCTGGAGCCACTGGTATCTCTGTGTTTTGTTGGCATCTTTGGCAATCTGCCCTCGTGCACCATTTGGTGTAAAGGAAATGTAATGAGTTAGGAAGACCTTTCTTTCACTTGATAATTCTGTAAGTGTACGGTTGTTTTCTTGGCTCAGGAGAGAAGGCGGCAGATGTATGGGTTGTTCAGTTCCTCACTGCTGCTTGGCAGGTTTCTGGGAGCACCATCTCTTGGAGCAGTTCCCCTTGCTGCTGCCCACCTCAGCTCTATTGTTATCCTGGGTGAATTTGTATCCACTCATGGTATAGGCAAGATTTTTAGCTTGTCTTTAAATAGCTTGTAGAGCCTATGTCTTCTAGCACCTCCCCACAGCCAAATATTTGCATACATGTGAAAAATTCAGTCATTTATATGCAAGATCTCATTCAGGTCCACTTGTGCCAGTCCACGTGTCCTCTAATGAGTGTCTGCCTAGAAACCCAGACTCAAAATTGGCCACAGTCAGTGTCCATCTGAACCAGGTAAACCCTTAAAGCCTGTTAAAAATAAGGACCTAAAATGTTCCTCTTATCAGAATGCATAAATATTAAAATGCTGAAGGAAAAGGGGTCTGGTCTCATCCCACTAGCTGTTGGAGAACATTGCTCACTCAGCCACAGCAGGATTTTAGTCCTTGAAAAAAAATCACCACAAACCAACTGCAGTCTGCAAAGAGCTGTTCTGCAAAGCATCTTGTGGGCAATCTGTGATGCATCCCTGAAGGATTTATTACCTCGAGCTGGCTGATTCGCAGCAGATTCTCCTTCCTCCGACTAGATGGCACTCTGCAGTCTGAAAAAGCCTCTGCAAGTTAACGCAGAGAGCGAAGCTTCATCAGTCGCAGCCCAGAGCCTGCAGCTTTGGCTGTAATTTTGTCATCTCTGGTTGCATGAATGGTCAGGAAAGGAAAGGGAGGGGAGGAGAAGGGGAAGAGATGGCATTGATGGAATATTTTATGGCTTATGACCTTAGAAAGAAACCCAGTCTTTTCCCCTGGAGGAGGTGCTGGTCCCTTAATGTTTACTTAATAGTATTTCAGGAACCTGCATCACAGTCAGACCTCCAGATCTTAACCAGTTCCACATTTTGCCCACCTATTCCTTGTAGATTGTGCTACTTCTGAGCCTTTCTGGTGCTGGATATTTAGCCCATTTGCTCTTGTTCACTCTTTCTGCCCCCCAGGTCACTGCATGTCTTACAGCCTAGACTTCAAAGGCTTGCAAGTGAGCAAAGGTGTTAGAAAAATTAGCAAAGATTCTTGTTATTTAGGTCCTGAGATACTGCAGAAAATAGAGCTGTCCCGAGGTAGTACTTTCTTCCTTTCAAAGGCAGGAAGAGAAATACCCGGGGACACCAAATACAAAGGAGGATGTAATAAAAGCTGTTTGGGGAGGATGAGAAAGGGTTTGTTAGGGATGTGCTAAAATGACCAGGAGAAAATGCCATGAGGTGGAAGAACAAGTGAGGAAGGAGCTGGGAAGAGCAACATGCACTTTAAAAGCTGCATCATGATACCAGCATCCTCAGCAGCAGCAGAATAGCACTGGTGCCATCTCTGCAGTGGTCTGGCATTCAAGTTAGTCAGTCAAGTTCACATGGCTGTGAGAAAATGAAACAGATTAATCTGTGCCCAGGCAAATGCCTGGGGATGCACATGTTCAGCATGCAGCACCTGTATGTGATTCTCTATACAGCTCACTGTAAAATTGTGGAATTTATTGGCCTAAATGGGATTAAAGGTGAAGAACACATCGTATAATTTCTTGATTGTCTCTTTCCTTAGCATGTGTTGGAGAAGGGAGATTTTTGTCTGTCCACGTGGTGCTTACCTGCAAGGGAAAATTAAATCTGAAGCAACTCTGTGTGTGGCCTTCCCCTGGATTCAGACTCCTCTTAACTCAACGCATCAGTGCCTTCAGGGTCTGGCACTGGGAACAGTGGCTGAGAAGTTTTACTTGAGCTGCTTCTCCGTATGTCTTGTGAGTTTGCTCTAACTGAGCCCTCTTTGACCACTGGTGACTCATTTAGCTCTCATGTGGCACTCAGAGTACCCTGTGCCCAGGGAACCCACCTTTCCCCATGCTGGGGCACCTGCCCATGACCTCAGCCCAGTACACATCCCCAGTACACATTCCTTAGATGTTTTCAGTGAGCAGCTACTTTTCTGGTTGGCAGTTCCTAGAGCAGCAGCAGGTTTGGCAATGAAATGTCCGTTTTCCCCAGTTTGTGATCCTGCCCTGGATGCCTGCGTGTGCTGTCGGGGGGGATGGCATGAGCACGGCTCACCCACTCCTCCAGCTCCCACTCGTTTGCTTCCTTTGCTCTTACTCACCTCTGGTGTGATTGGCAGTGTGTCTGGAGGCAGTTCTGGAATTCTGCACCTTTAGCTTGGCTGGTGTCTAACTCTTGCCAGTTTGCACTGTTTTGGTTCTGCTTACACATCCCACGTGCCTTGTTTGTTGTTTTGTGTTCACCTGACAGTTGTTGCCAGCTCGGGGCTAATGAGTGGTCTAGGAAATGGCTTTGTAAAGCTGCTGCCCTGTCCTTCAAATCCCTGCCCTCAAGGTCTGCTGCTGCAAGGACAAGATGGAAGAGGATGAAGTGTGTGTATTTTGGAAGATTTAAATAGAATTATAGAATGATGTTAAATCTCTTCCTACTTCTGATGTCCATTGACCCAGGGTGTGTCAAAAGAACTGACCTGTGTCTACATACCCATCCTCCCCACTCTCTTCCAAGCCTGTTGGTCCCTTCCACAGTGTTACCTTTAGGGTGATGCTTTGACTTGCAGCTGAAACCCTCATCATTGTTCAATGCCCCTAAAATTAACAGATGCTCTGAAAAGCACAGTTCATGGTGGGTTCATGTGAACTCACTTCTCCTTCAGAGCTGTTTGACCTGGTTTGGGCAGTTTTAAAGTCTGTTGTCTTTGGCTGCTACACCCCCTCTCCTCCTGGATGGCTTGACCCACAGGGAGGAAGGCATAAGAGTGATGGGAATGGTCTCAGTGGGTTGTCACTCATCCTGTTGGATGGCAGGTGTGACTGGATGGACCACAGGGTTGCTCACACAGGATGTGAGTAACCTGAAGGAGCAGTTCTGTCCTGACATGGAGCAAACAGAGCAGTGAGTAAGAGATGGCCTGGGCATGCTGTGGTGGAGCACCAAAAATAGCCTCAGGCTCTGCAGAGGAGTTGCTGACATGGGAGGAGGAATTTCAGGATCCTGGCAATGCTTAAGGGGCTGGCAGAGCTCCAGAAGGGGTTCCCCATGTTATGGAGCTGGAGCAGACTTTGAAACTGTGTTACTTTTACAGCAGAAATAGGTTTTCATGTCTGTCTGGTGTCCCAGCAGTAACCTCACTGTGCCAAGGGAGCATCTGACTGAGGTCTGCACCAACATCCTGCTGGGGTTCAGCAGCAAGAATAATGCTTTGGGGATTTTCCAGGTGACATTTTTGATGGTATTTACCAGAAGTATCCTGAAGACAGAAATTATTACATTAAAAAATAAAGGCATTGTTAATCACGTAGGGTTTTTTTTTCCTTCTGGCAGGCTGGCTAGGTATTAGTGATAAGATATTGTCCATTTTTCTCCATTCAGAAGAAGAAATGTATACAAGTTTCCCCTATAATTTTGCTATCCTCAGTTAAGAAGGAGCCTCGAGAAAATTTCAAGCAACTGAGTGGAATTGTTTGTTACTGTTGATTTCTTGCACTCTCTGGTTCATTTGAGTAATGTATTTCATCTTTCTTGAAAAATGAGTAGAAATACTTAAAAAATAAATATTTGGGTGATGTCATCATCATCCAAAGATCCTGCCTTGATGTGAGGGGAGCAATGTGGGATGGAGGGTGGCTTTGGGGATGTACTAGTTTCTGCTGATGTGGTGGTGCTTGTTGTTGGGGTTGACCTGATAGTGGAGCCGCATGGGGGTTCCTCAATATGTCCTGACCCCAGAAATAGTGTGGTTGAAGTGTAGCTTAGGTGCCTAATTTGGAAATATTTGAAAAATATGGTCTAACTTAAGTAGAGAGCATAAAAATTGAGAAAGAAATAGATGCTAGAGTAGAAACTTTTAAATTTGCTTTGCTTATTGAGACACTGCCCCATGGACAATAGATATGGCAAAAAGTTGTGCCCTCACTCCCTGCTGCTTTATCACTTCCCACCTGCACAGCCTGCGTTGTGCTGTGTCAAGGAGGACTACAGTTGTGCTTTGTATTACTACATGCAAAACATTTCTTTTAATTAATGTGCTAATTAACCTGACAGCGTGACTTGATTGTTAGGAGCTTGGTCTTCCAGCAAGCCTGTCTTTGGAGACAATGATCCATCCCTTTTCTTTTAACTAGAGCAAGGAGTGCAAGGCTGGAGCAGGGGGAGGCAGCAGCTCCTCGTGGTGGGGTTTGGGATGCAATAAAGGCAAGTGCTGAGGAGGATGCAGCAGCTTCAGAGATACCTGCTTTCAGCCTCCCCTTTTCATGGAAGTTTTCTTTTAGAAAGTTGTAGTTAATGTCATTCGAAAGTCTATTTCCATTTGATTTCATTATTTATTTTTAAAATCAAGAAGCTACAAAGCTCCTGGCTGGGATTGAATTTTTGCTGGCTGGGAAAAAGAGTGGAGAATTGGCTGCTTGTCTCCCGCGGGGATGATTTTGGGGCTGCTCAGCGTGTTCCTGCCAGCAGCAGCTGACCTACCTATGGCTGTGACTCATCCCCCTTCTCCTTGGGGCAGGTGAGGATATCTGATGCAGTTCTGCAGCCTCCTGAGCTGCAGCTCTACCGTGCAATGCTTCACGCAAATGACACAAACCCCACTGCTGCTTTTGCCACTGGGTCCCAGGGCCACTCGAGTCCCCTTTGCTTCCTGCACTGCTGGCATCCCAATGTGGGCATGAGGAATGCAGTGGGCAGGGTGTGCTGGGGGGACTGTGTATCAGCCCACCCCATGGTGCCTGCCCTGCAGGGTGCTCAGCTGTGGGGGCTGCAGCCCAGCTGCTCTGCAGCCTGAGAACTTGCACTCCTGTCACCCAGGTTGCCATGAAAATTCATCTAACCATGGGAAAGTGAATGGCTAGTCTTTCTAGGCTTGCTTGTTGTCTACGTGCTTGTACAGAACAAGCTAATTTTAAGTAAATTCATATAAAAATGAAGTCTTGCAGTGATCCTGAAGAATCACAGAATTTGTATGGTTGGAAAAGCCCTTTAAGATCAAGTCCAATCCTAATTGTACTTGTGCCACAACTCTACCATATCCTTAAGTACCATATCTAGATGGCTTTTAAATAGACTCAGGGATGGTGATTCAACTGCTTCCCTGGGCAGCCTGTTCCAGTCTTTGATAACCCTTTGGCAGAGAGGTTTTTCCTGGTGTCTAACCTAAACCTCCCCTGGTGTAGCTTGGTGTCATTTCTTGTTCTAGAAGCCGCTTCTGTGTGAAGTGGGAGAATAGCAATGGCCAGTTCCAAAGCTGGGCTCAGGGCTGCTCAGAGTTAATTCCCTGCATTGCCACGGGCTGCCTTCCTGCCTCCAAGCTAAATCACTCTGGGCTTCTGATGGAAGTCTGTGAGTGAGTGCCCAAATCCCTCAAACACAGCAATGATTTCTGCTCCATCTGCCTGTCTGTGAAGTGGGTGAAAGTGCAGCAGTTGTCTTACAGGTACAATGAAGAACACAAGAACAAGGATGAGCGAGGTGCTTCTATCTTGGGACAGTGTTTGCAGAGTCTCCTCTCTCCTCTAGGCTGGCTCAGTCACCCCCTGGAAAGGTGTCAAGGTACAAACAGCCCGTGAATGTGCTTTTCAGGAGCTTTTTCAGTTATGCCAGGTGAGGAGAGAGGGAAGGTTTTTTTCCCCTCACATAAAGCTCCAAAGGGTGACTTTTTCTCTTACTTGAATGTTTCAAGAGGCACGTGTGTGATTGCATCAGCCAGCATCACCTACTGCATCATACAGGATGTATTGAAGATGAACAGTGCTCCAGCAAAAGTCTGGTTCCTGAATTCATTACTCCCCAGCTGGGAAGATGGCAGAAGTTTGGGAAGATTATTTGTGATTCTATGTGCTCCATCTGGGTTTCTTTTTAATGTGGGAGAGGGTGGGAAATTTGCCTAGTGTAACAAACCCCCAGAATAAAAAAACAAACAGTTTTGTAGGGCAGAATGAGGAGAGGATAGGCCCTGAATTCTGAGCATTTGTGTAAAAGGAATGAACCCAGCACCAGTGTTAGGATGTTTGGACACATCCATCATGTGGGCTGGCGTCAGGCTGGTTGGTTTGTTCTTTGGTTTCCTCATCTGGAATAAGGGAAATGTTTATAGAGTTTTGAGCTTATGGAGAAAGCTAAATCAAAATGATAAAACATTTCATTTCAGCCTGGGCAGCCACACAAGAATAACTGTTCCAGAATAACTTCTCGTGTAGACAAACTAAAAAAACCCCATTATCTATTTTAACTAGAAAAATGAAGGAGGGATAGAGCTTGGGGTGACAAGCACAGCTCCTGCAAGCCTATGAATCACAGATCACAATAGGCTCTGTAAAATGATAGTGCTCTTTTGGTAATGGCACATCATGATCCCATCTATATGTACATCCACTATATTTATACTACATGCCTCTATCTATTCCAATTATATATATAAAAAAAAATCCAATTTACTGGTGTGGGTTTAAAGAACAACTCTGACTTGAAATTTTTAGTAAAATATGATAGAAAGGAATATAATTTATCAAAGAAACACTGCAGAAGAGGGAGATAATGGGATTTCTGAGACTGCATGAATGCTCTTCGTGGTGATTTGAGGTTTTTTTGAGGGCAGGATATGGGGCACCTTACCTGAAAATGATTGACCTTTTTATTTATTTAATTTTTCCTGAAATTGTTTTAAACCTAGTCGATTTGCAGCTCTCTTATTTTATGGATACGCATGGATTTTCAAATGAATGCAGAATTTTTATTTTTATTTTTTTTTAAGATTATTTATTGTGACAAGTAGTTTTTGCCTGGAAAATCTCTCATGCTGCAGCCCTCCATTGCTAACAACATATTCTTTCACAGTGCCAGCCTTTATTTCTTTTTAGCTGAAGCTTTAAATTCCAAACTTGAATTGAAACTGCTGTTCTGACAAGTGAGACATCAACTCATCACTCTGGAGACTTGTTGCATTTTTTTTCCCCTCTTCCTCTTAAATTAGACCACGTGTAGAGTCTCCTCAGCCAAAGCATGCCCAGGTTTTGATGCAAGAGCTTGCTGTAGTTTGTAGAGACTGGGGGCAGTAGTTCATTTCTGTATAATTAACCATAAAGGCTCCTGTGCTCCACTTGTGCACAATAAGCTGACCCCAGTGGACTTGCTAATGAGCAGAAATGAGTACTGCTGCCTTCAGCCACGGGCAGCATTAGGGTCTGCCTGGTTCGTAGCTGCATAGCAGGGCAGAGCAGTCCTGGGTCGGACCCTTGGGCAGCAGGGAGGGGGTTTGTCCTGCCCTTCCTTGCTGGTGGGTTTCCTGAGGCTTCTGGGGTTGAGTGCTGGGCAAACTGCGTGGTCCTGGGGAGAGGCTGTGAGGAAATTTTCCCACTGCCTTTAACCCCATTTTTGGTACTGTTAGGGGACACTGGCACACACGGGTCAGAGATGAGGTAGCTGAGGGGAGCATTTATGCATGACAGGGAGGGGGTTCCTCAGCTGCAGGGCCCCCAGTAGCCATCTTGCTCAGGTTTCCAGGCCAGAAGGTGCCACTTTGCACTTCCAAATGCTGCCTCCACCTTCTGCTTTTGGACTTGGAACTTCAGTCTGAGACCTGGCTTCTCCTCTGTGTATAACCCACGCTTCTGGCTGCATGGAGCCCATCACAACCCAGGGTTGTGTTTCTAGTGTCTGCTTGCCCTCTGCTTTAAAATATTTACTTCATTTACTGCTTCTGCAGTGCATCCATTTCAGCTAGGCTAGGAGCTGCATGCTATCAGAGTTTCTTCCTCTCTGAGGTAATTGTAGAACATGGCTGAATTATCCCTACCACCTCTCGGGTAAACTGCACAGTCTGAGCTACAAAAGCTTCTCCCTATCAGGCAACTTTTCCAGAGCAACAGAACTTGAGTCTTGTCTGAATCCTTCATATATTTTCAAGACTCTCCTTGAAATATGGGCCCCAGAGCTGCTCACAGCATTTAGCAATGGTATCTTGGATACGGGATGCTGAAATAACAACATCTCCCTCTGTGTGCTTGTTAATCTCCTGGTTATGTAGCCCTGGATTGCTTCTCCCCTCTTAGTAACAGCATCACATGAGGAGTTCATGCGTGGCTGTTCCTGCACAAATCTCCCCATTCCCTTTCCTTAATTGCTGATGCCAAATTGCTGTCATCCATGTTATTATCATGACCTGCATGCTTGGTCCTTAGGCAACCTGCCAACTGCGGCTACTTGGAGCACTTTGCTCAAATGAATGAATATGACCCATCTCTCCAGGTCTGTTCCCCACATTAATGCTGATCCTGGCCACGACCAAATTGTATCAGCAGTGTTTTTGTGCATTTCCTAGGTAGTTGAGTAACGTACTGAGTAGGGTTTGATCAAGGACAGAAACTATTTGGCTATTTTGCTGTTTATCATGTAGGACCTATTGGTTAACTAATTTTAAAGATATTTTGTTCCCTTCCTTTTATAAATCTACTGCCTATGAAAGTTTGTTTCAGGCTTAGGTCCCTGTCAACTGATGGAGCCAAAACACCTGATTTATTTGACATTTTATTTTCCATGCTTGATGATGGTGATATGCAGACCAGCTGACCTTCAGCTCCCAGGTATCCCTTTTATTTATGAGTATTGGCTTGTACTAAGCTTTATCCCCAGTCCCCAGATGGATCTTACTGCTCTTTGAATGCATTAACAGTTGGCATGAGCTGCTCAGGCCTCTCCTTGGGGATCTTGTCTTCACATGTTTGGTAAGTAATACAAACTGGCTTGTTTAATGAGAGCTTTTCATGAGAGCTTTTCATAAGAGAAGGGATTCTGGAGAGATCTGGGTCCCAGCAGCACTGTGAAATGCACTGGGAGTTATAATAAAACAATCCTGCTGGTGACAAGTAGCAGCTTTAACTGTCGCTGACTCTCTGAGTGCTTCTGGATGGGTTCAATACCGTTGGCATATGCCTGTCCTGGATAGCTCACTCCCTCCCAGTGTGTCTTACCATCTGGGGGAGAGATGGCTCTGCCTGCAGGATCCCAGCTTAACCTCTCTTCCCTGGCTCTTTCAGTAGGGAAACAGCCCAGCTGCTCCCCAGGTTTCGAAGAGGTGTGACTGAGAGGTCAACTGAAAATTCTGCTGCAAATCACCGAACACTGAGAATCACCCCCAATTGTCCTGAAGTGGATCCAGATCTGAAATGAGGTTATTTTGCACGTGGTCTGTTCTGTATTCAGCACCTAGGGGCAATTATTGCTTCTACAAATAGGAGGGACTGAAGTGACCTGATTTGAGGTTTCTGTATCAATACTAATGAGCCTCTCTCTGCAGCTCCCTCGGTGAGAGCACAAATAATATTGGCTTTCCCTCTCCCTCAGGGTGTGCATCTCTTGGTTGCAGTGGTGGAGTGAGCCTCAGTTGGACCTGAGCACCAGCTCTTTGTGTGCTGCATTCCTGCAGCCTGCTCCTAAAAATAGAAAGCCACTTTGGCTGTGGATGCAAACCCACTGTTACCCCCTAGCCAGCCAAGCCTGCCCAGGCAAAGCCAGGTCAGCATGGGCAGCCACCGTGGTGAAACACAGGTCGAAGCTGCTGGCCCTGTGGCCATGTCCAAGCACATGGAATATTGGACTTTGTTTCTACAGCTTGTGCTGCTGCTGTTATTTCGGTAACTGGTTGCTTATAAAGGGCATAGTGTGGCTTGGGGGCCTCTGCAGCATCTTTCAGGAGGAATTTGGCTCAGGCTGTCCCTGCTAGGGATCTTCCCCACGAGTATTGTTCAAGTATTGCCTTCAAACTGGTCAGTGCCTGCCAGGACTAACCCCTGACATTTCTTACTGCCAAATCCCCTAATGGATGAGGTGTGTTCATCTCAGTAGAAATATCAAATGGGAAGAATTAAACCCAGAAATCCAGGTGAGAAGGAAAAGGTGGGTTTTAGAGTCTTGCAGCTGTCGTAGAGCGCTCTGCTGCCGTGCCAATCCCCGGTGATGCACAGCATATGTTTAGGTGGCTGCCTTTAAAGGGATGACAGCAAACGATCTGAACGGCTGTCTCCTTTTGTGTTCTTATTCCTTCCTAGAATATTACAGGATTTCGATCAGGTTTTCAGTGGTCTCCTGGGTAACGCTTTATTACAGCAGCTCTGAGGAGTTCTAGTTGGTAGCAATGAGATCTGTATAGATACACTGATTCTGCCACCTCCTGCGATGCTTCCTGCTCGAGAACACTCAAAAGTCTTCTGCGAATGTTAATTTCCTATTATTTGTGATAGAGAATGGCCTCCAGGTACTGCCTAGAGCATTGCAGCAGTACGAGTTGTGCTGGCCAGCTGCCTGTAAAAGCCACACCTTTGAATCAGGGGTGTCAAACAACTGGTGGGCTTTTTGCACCCAGAGTGAGACATTAAAATAATTGCCTTTTTTTCTTTTTTTTTTTTTGTCATTCTGAGGTTTTTACAACAGGTAGTAAGACACTAATGAGAGCTGAAGATGCTGTGAGGAGAGCTTGGACAAGAGAGAGATGAAGGTGTGGAGGAAAGGATGGTTATGGTGTTTTACACATTATAACTTGATGTGCAAAGAAGTGAAGGATGCTGTGACCCAACAGACTGCAGTGCTGTGTTAAGGACAAGGACTTTGGCTTAGAGAAGCATCATAATATGGATTTCCATATGGTGCTGCCCTGTGCAGGGTGAATCTGTAGTCATGTAACCTGGCAAGGGTAAGGCTCTCAGGTATCCAGGCTCAGTCTGGGCATTTCTATCACCCTAAGCTACCCGTGCTTGGTCAGGAAGGGGAGAATGAGCTGAGTCCCTGGGACTCTCTCCTGCTCCTCCCTGGGAACTGGGCTGTGCTGTTCCCAATACTCTTCCCTGGTGGGAAGGAGTGATGCTGTGCTGGGTGTGGAGTGGAGCTGGTGGCAAGCCTGAACTTCACACGTGGCAGCAGCAAGAAAAAACATCAGCAGCAATGAACCAAGTGGCAGTTTAATGGATTTCCTAGAACTGTGCTTTGTAAGGGCCTGGTTGTCAGGATTTTTCCTGCATTGACACAAGTTTTCAAAGAACTGAGGACTCCAGGGCTGTATAGCAACGGCTGTCCCTTTACATGGCTGACCTGCCACGCTCCCTCCTTTCAGGGTAACACTACAATAAATATTGTATAGCAGAGAGTGCAGCATAATTGGCTGGATACAATATATCTGCTGTGCTGTCCAATATCGATTGCTCCTCGTCCAAATATAGGTATCTAAAATCAGTCCAGCAAGCAGCAGCCCCCTTGGGCTGATGCCAACCCTTTCACGCTGCAGTGGCTTTCACTTAACCTCGGCTGCACTACAAGCCCTCTGTGTGATCTGTGTATGCTCCAGTGCTGGAGGGCATGTGTCCACTGTGGGGGCATCACCATCATGGTCCCCCAGTCTCTGCCTTCATCAGCGAATTGTCTGCTCTGACAGGGATCTCCCTCCTTGTGCTGGTGGTATTGAGTTCACAGTGATGTTGTGTGGCACTAGTGCCAGGTGCTCTTCAGGGCTTGTGTGAGGCTGCAGCTAAATCCCAAAGGAAAACTGCTCTTCTTTTTAGGCAGATGAATTAAGGGGAAAACCATTCGTGGCTTGGCAGAGCCCAGCCAGCAGACTTGAGTCCTGGAGGTTGGTAACACTTCCAGGAGTGCTGCAGATGCTGTCAGGGCATGTTTACATCACAGCACGCTGCACGGTCTTCTTGGCTGGTTTGAGATGGTAAAGTCAGTTGTGCAGCTGCTGGGCAGGGTGGCTGCAGCATGGTCATGCCAGAGCTGTGTCATGTGTGATGCTGTGCTGGCCCGTGTGCTGTCACTCACCTGCACATGGCCATGCTCTCTTTGGTTTCCTCTTGGTCTCCCTGCAGAGCCTGTGGGATTAATGGCAATACAGCTCATGCAGGCTCACTGGTGGCCACTGAAGTGCCTTGCTCTGGTTTTTTTTAGCACTAAAAGGCTCCTAAATCTCTGCGTTCAGAGAATAGCAATGCTGCTTTTCCACCCGTGCAGAAGGGATGCAAAAGAAGGAAGGGCCATGCTGCTTTTCTCCAGCCTTCACCGTCAGCCTTGATTAAATCTCTGTTCTTGTTCAGCAGACTAAAACCCATTGCCCAGCAGAAGTGTTCAGACTGAACATGGAATACCAGCACATGTCAGTATGCATAGCATGCCCTGCTGCAGCCTCATGATGTGCTGCAGAGCACAGGGGCTCAGCTCTGCACCCAGCAGCGCTGCCTTCACGCCCTGATGCAATGCCACTTGACACCCCACACTGCAGCTATCTGGCACTAAGGCTCATATATTCCTACATCTTAAGTATGTCCACACATATAAATGGCAATCATTCCTCTCTTAAATCAAAATAAATAATTTATTTCCTCCCGCAAACGATTAGTGTCCTAGCAGTTCCTGTAATAAATTGATCTTTATCTTCTAGTTAACTGGTTTCACAAAACCAGTGAGCAGTGAAATCTTCTGCCCTATTGATTGATGTACAGTGGTGTATTAGTAGATAGCAAATTCAAGAGCATTGCTGCTGAATTTGTGCCCCAGGGAGCTCTTGCAGGGTTAGCGTCGCACGTTGCGTGTAAGAGCAGTGTATAAAGGTCTGGGGGTGAAGGACTTCTGTGATGTTAAAGCTCAGAGAAGAAAAGAAGAGTCTGCTAATTTTCCTTGTCTGACCCCATCCATATTAGATAAGAGCAATGTGCTGCAATGTGTCAGACAGGTAGAAGCAACAGCTGGACTTTTCAATAATACAGGAATGATGAAGAGGCTCAGCTACCAACTGTTGCAGAGATGCTGGTGGCAGCAGTGGATGTTGCAAAGGGGCTTTGGGATATTCTCACCTGAGCTTTGGCATTTATTCCATGAGATGGTACACCAGTCCTGCTGGCCTTGCTCTGCAGGCAGCAGAGCGTGAGGTGCACATCTGGGCTCTTATTCAGCCCACCTCAGTTGCTCCTACCACTGTAGTTTGAAGGATGCAGGGTGTGGGCTGTGGGCATGAAGGAGAGAAAGCAGAAACGGAAACAGAATAAAATGTGTGTCTGGTATTTTTTTCTGTTAAAAACCTCCCAAAAGTTGCAGTGATATGTTGAGACAAAGGGCTGAGCCCTCGATGTCATCACAGGGAACAGAGCAGAAAACTCCCTTTGTATAGCATTGACCTTTTATTCACTCCCATTTTTTTCCTTGTTCAGTGATGTTCTGTGTGCTGCTGGGCTGCAGGGAAGGCTGGGCAGTGCAAGTCCCAGCTCTTGATTTCAGGTCAGATGTGTGAGGCACACAAGCAACACATGGAGAGAAATCATCAGGGCAATAGAAACCTTGGCTCTGTGCTGGGCTTCACAACACTGAAGTGTTGGCTTTGTCCCAGCTTTGAGGAGCCAGCACACCCTTAACCTCCACTTCCTGGCTCCTCTGCCCTCCTCTGTGAGATGCTGTTGGCTCATGCCTCTGTTTGCTTGCTGCTGGCTCTGTGCTGCACATCAGATAGCTCGGACCTGGTGGGGGAGGAAGAGAAACAGCTCTTTGACCTGAGTTTTCTCATCCCCTTTGCTATGGAGCAGACTTAGGGGAGGGAAGAGGTGTCTTTCTGTGCTGTACACATCATTGCTTAGAGCAGGAGGAAAGTGCTTCTCTTTGGCTCCATGACTGTGTTTTGGGGGTCAATCTGCAGAAACTTTCATTGTGGGGAGGTGGGGTGGGAGGTCATTTACCAGGGACATCCCATCCCCAATTTCTCCTCTCCCTCCTACCTTGGTGCTGAGCCATTACATCTCTTCCCCCCCCAGGATGAGGACTGAGACCAAAAGATTCTATGGACTGCAGTTGAGCATAAGCCTCTAAGCTAGAAATAATGCCCTGAAAGGATTTACCTAAGCTGTAGTAGATAAAATGTTAAATTTCAGTGGGGGTTAGGGTGCACATCTACTGTGCCTAGCCATGAACTAATGGTGGAGGAGGAAAGGGAAAGAAAAACGTGCTAACTTCTGAAATCTTCTGCATCCTGGGGGCTGAGCACTCAAGATCCCACTGCTCCTGGATGGATATAGTGGCAATAGTGGGATATGAGGCTGTGTGACATTGCCAGCAATGGAAGAGAGGGAAGAAAAAAAATATTCCCTTTCTTAAATGGGAAAGAGCAACCACCTTACTTCACACTTTCACTTGGTAAGTAGTGGATAGAGAAGGTCTTCACCCACAACATTTTGTGTGTACTGAGACAGGTTGTAAGAACTAGAAACTTTTGTGAATTCTGGTCCAGTACAAGGAGAAAAACTCAAAAGGACTTGGGAAAACGTGTTAATCTTCATCACTGCGTGGCTGATGCACTGTGCTGCTGCTGAGACCCAGGCATGGTGCTTTGTGCTGCTTTGAGCTGAGCTTCCCAGGAGCAACAGCTGTACCAAATGCCCCTCGGAGTAAACAGAGAAGAAAGGTAAGCTAGGAAATGTTTGTTCTTTTGGCTATCATGACGCAATGAAGAGCAAGAGGCTGTGAGCAGTTTGCAGCCAGTTTGATTCTGGGCACACAGGAAAAATGTTCTCACTGTGAGGGTGGGCAGACGTTGCTGCAAGGGCCCAGGGAGGTGGCATGACCTTCATCCTTGGAAACATTTGGAACATAACTGAGCACAGCCCTGAGCAACCTGACCGGATACTGAAGTCGGCCCCACTGTGAGTAGGGCTTGGAGTAGGGACCTCCTGCCAACCTCAACTGTTCTTTGCTGCAGTGATTTACAGGAGCAAATTCTCTGTTATTAAGCTATCACTTTATAGATCTATTTTTGTCATTGCTTCATGAGCAGTGGTATCTTGGAGCATTCATTATTCAGAAAAAGTGTCTTCCAATTACACAATATCATAAGAAGAAAAGTGACTGGTTTGTCAGGACTGCAGATCTAAAATAAGCTGCAGCAAGCACATTTGCTTGGCACGGAGGTTGTGTCTTTAATTAGAAAAGCTCTGGAGAGTTAATCTACTTGGGTAGGGAGACCTATTGCTTCCTCCTGCAGCATGCGAGGTGGCTGGAGCTGAGCAGCTCAGCAAAAGGCCTAGAGGCTGGGCTTCAGGTAATTAATCTTACTTGGGAAATTTGTAATATACATGCATAGGAATTTGCCTAACATTAGGTTTGGTGTGCTTCCATCAAATGGCTGAACTGCAGCAGGACTGGGAATTGACTTAGATGTAAATTCTTTTAGTTAATAATAAAAAAAAGGACTGAAAGTCCTAATCTCTGGAAAGCAGTTGCTGCAAGGAGTGGAGTGATTTACTGTACCATCTAGCTGGGTGAAAGAAGTGTTCTCAATAGGCATGAAGAATAGGAGCTGCTCAGAAGTACCCAGACTGGACTGGTCTCTTGTGTGGGGAAACCATGCCTGCACTCTGACAGATGTATCAGCAGGAGGAGGGGAAGAGGTTGTGACTGTGATCTGAAAAAAGCCTCCTTTGGGCTGATCACCTCACCTACATTGCTAAACAGGTAACCTTGATATAACTGGAGAGCTGTAACCAGTGGAGTCCCCCAGGGATCAGTGCTGGGTCCAGTCCTGCCCAACATCTCTATCAATGACAGACACTGATGACAGGACAGAGTCTTCTCAGCCCGTTTGCTGAGGACACA
>VWZY01010114.1:1451523-1477467 GCA_013399075.1 Chloroceryle aenea
CTGAGAGGGGATTTGATCAATGTTGATAAATATCTGTGGGCTGAGTGTCAGGAGGAAAGGGACAGCCTCTTCTCACTCGTGCCCTGGGATAAGACAAGGGGGAAGGGGTGTATCGTGGAGCACAGGAGGTTCCACCTCAACTTGAGGCGGAACTTCTTTACTGCAAGGGTCACAGAGCCTGGAACGGGCTCCCCAGAGAGGCTGTGGAGTCTCCTTCTCTGGAGATGTTCAAACCCCACCCGGCTGCGTTCCTGTGTGGCCTGTGCTGGATTAGATGGTCCTGCTCTGGCACAGGGGTTGGACTCAAAGATCTCCAAGGTCCCTTCCAACCCCTGACATCCTGTGATCCTGTGATATTTCAGTAAATATTGAAGCTATCTTCCTCTCCCCTCCCAATGGTCTCCAGAGCAGGGGGATCAACTAATCAATGCTACAGAAATTAGTCAGGTTTTCCTTGACACATGATGAGTTTAATAGCTTTGCAATTCACTCCATGTTCTTGTTAGCCACAGTGATGTTTATTCTGGGAGACTTCTCTGCCTGAGGCAGTACAAGGGTCTTAATTTCAAACAGTAGCTTACGAAGTTGGATGTTTGGCCTGGACTCTAAATTTCTGTGTTTCTGTGAAGCCCTGGTTAGTGTTATCAGACTTGATCAGTCCTGGTTCCTCTTCTGAGACATCTACCACCTCTGACAGTTCTGATGAAGATAATGATGTGCTGCACTTGACTGATGAATGCCACTGGACAACAATAGCTTCCATTTGTTACTGATTGGAACTAGACTGCTTGAATTAAAAGCAAAAGCCTTATCTGACTTGGCCAGCAGTCTCCACTTTATCTCCTCCCCAGCAAAACTAAACCTTGCTCGAGCTGGGCAGTTCATGAGCTGCAGATATATGAGTGCATCATTAAGCAGATGGCTGGTCAAGAAGGAGCTGAGGGCCCTGTTGCTGCCATCAGTGGCTCCCATTTGGGTTCTGGGAAAGCTCAGGTTTTGCCATGTCATTTTCAACAAGTGCTGAGGTAGCTCCTCTGGCATAACTGTTCTGCTCTCTGGGACTGCAAAGCACCTTCCTGGTGGTTGGGCAGCTCTCTTTCAAACGCTCAACAACCATTTAGCAGATTAGCATTGGCTTAGAGCTCATGCTTGCTTAAACACTTCCTGAGATGCTGGTTAGTGAAAAGCTTGGCAGGATTTTCTCAGGCTTCAGGCAGCTGAGAGTTTGCTCTCCAATGGATGCCCAGCTGCATCTGAACAGAGCCAGTGTTCACTTCTTTCATCTTAATGCTTGCAGTTACTTAGATGTATTTTCTTCTTAACAGCAGATACTCACATCTGGATTTCCAAAATTTGCACTTTACCCATCTCAAGCTCTGCAAATAATACAAAAAGTGAAGCTGTAGGATTAGGGTTTTTTGGTCTCTACTGCCAATCCATTTCCTTTGAAAGCAATGTGAAATATTTATTATTGCAGGCAAACTCCCTGGGATTGTGTCATTGGTGATTCAAACCTCACGGTGCTGCTGCAGAGATTTGTGTGTCTGTGGGTGACTTTGATTCCCTGCTGGCCTGTCTGGTGCTTCTGTCCCCTAATCCAGCTGATAGCATTAAGTCATGCAGTTAATCAAGCGGAAGAAATTGCTTCTCTTTATCCAAAGACCTGATGACTTTATCTGACAAGGAGGATCTCTAACAGAATGAGACAAGGAGAAGTAGATGAGATAAGAAGCATCCACAGGCCTCAATATGCAGTGGAGTAGGAGCACATAGTGAATAATCTCTTGACAAAGCCAGCCTTCTGACTGGTGCTTTAGTATTGCTTTTTTTTTTTTCCTGTATTAAGTAGCCAAAGATCAAGAATAAATTAAGTCCTGGGACACAAAACTGTTAATTTCAATGTGGAGCATGAGCTGAGCTCATCAGCAGGCTGTTCAGGTGTTCAAGTATAGCACATGGCTCAGTTACTCTACAGGAGGCAGCTGGCAAAGATGGGTGCAAAGTTCCACATTACCTGTGCGTGCACGGGTTGCTGCGTATTATTTCCATCAGTGATAATGAGGAATTAAAACACAACTCATGAAGGCATGAAAAGAAAGGTCTTCACAGGGCGGAGTACACTCAGGTAATGGTTATCCTGATAAAATTAACTTAATTACAGGAGGCTCAGGAGGGAGCATAATCTCTCCTCCATTTCTTGCTATCCCATTATAACAATGATCTATGCAAACCCAATTTAACTATTACATCATTCCTACTAAAATAAACCAAACCCATTTACAAGTATCCTTGTGGGATTTGCTGCAAGTAGATGCTGGAGAGCTGCATTGGCTTGTGTTGCTGTTGAGTTTAATTTTCACCCTCCCCATTACCTACCTGCTTTGCTATGTGGAGTTGTTTTCTCTGCTCAGGTATTTCTGCAATCATGGAGAATGGCAACAGGCAGAACAGGGCACGCTCCCTCTAAGGAGGGAGGCAATAACCAAGTGATTTCCTTATTCTTAGGTTTTAAGAGGTGGTCTCTTAAGAAGCCTTAAATGGATGGCATGCCAAACTGTGAGACTGGCCCCATTCCCATCTCTGCTGTGCTCTCGTCAATTTTCAGCAGCTCTGCTGCAGTGAGATTGTTGGGAGTGAGGATGCAACAGGAATATCCCCCACTGGGAACAGAAGCTCTCCACAGGAGTTTGTCTCCTGCGCTGGGGCTGTTTGAAGTTTGGCTATCTTGTAAAGTTCTGTTGGTTTTGTTCTCAGAGTTACAGCCAAGTAAAGAAGGTAAGGAGCAAGGTACTTCCAACAGATGGTGGGGTTATTTGGAGCAAAGTATCTGAGGGAAGCAGAGAAACAGAAGTCATATTCCTTTTATGTGTGCTGCACCACAGAAGGGGGGAAAAATGTTCCCGTGTTTTATGTTCCCGGGTTGATCTCTTGCTTTACACTTGGGTGAACAATAATGTTGGTACTAAAAGTTAATGAAGATTGTGTGGAGTAAGGGGGTTCAGGCTAAATATGGACTAAATATTGATTAACAAGGGTTTTATGGGAAATTGCATAGCACTTTTCTCTGTCAGGTGTTCACACATCTTCCTCTCCATTTAGAGAAGATCTTACCTGCAATCAGCTAGTAAAACCTTTGTACACCAGCCTAGAGTAACTGGCAGGGTAATTGCAAAAGAAGCCACAATTCTAGGGATAATCTACTTGGTTTTAATAGAATGTATAACTCTCATGTGTCAAGGAAAGACAAGTTTCTTACTTCTTGAAAACAATATATCCTGCTAGACAAAGAATGCAGAAAATGCTTGACTGTTGGTGAGACACTTGTGAAATGATTAGATTTGAATTATCTGAAGCCTTGAGCTGCAGGTTGTAAGTTCAGCTGGTGAAGAGGTAGAAACAAGAGCCACAAGTGCCTTCAGCAGCACAGAACTGCATCGGTGTGCATTGAGCCTTCATCTGTGTTACCTGTGTGCACATCTCCATGAGAAATCCCAAAGTTTAGAGTAAGGAAAGGAGGGCTCCTTGGTCACGGTCTCATCTTAGTCCTGGCTAGGGTGGTTTAGAGCATTGCAGCAGGTTGCCGTTTGGTTGCAAGTGCTTCTTGAAGAAGAAAGAAATGAGTCTGTGTTTATCACAGTGTGTGACATTGACATCAGCTACAGCTGCTTTGTGCTGAGGGTGTCATGCAGGATGTTATGCCAGCATCCTGGAATTTACTGCCCATGTTTTGTCACATGCTAGAAGCCAACCAAAGATGAGCTGGCACCATGTGAAAGAGCATGTTGGCCAGGTAATCCATAGAGCATGTGTTTAAGCTGTTGTGGACCTGATCTTTCTTGGTCTGGGCTGAACACCACACTCTGTGTTGGCACCAGGTCCATCTCATTTAGTGAGAGCCTGGGTGTCTGCACTCTGTCATGTGTCGTGTCGTCCTCGCAGGACTGCCAAGACCCTCATCTACATTATCTGACAACATGCATTTCACTCTGTTGCATTTCTTTCCTAACATTTTTTTTTCCCCACACTAAAAAGAATTTTTTGGAGCTCCCCAAAGTTGAGTGCTACTTGGATCCTTTGATGTTTCAGGCTTCTCTCTCTTGTCTGCCATAATGGGTACAGAAAGCAAGGTGTGATAATGGTAAACCTCAGAATTAGTAAAAACAAATAAACACAAAAGCATGTTGCAGCAGGCTTTGGTTAGAATTGTGATGGGTCCTTTCGAATAATTTATCTGTGAATAAATACTGACTTCCTGCAGTTTCTTGCTCCATATCCATGGTGTCTTTCCAGCCCCTGGTGATGAGCCAAGGTACAGGAAATCCAGAGAGCTGCTGTGTCCCATGAGATCCCTCCCCAGATCATTCCTCTCAGGCAGACTGGGAATCACTTTGATGATGGGATTTTTCCATTTTTCATGGTGGTTTGGGCCTTTTAAACCCCTTTCATTACCAGTTTTCTTCATCCTGCTCTCTTGCTTCTAGGCTGTTTCTCATTTATTTCTTTGGACTATATTCAACATTCAAGGTAGGTGGTTTCTTTGTCCTAAATTCAGTGGCTGAAGAGATGTCCTGTGAGCTCTGCTCATTCCTTCCCTGTTGGCCTGATAGAAGACTTTTCTTTCCTGGGATGAGTCCAACATTGTCAACTGCAATTACTCTGGCCACAGAGAACACAGAAGTGACTGTAGGAGTAGCTGGCTCCTGTGCTGTGACCATCATCCACTTTGTCATCAATCTTTTGCTGGTTTACTTCAGCCAAAAAGGCACCCAGGAGAAGTTTGGTGGTTTTTGTGTTCCAGCACAATTTCTGAGTAATTCTGGGCATCATTTTTGCAGTATTTGCCTTAACCATTGTCACAGGATTGTATATAAAGCATCTTAGTAAATGGGTAGTCACATAATGTAACTGATGCGTAAGGAAAGCAGCTATTTGCAGTGCTCAGGAAAAAAAAACATAATTTATTGCTAAAAATAGAAGTGTGACACCTCATGACTTACTAATTGGGTCTTGGTCAGAGTGCATTACATTGAATTCCAGCGTGGTGCAAACTATTTTTAAGGCATATCCTATTTGTGGCATTAGGAGAGTTTTGCAAGCAGAAAGATATGTGCACCATAACCATTTGGAAAATAGTTTAGTAATAACATAAGTAATGAACTCATTAGGAAATTCTTTCATGGAACATGACCAGCTCATCAGCTTGCTAAGCGTTGTTCTTCCAGTCTGTGGGAATTTAGGGATAAGCTGAGGAAATACTCAAAGTTTTCCTTGGCATCTAGGTAATTGGATATTATTGGTATTAAATTAATCTGGTCTATTGGGGATAAATAAGTTATCCTACATACAATCACAAATAAATCTATTGGCTGTTTAGTAACTAAGTGGGTTTTCTGTCCAGAGAAAGCCCTGGATAATTCCTTTCTCCTCAATCCTTTCTCCACCACTGTTTTCCATCCACTTTATCTGTTAACCTATCTAAAATACCTTTGTATGTCTAAAGATGATTTTATAGTGTTTCTTTTATTACTTAATATACTGAAGCTGTGTAAAGCAGATATGCTTAATCCTGTGTGCTACACGAATTGTGTTCTGCAGATTGCATGTAACAAGCATGCAGTAAACTTCTAAACCAGCATGAGTCCAAGTAAAATCTAATATAACAGAAGGGATAAAGGATGAGCATCTGCAATACAGCTTCAAGCAGCACAGGGGGCTACCCGGCCAGGTCAGCTCCTTGTTCTGTGAGCAAAACAGAGTGAGAATAAGTAAGAATAGTAAGTAAGTAAAAAAAGTAAGAATAGTCTGGATGTAACCTTTGCTTTTTTTAAGATCTATAGATGCCAGATGCACAACAGACATTTTCAAAAGGTTATAGCCAAAATACCAGCCTGAGGATTCCCTTCAGCTACAGTAAGTCTCCTGTGTTGAAGTTTGGGTTGCTTGAGGATGAATACATGGGAATTGGTGTAGCAAAAAACCATCAGGATGAGTAAAGAATTAGTAAATAAAGTGTTCTGCAAGTGGTGAAATAGTGAAACCTGTTGCTTCTGGATTAATTTTGTTTTCCTTACATTATTGCAGTGTTCCTAAGTAAGGTACTGAAGTTTCTTTGACCCCTCCATGCAATACATCTAAGCTCTCTCTGGATCCTCACTTATCTTTATATATTTTTAATTTCCTCCCTTTCCCTATGCTCAGCCATGCAACTTTTAATATCCACTATCCCTTTCTGTGAAATGAGGTGAACTGGTCTCTCACTGCCTTTCAAAGTGGGGGCATTTGTTTGAGTCCTTCCTGGCCAGACACTGTTCACAAACCCAGTGATTTTAACATCTCTGAAACCTCTATGTCTTCATTAATTTAAGCTAAATTTTGCCAGCAGGCTCAAAACTTATCAGAGTGGACAAACAGGGACACAGCCCAAGTGACCTGACTTCACTGTCTTAGGAAATGAGGCTAAAAATAGTAGTGGAAGACTGAAATTGGGTTTGAGCTACCAATCTTTTTAGCTACTAAGAATAAGGGAAATGAGGTTACACTGGCTGATTTATTATTCCTGCTAGTTACTAATTATTTGGCTTTTCTTTTGAGTAATTAAAAACGTACATTTGTGGCTTTAAGCAAGTGCACTAGATCTCTAATCTGAAGTTTTAGAAGTATATTCTTCACCTGGGACCCCAAGAAAATGCTTGCTTTCCTTATAACTGTACATTTACAATGTAAGACCACGAAGATCATCTTACAAAGACTTTGAGGCTTTCCATATTTCTGTGAGGATATGTGTCCAGTTTATGCCTTGGCTGTTTATTTTGCATATTTTTTTAACCACAAAGTTCAGTTTCCCTAAGAGAGACTTTAAAAAGGAGGCATAGAGAAAGGAGGCAATTTCTGGTGATAGGCCACTTTCTTGCTCCAAGTGCACACTGTGGAGGAAGTTTTCTGCCATAGAAGAGCTGGCCAAGCCAGAAAAGTGCTATGGGTTACTGCTGACATGAGCACAGTTCGACAGCAGCAGGATGATGGCTTTGAAAAACAGGACTTCTTGCCACTTTGTATTCTTGTCAGTGTGTCACAAATGTCATAAGGCCAGATTTGGTTTTATGACTGTTTTATTCTTCTGGTTATTGCCTTCATCAAAGGAAGAAATTAATTGTGTTGGGGTGGGATTTTGTCCTTGCACTGATAGGAAAAGAAGGAAGAAACCCCTTTGACTTTTCTGTGGTGCCCATGGCTCCCCTAGGACAGCTGATTTACATTCATACCACTGCATTTGCAGTGTGACTTATGGGGCTGAAGCTGAGCTCTGCAGAGCATGGTGCTGAGCTTCTAATGCTCCTGTTATGAGGCACTTGACTTTTCCAAAGATAGAACTGTCAGCTGCCCGCAGCACTGCAGGAGTGGATGCAGGACTTGCAGCTTACTTCCCATCCTCCCCTTGGCTGAGCATGGGCATCTCATCTCAGGCTGCTGAGATCCCTGTGGCCAACCTACTCTGAGTGTTCTTGTCCATGGGTATCTGCTCAGCAGCAAAGAAAAACAGTGTGTTCAACGGCTTGCAAAGATTATTTTGACAAAAAACAAACCTGAACAAATCCTCTTCCCATGAAACTGAGCCACACCGTGAATTGATGTAAGGAGAAAATGGGGAGAAAGAGAAGAGCAGAGTTTGGCTTGATGAAACCGATGGACTGAAGCATTCAAGCATCTCTTGTCAGCTTGTTCAGCTGTCTCAAAACCCGATTGGTGAAGCCTGTGTTGCATAACCTCTGTGGAGCATGTGCCAGAGGCCTCTGGTGAGCCTGTGGCTATGCTGCAGTGAAATCAAGCTGGCCCTACAAGTTTCAGTAAATACCAAGATGGTGCCTGGCATTAGGGATGATCTTTTGTACCCACAGAGCTCATACAGTGGGGGCTGTGCCTATTGCCAGTGATTTCCAGGTCACAGTGGGCTGTCCTCAATCCCTTAGTCTGACTGCATCCCCTAATGTTCATTTAGCAGGAACAGTGGGCAAGACAAATGCTGGGGACAACACTTTCCTCGTGCAGGTCACTGAGAACAATCCCTCATGTCCCCTCTCCATGTCAAAGTTTATTCAGCAGCAAAACTGGAATCGTAGAAAGCTTAATCTTTGGGCTATACCACTACCTGAGTCCTAGGTGGGCTTTGTAATGGACCTTTTTGGTAAAGATGAAATCAATTTCTACAGTCTCCTCACAGAACTTCTGGGTAAGGCTTGCTGTCTGTCTGGAATGAGCTAGCATTTATTATCCTTTAATAAATCCTGCTGAGACTCTTCCAGGGCTGGCAGCAGGAGTGTCCAGCTCCGAGGAAGCACCCACAGGTACCATTTCCATGGCAATTTACCTTTGAGCTTAAAACCAAATCTCTCAAAAAAAAAGCAATCACCTGCTTCAGAAATGGGAAGGGCTATTTAGGAATATTCTTTTCTATTTTTTTTTTCTCCTTTATGAAAGTAAAAAAGCAAAAAGGCAAGTTTCCAGGAGAGGAGAATGAAAATACAAATCCTAAATTCAGCAGCTGTTAGGGAAATCTTTTTTAGAGCAACCAAAAGAGCCAATATCATCTCTCTACTAACACAAGGATGTGGTTGATGTTAAGCAGCACCCTTGAAGTATATGACTGAGAATCAAGGAAATGAAGAAATGCCAGGAATTTGACCTCCCATCAAAAAAAGCTTTGTGGAAAAAGATAATCTCAAGTATTTTCATACTTTCCATGGAAATACACAACATACTCCAAAGGTGTTCTGACAAGCTGGTCCACAGCAAATTGTGTGATTACTGTTTGTGCTGTCAGACTGCCAAGATTAACAGATTTTCCTAGGGAAAGGGGAAAAATCTTTGTAGAAGAAGGAACAGGAGAAGTTTTAACAGAGAAAAACCTAAGGTTTTCTCATGTCTCCATAAAATGATAACATTTTTCACAAAGGGTTTGCAGAGCCATCCATTCTGTCAGCAGCTGGGTAACTGGTAAATGCAGGTAAGTGGTGCTGATCTTCTGGGCCTCAGAGATGGTGGGGTGATGTTTGCACAATGACATCGATGGGGGATGAGCCAGAAAGTGTAAACCTGACCTTGTGCTATATGGAAACTTCTGGAAAATTGCCATTCTGTTTTAAAGTCAAGTCAAGCTGGTTCTATCTCAGTAATATGTCTGTCAGAATGCTGATCTCTTTTAAAAGTTTTGCCTTTTTCCAAAAGGGGAATGTTGAAAATATTAAACGTGATGCAAAAAGCCTTAATGTTAATAAACCACTTATTATCTATCAGAAAGAAATCTGTTTTAAGACTTCCAATGAGTCCTAGATGGGATATCAGAATCACGAGGCTGACTTAAGATTTCCCAGGCCTTGGAAGAAATGTTGAATGTTGTGCAACATGCGATACAGTCCTGGGAGCTGATTTATTAATTTACATCTGGCTGTGGCAGTATTGTTTTGTTTGGATTTAAAAATAAGTTGGAGCTGGAGTTTGTGCTACTTTGGATTTATACACTGCAAGCTTATGAATAGTCAATATTGTCCAAGTGACTTCCTCAGCATAAAACCACAGTCACCATCAGGTCGAAGTCCCAAAATAAAGTAACTTGAAGATTTGCTCTTGGCTTAAATGAAACCCACATTATTTTCTTAAACCAAGCTAAAATCAGTGAGAATGATTGATTTTCAATGTTTTTAAAACTGGGCCAATAAAACATGCTATCTATTACCTGATCTACTTCTGGAGTACCAGGCAGCACTGACATCTCTTAACCAGAAATTATCTATTTTTAAGCAGTGAGGTAGGTATTTAACCTGCAAATTTATCATTTTGAAAAGAATGGGATTTTGAATAAGAATATTGTAAAACCAAAAAAAAAAAAGAAGAATGCTTCTAGGAGAATGACGTTGCATAATGTGCCTGGGATAAAGATTTTATTGTTCTTCATGGTCTCATGAAAGTTTACTGAAATGGAGGATTTTTTTCTTTAAATCACCTCTGTTACAAATCTGCTTTTCTAGGGAGGTAATAGCTACCTTTGCCTCATCCTCATGGCCTGATTTGAATGTAGGGTTGGTATCTCTCCGCAGTTTCTTTGAACCTGGAGGAAAAAATATCAGTGTTTTATTCCAGAAAAGTTTATGAGATTTCAAGATCCTCCAGCCATTAGAGACCTAATAATTTAAACTCATAACTGAGCAAGATAATTAAATATGTGCCTGACTTTCAGGATATTTTTAATAAGTGTCCTTGAAATCAATTGCAAAATTTATCTTCTGCTTCGAATTTTAAATATCTTTCAGTATCAAGACCTGGAACCTGATTTGCTTTTCAGAGCAATTTGAATTTTTTTCAAACTCCTTTTATTTTATTTTTCAAATGCAAGAACATATTTTTTCTTCAGCACATCCTATAAACAAACTTGGTTTGCATGTGTAAATGCCTTTGTAAGTGAATGGAAATCCTGTGCAAGGGTCCTGTTTTAAGGCTGATTCTCACAATAGCCCATTCTTCTGTGATACAGAACTTCACGTGTTGTGTTCAGGGAGTTATAGCCCATCTAACTCGTGATGCAAGGATGCACTGTGTAGACATTTTATCACATGAAGAGTGTCAGGGTTTTGTCCTCATACCAAAATGTTTTGATTATCTAAAATGGAGTCCCAGCAAGTACCAGTTCCTCAGCAAAACTGGTGCTTCTGCAGACAATTCTACCTTTTCTTCTGTGACTCTGTGTGACCTTCACATTCCCAGCCTTTCACTGTTATAAGCTTTTTTTAACTGTAAGAATTATCTTTTAAAAAACATAGTTACTTGAGAGACTTCTGCAGAGCCACCTTTGAACCTGAGGAGCACACGCAGCAAACGGCTGATGCAGAGCCCTGTCTTGAGATGGTGAGGCAAAGAAATGGAGCTGTTGGGAGAGATGCTGTTTAATTTTCCTGTGAGTCACTGAAGGTAATATCAATATTCGTCTCCAGCCTACAGATATGCCATTCAGCTGTCTTCAGGTTAATGAAGTGACTGATCTAAACAAAACCTAGTCGTGAGGAGGCATCTGCAGGATTAGGCATAGGTTTGGGCTGGAACAGGAGACAAGATGTAAAATGATCCATAAGGTTTGGGCTGGAACAGGAGATGAGATGGAAAATGATCCATACAAGCAGATCCATACTGCCTGTTTTACTGCTTTCCTTAGGCATTCAGACCCCTGTTCACAAAAAGAAATCTTGGTTTAAGTCTAGTCTAATGAGGACAGATGCATGCATTTAGCTTGAAGGATCTGTTTAAAAAACCATCCATTTTAATAGGACTGAAATAAGTGCTTAATTTTAAACACACTTTAAAATACTTTCTGAAACAGGGAGAGCAAACTGTCTTAAATCTTTTGTGTGAGCTCATGGCCACCTCATTGCAGTGTTGCAGAAACAGTCCCATTTATACTTGGAAATCCAGGCTTCATTTGCTGCCATTGCTGCATGATCCTCAGTTGAAAATTGAGTCATGGGGTGTACATTTAATTTTAACCTTGACAGAGTCTTGCTGATTACACAGTAACTGGTAATTTCTTAGTTAAAAGGAGCTGGTGTGCTCCCTCCTAGTTGGTTTAATCTAATAGCCTTCCCAGCAAGAACTGAATTGGACCAGACACATCATTACCACTTTGAATATAAAGATCTGAAAGGCTGTTGAGTGCATCCCTTGAAAGACTTTTACTTCTTCGACGGTTAATCTGCATGAGTAACCACTTGGCAGATGAACATAAACCACTGTGGGAAACATCCTGCCACTTATTTTGCGAAATCATCTTTAATCTTCAAGTCACGCATGAGAAGTTCTATCAGTTGTGTTTTGGCTTTAACTAGATATGTTTTCAGTGAAAGATGATGTGAAGGACAAGGGGCTTTGACCTCCTGTAAACCTGTGAACAAAGTGACAGACAGTAAAATATAAACCTAGGACTCAAGCCAAGATGCAGTTTGATTATAGATGCACTGAGTGATTTGGAAAGATAAACTCTGTGTGACCCTGGGAAGAGGAATGTTGCTGAATGCTCAGTATTTCAAGTGAAGCCAGTGGAGCATTCAATGTTTCCAACAAAATGTTGTTTCTTCAGGGCTAAATGCAAATTTATATCCCTTTTGTGGAGCCTGGGCATGCAGGTGAAGTATCCACACTCCTTTTTTGTGGGTGTTTGAAGTACCCTGTGACTGTATTGCTGCTGATTATGGCAAGAGAGGGGAGGTTGTGTTCAGGTACTTTTAAAACCTGGGGTTTGCCCTGGTGGCATGGATTGCTGGGGCTGTGGCTGGAGTAAGGTGAGCATGTGGCCAACTACTCCAGCAAAACCTCCTCTTCGTGCTTCTGACAGAGGCAGCTGAAGATGGCTCTGAAGAACAGCAGGGAGAGACTCTCTCTATTCAAGAGGAAGGAAATTAGGACTTTATGCAGTTCTTTATCTCCCTGTCTACGTTCCATTTCCCAGTCATGTTCTTTGGAGAAAAGTGAATCCATATTTTGGGAATGTTGCAAGTAAAGTAATGTCTTATTTTAATTTTACCTTAAAAAGTGGAAAAGCATGCAGAAGCAGATGATAGACATGCATTGTTTCCACATTTGGGAATCTGGTGTATTTCTGTACCAGAAGTGTTGATATTTACTACTTTTCCTTTGCAGAAGTCTGGAAATTTTGTATTATCTCAGATTCACCCTTCTCAGCACAGTTCATATCAAACCTCTCCAACACTCTAAAATGTATGTGATGTTATTTATTAGATTAAATTGGTTAAATTAATAAAATTAATTATTTCCTAGATTTATTCAATTAAATATAAATTTAGGAGAGAAGGCATCAAGTTGATTGCATCATGTGAATTTAAAGAATTTGGAGAATTTTGCTTATTTTTATAGTTCAGATTTATGCATTTTTCTATGCAGCAAGGTAAAAGTGCAACTTTCTACAGTCAAACCCTGTCCACAGGACCAGGGGGCAATTTTCTTTGTAGAACATCCTGGCACAAAAGAGCTGCTGAAAGCTGTTCCCTGAAAGAGAAAGGCTTCCTTCTCAGCTCTTAAACTCTCTTTTCACAGAGGTGTAATTGCACTGGTGTCAAGGTAATAGTTTCTGACTTGTCACAAGGTGCTGGGGAGATCCAGCCTTTGAGTTACAAGTTTGAGTAGACAAAGGGATAATCTCATGCTGGATACCTTTGACTGCAGTCAGCAGCACATGAAACTGCTGTACTACTGCTTTTGATGTTGGATGACAGAAAATGTCCTCAGAGGGGATTCAATAAGAGAACAGGGATTCCAGACTCGAAGGTGGAGTATCTCATGAGTCACTCCTGTATCCTTTTGTCTACTAACAAGTGATGTGGAAAGCCAGCCCTGGACGTTTACCTGCTTGGTGAACTGGTATAAAGCTGTGCCTGTGCCCTGGTCATGCCTGGGGCTGCAGCTCGGGTAGATGGATCCCAGACTGGTGAGGCATACTGGTGCATACTGGACTCAGCAGACACTTCAACATGTCAAAAAAAGGCATGGTGAGGATAGAGAGCCTGCACTTAATTTTGTGCTATTGAATCATATTGGAAGGGAGTTACTTTAGGGTAAAGTGCACTGTAAGCGCAGCAGTGAGTGTGGTATAACTGAGCCATGAGCTTGCCTTGCTGTCCTGGATTTACCCGACTTGAGCTGCCAGGAGCTTTGAATGTGTCAGCTGAGCTGCCTTCAAAATAAATATATATTTTTTTTTCCCCCTGAATCTCCTTTGGTTAAGGAGATTTCCCATGTGGCTGGGGTGAATGCCAAAATGGAGGCATCAGTGGTTTATAATCCTTTCAAGACCATTGGCACCAGTCTCTAAAATATCTGTAAGTTATGTCAAGAGCATTTTTCTGGAATTGGAGACAATCCCCATACAGTGCTTAAGTAGATTACACACACTGTGTAGTGATTTTGCTGCTGCTATTGCAGCCTTTCTGTCTATAGTTAATAAGGTCCCTGAGGATGCAAGCATGGGTTTTCCTCATCAGCTTCTGGAAAGAACATGAAATGTTTTTTCTTTTGCTTGTGTACCATCAGAGTTTTGATTCCGGATCATGTCTTTAGAGTTTCATCAAGGCTACTCCTCTACCAGCCCACATAAAGGGAAGTACTTACTGTACCTGCTTAACTCCTCAGAGAAGGTGCAGTGATAAAAATAAACAAAACTGGTTATTGATCTTCCTTTGTTTCAGGATAGTACATGCTTTAGGTGGTAACTACATTTCTATAAGGGACTAACTCGATGAGCTCCCACAATCTGCTTCTGGAGATGAGCTGTAGAGCTAATGGGTATTTAACTGATGTTTTCAGTAAGTTCCAGCAATGTGCCAGTTAGTTTTGTTTAAAAGATTTTTAATAGGACTAAAATTAATTTTATAGATGACAGCATAAAAAAAAAAGTAATTTTTATGGTAAAATTCTCAAGGTTATTTGGATCAGTCACATGCAAAGTCACTGATAAAGTTTACATCCTGGGAACAAGTGCTGGAAGCTGGTCACTGCCTGGACTCTTGGAAGTGATGCACAGCCAAAAGTCTTTTAAAGAACAAGCATTTTACCCATGAAATTAAGGAACCTGTTTCAACTGTAGTTTTATTCCCATATGTTGATTGTTCCTATGCCTTGATTACTTAATTAGGAAATTTTGCTTGTTACTGTTCAATCTGCAATTTATCTGTCTTCCTAGAAAACATTACTCCAGGAACCTGCAATTTCTGGTGTCAGCACGGTAATCCACAGAAGGAAATGGCTGATAAATCAGGATATCTTCCCAAAAATGCCCTTTAAATCTGCTTTCTTTCTCCCTTAGGGGCTTTAGGAGTCATGTGCAGTGACTTGGAATACAGTTTGCCTACAGATATGCAAGTGTGAACCCATTCCACGGACAACTGATGCAATGTGGTAATGTGTAAGTCACAGTAAGAAAGTGTTACTGTTCATTTAGGACAGATGAACATATTCCCAATATTTTTCCTTAATGACTGTGTCCTTTCCTGGCTGCTGCTCCTTGGATTTTATCGAAATAGCATGGCTATGGCACAGACATTTTTCCTAGGTTGGAAACAAAGGAACAGTGATGGTAACAGATTACCAGATAATGTCGACCTCAGAGCAAAAATCACTGCAAGCAGGAGGTAGGCCATGGGCTGCTACTCTGCGTTGCAGACGACTGCAGAAAGCAGATATGCAGGTGATGATGTTCTCTCAGAAGACATCAGAAAACAAAAGGTGAAGGTATCCTCGAGGATTAAGAACAGTTGTCATCACTGCATCAAGGCATGCAATATAGCTGTGAGTCTCAAGAGAGTCCAGCCCATCTGTTGGAAATGTGCAGCAGTCAGGAAAATGATAGGTAACAAACGAACCAGACCTTGCAATGTGTCCCTGTGGATGCTAACGACAAATCAATCCAAATCGCTTGAGATTCAGGATGTTTTTTCTTCTGCCCAACTTCAAGTGAAAAAGATAATTCTTTTTATAAAATTTGAATTCTTAAATTAATCCTGATATTCCTATCGGGAACATTGACTTCCACTATTTTTCTGTGTTAATAAGGGGTACTGCCCAGTGAAGCCTGTGATCCTACAGCTTCGGACAGTGGTATCTCAACACCCTGTGTGAGACAGGGTCATGCCCAAGGGATCTCTTTCACCTGAAAAACAAAGCAGCAGAAACAAAAAAAGCAGAACACCTTATCCAAGGGACTGCAGTGGAGTTCAGGTATCTTAATTCATGGCATAACTCACAGCCACAGTATGTACCAACCTCCAGCAGCAAGTGAGGCTCTTTTAATCTCTCAGGTGGACTGAGTTTCTCTTTTTGGGGAGCTTTTCTTGTAGTTGGGGAAGACTTAGAACATTGTGAGCAAGGTGAGAGCAGCTAAAGCAAGTAGATTGGCTCAGATTCTTGTGGAACCCAACAAAAAGGTGCTGTGGACATTTGCAAAGTGGGACAAGACAAATGGTAACAGCTACACTCTTCCAGCCACAAGATTGAAGGGTTAGAAGATGGCAGCATTTCCCTCTGGGCTTATCCCCTCAACAATCAGAACGACCACAGTTCACCCTCGACTCGGGTGTAATGGGGTCCTGCCTCCTAAGAGCCAGAGGAGATGGTTTGCAGAGTAGCAGGCCTGGCAGTCGGACCCTCCCCTTGGACATGCCATCCAAGGATACTTCCATGGATTGAGTGAGCCTCGCCTCCCCCTTGGGGTGAGTGGTATGTTGGGCACTCTGGTGTGGGAGGTTTCTCCCTGCTGAGTGTGTGCCCATTTTGGTTGATCTTAGGAATTAACTATGTAGCAGTTAATTCCCAACAGACACCCCAACTTGTATTTGGTCAGGAGTGCTGGGCAACTTTGGTTGCATTAAACCTCATTTTGGATATCTGCTGCTGTTTGCTTTGTGGGTGCCTTTGTGACACAGAGATCTCCTGTTGCTGGTTTTCAGAGAAGTTTGTGTCCCTGGCAACCTAGATGAAGCAGGTAGCTCGATGGTCAGTACATTCATGTAATACACAGATTCTCTCTATCACTTTTCGAAACACATTTAACTGTGTCAGCCTTTCAATTCCCCTCTTTCTCAGTGGTAATGTCTTGTGCCTCTAATAGCCATCTGGAAATCAGCCATCAAACAGCATCTGTCTGTCTCAGCATCAACTCGGCACAGTGCAGGTGGGTGTGGTGGTCCAGTAGTACAGCGTGGCTGGAAGAGGGCAACCAGAGCTGTGGGGTATGAAATGGTGCAGCTCTGGTCCAAGACCTCACTGATGTTTTGAGTTCTGCAGGAGATAAAAGATATTGCTATATGTAAAGACATTCTGGGACTGGAGATGATTTCTGTTTCATGAATAAAGGGTATGATGAGGCCATTACCCAAGAGGGGAAAGCAAACAAATAGAATAAAGCTGCTGATTAATTTAGATAGAATTGGGACATAGAGTTGAGGGAATTGCATATTGCTTTCAGAAGGCACAGAGCAGCCAAGTCCAGAGAGGGAGTCATAAAGTGAAGAGACAGCAGACCTGAAACTAATGCTGGGAGGCATTCTAGTGAAGTGAACGTGTGAAAGAGCTGGCCGTGCAAGGCAGCATGCAGGAGAGCCAAGTGGAGGTGAATGCCTTGGCAAGAGTAAAGAGACCAAAGGCAGGGAAGGAAATACCTCTGTTGAATCTCGTAAGTGTAGGCGTGTTGTTCTAAGTTTATGTCAATTCTTCCTTCCTGAGAAAGGAAGAAGAAGCTCTGTGGAAATAAGAATACCCTGGCTATTTGTGTGATGGTTGTTCTAAGGGGTCCTGATTCATGCTGAGCCTACACTATTGCCAGACATGAACATGGAGAGGGAAGAAAGTATTTCATGCTACTGTCCTAAACATCTACTTTAGGCACTGCAAGCTTTCTGTCTACTCCAAGAAGAGACATAGCTGCTTGGGAAAGGACAGATGGCAATTCAGAGTAGTTAATTTTCGCTAAATTTTGGCTAATTAGATGCTCAAATAAGCCTAACATACCTTAGAGACTTCTGTAGCCCCCTTAATAGCTAATCAAAGTAGCAATACAACAGGAGGGCAAGAAAACCACAGACTTTAGAGCTGTGAGGACAAAGAAAAAGCCAAAGTCCCATGACTTTCCTGGAGTTAATCTAAATCTTGCATTCATCTTCCACCAAAAGCCAAATCTTTTTGGCTATATGCACTTGTTTCACAGTTTCTTTCTTGCATCTCTCAAGAGTCAGATGAGAACCGGGGTAGAGGTCTGCCAAGACCAGGCTTGGTCTCTGAACTGTAGATTCCTTCCTGTTGGGCATAACCAACATTGCAGATCCAGGGGTAGTAAACAGTCTTTGCTCTTGATTTTTTTCAAACCTTAGGATTAAGACTTGATGTTTCCAAGGAAAAACAGGCGTTTATCTGAACTTGAATATGTCATGAAACCAAGTAGTGCAGTGAGTTTTTGCTTCCCTGCATTCTCCAGTCTGGACACTAACAGCTTGTGTAGAAATCTGACTTTTGTGTGGCTTTGCAAAACAAGCCTAAAGAAACTACACCCCATTTGAATTTCAGTCATTGTTAGCCCAGACTTTTTCAATGCAGAAAGATTAATCTGTAGCAGCAATACATTGGGCCTCACATTTTTTGACTCTCTCAAAATGAGAAACCTATAGAAACTATTGCAAATGGAAAAGCTTGACACTAAAAATCAATTGTAATTGTAGCTTTAAATCCTTGAATGAGCCTCAGATTTTTGAACAAAGATTGCTTCTGCTAATTCATGGTGTTGGCAAATCACACATCCAAAATCTAGTGGGAAGCCTGAGGTGGTTTCTAGGACTGAGTGTTGAGATACTGCTCCAGCACAACTCTTTTTTTCTTAAATTTTGTTACCTGCTGATTTGAGTCTCTGCTGAATACTTGAAATCAGGAGAAACAGCAAAGCATCAAACCAAACTTATTTATCTTCTCTCTGCTTTTCCACATCTAGACACTGTCAAGGACTATAACGAAGCTAACAAAGCTGAGTTTTGAGCAAGAATGGTGGTGTAATCCCCATTAGGTGACTCTGAAGCATTCTTTTCAGTTCGTTCAGAGAAGGCACACCCTGGCTTTAAAAGATTCAGCTTAGTCTGTTTCTTCTAACCAGAAGATACTGCAGCAGTTTGACTGATGGGGAGGTGGGATTTTAATGATCCACTCTTATCAGTATTCAGCAATTGTTCTGGCACATCTTGGCTTGTGTGGCCACCTTTCCAGAAGGCATAGTGACCTTGCTTGGACTTGCTTGTCACTTGTGGTGGGCAATCTTTCTACTAATTCTGCACAGCCTGTTTGGGAGAGGCAACAAGCCAGGATGTGAGCCTGCTGTGAGAGCTTCCCTGCTCAGTGGCAGGCCAGAAGCTGGCTCTTAGGCAGGAGTAAGCAGTAAAATAGGTGACTGTCATTCTAGGTAAATAAAATGGATTATTTTCATTCTAGAGACAAAAGTTATATCCACAGCTTGCTTTCAGTGCTTATATTTTGGGACATGGAGCTAAAAGGAGGTAGTCAGTATCAGAAGGAACAATGCTGGTCCAGCAGGACTGCACACTTTATCTACAGTGTTCAGGTCAAGTGGTGGTGGTGGTGTTTAGGAACAGAATGGCAATGGGAATTAAGTTTTAATAATATTAAACAACTTTTCAAGTGGTCAGTGGCCATTCTGCAAGTTGAATACTCTGTTCTAGCTGTACACTTTTGCCTGTTCTAATGAAACCCTGTGTACTGCTGTTGGAAAGTGAGTCCAGGTTTGAGTATTTATAGCACAGACAAATTATAGTTGAAATGAAGAAACCCTTAAAGAAGTGAAGGGGACACAGAGACCATCTGGACTGCATAAGTAATGCTCCAGCACATACATTCCTATCTCTGCACATCCATACTTGAATGGGGAAGAGAATTTGCCTTGACAGCTCAGGCACAGTAACTGGCAGCAAAACAACATGTCATGTAAACAGGCTGGGACAGATCTCTTCTGTAAGCTGATAGGATTTTTATACTTCCAAGTAATTATTAGTTATGAAGAAGGGTTATAAATATTAACACATTGCCAGCCTCCCCAGGTCTGTGGAGAAATGGGCTTATGAAGCTGCTGCTTTCTTCATTGGTAACAAGGTTGGTTAATGCTTTCACTTCGTGGCTGCTGGATGCCAAGTTCTGTGTAGGTCCTGTGGCCAGCACTGGAGACACAAAATGCCCCATAACTATAAGAAGCAGAGTCATGAGTCTACGTGACAGCTCGGATGAGGTAAGCATACAGGTGAGAGGTGTGAGGTTGCAGAATAATCCATCCTCTCTGTGTGGAGGTCAGGCAGTCACCTAAGGCTGCATCTCCAGTCACAAGAGCTGGGCAGATGTGTTCAGTGCAAATCTTCTCTATCTCATCTTGTCTCCCACAGCCATAAGCCTCAGAAGAATTGTGATTTTGCTGTTATCCTTTTATATACACAGACACATGGGTGGTGGTTGTGGTTTTTGTTTTTCTTTTTTGTTTGTTTGGTTTTGCTTTGGTGTGTTGTTGGTTTTTTATTATTATTCTTTCACCAAGAAAATACTAATAAACTTTTAATTGTTGATACAGGGATGACTCTCAGCTCTTCACCAGTCTTCAATTCTCAACTCAGCTGGTACTCTGGTAACACATGAATGATATCCTCATCCTACTACAGTGAGTACCCGCATTGTACAAGGAACTCTGAGGGACATGTGTAAGAGGTCAAGAAACACAGGCAGATGGGAGTATGAAGCATGTGATGTTATTTGCATTTGGTGTGTTGTCTTTATGTAGCACAGTGTCATACTAGGAATGCCAGCAACAACAATTAATAATCCTTCATAATTCAACAGAAAGGGGGAGAGGACTGAGAGAACAAAATGGAATCTAGCCCAATCACATTATGCAGATGATGTTTTTTTTTGTTTGGAGATATTCTTAATTTAGCTTTAGATGAATCTTTTTTTTTCTGTGCACAACTATGTATGTTTTCTTTGTTTCCTACATTCCTCTCATTTATGTCTCTACCATCTCTCTGTAAATGCATGTTGGCCTGACTGACCATTGCTGCTCATCTTCGTGCATTTCACTCTTCTCAGATGCCCTGCTAGCATCCAAAGAAGAGGAGAAAGGAGGAAAACCCCTTAAAGTTCCCAGCAAAGCAGTGTGTCATGAAGATAAAGCTAGAGTCCCTAGACTTTTGTATTTTGAAAGTCAAATGAGTCAAAAGAAGGCAACAGGCCTGTGTTTGATAGGGACATGTTGTTCTTTTCTACTTATCTGTGTATGATGACATCTGAGGATGCCAAAGCATAAGGTGTTTACTTAGAGAAAGCATCTGAGGAACAGTTCTCTTCTTGACTGGAAAAAGGAACTGAGGTAACTTCTCTAAGAGCAATCACTGACTTGGAATTTCAGTATTGCTGATACATTTTGTAATAGCTCCTGACACTACTTTCCCAACTGATAATTTAGTTAAGCTCTCTGCTGCACATGCTTCAGTGTGGAGGCAGTGGAAAATTATTTAATAAAACTTAATGCTGCTTTCATTTCATGGCTGTTATTATAAAATATTAGTCATTGCTGAGAATCATTCCTTGCACAGATTGTTCTTATCATCTCTATGCATTTGGCTATCACCTCTTTGAAATGCAGCAGCATCTTGGGTGGTAAATGAAGGCAGCTTTCATCTTATTCAGCTGTACATCTTGAAAGCAGGTGTGATCTTCACAAACAGGAGTAATTGTTATTTCTGTGCCTTCTGTGGTAGTTCAGCACAAAAGATGATGTTTTAGTTGAAAACTCTTTGGTGGACATCAGGACTGAAAAGTTTATGTGTTACGAAGCTTATTTCTCACAAAACTGTATGTGATTAGGTTGAAGAAGCTTTTTCTTGCTATTGAGAAATACCCTCTGCCTCCTAAACTAGATGAACTTACAAGAACTGGGAAGAACAGACCCAGACCTTGCAAAGCTTTCTATACATGTGGTGTATATACCCATATTGACTCTGGCAGTTCTTCTGCCTGTGCATATGAACAAAGCTCTATCTATAAACATTCAAAACATTTTCAAGACCAATAATGTTTCCATTGAGGCTTGAAAAGCCTCAAGCATGTTTGTTTTCTCCTTATATTCTTTGGGTAGTGAAGAGACGTGTTATTAATGTTAATGTTACTTTGGTGAAAATCTATCCATTCCTGCTTCTGCTGTTGTATTGAAAAGGTTGTGCCTGTCTTGTTCAGCTCTCTCTTAAGGTAGAAAAACACTGTGATGTGTATTAGAGTCTAGATCCATGAAAATTAAACCTCCCAAGCAGTTTTTAATACTAGGGAGATGTTTCATAATATATTCTGCTTTGCTATGCTTTTTTCTTATAATCTTTCATTCCGAAGGCTACATTTCCTAGTCAGACAAAATCAGATTGCTATATGCTTGATGTTGTTATATATTCAACCCAAATCACACCCAGCAGATAGCACTACTTATTTCTTTTCTACAGTTTGGATAACTTTTAAGCTGTTTGGAACCTGTGGCCTGATCTGTGCAATGGTGCTGTCGACTGCATTTTGCATGGCTTTGGCTGGCAGGACCAATACCAGGAGAGATGAGGAGCTCTGGAACATCAGGAGCTCCAGGAACATCTGGAGCATCGGGAACATGTACATTCAGGTTCCGTGTGTTGGATGGGACCATGCTTACACCCTCACAGATCAAAATGTCAGTCCTGAAGGAGAAAGTGTGATAGGTTGCTAATTTGTATGGCTTGATATTCATGGCTTAATGAAGGTTAAGTCCATTGCTGCTGCCATTTATACAAAAGTCATGCTGCATGGGGCTTGCTAAGGAAGTGATTATTGTAACAGTGTTCTGCCACATCAGAAAGCCAGCCAAGCCTGCCTTTAGCATAGCTTTTCATTAGGCTTACCCTCAGATACATTACAATATAAACATGGAAACCCTTCATTTGCTTTCTATTGTGTGGGTGTTATCAGTAAACTCTCACTGTGGGTGACTGGGAAAGATGTTCCCTTGCCCTTACAACTTCCATTAGCCCTCTACAGGGGAACGGCAATGTCTATGTAATGAGGAGTCTCTGGATGCTCAGTGGACTTCGAGATGATAACAAACTTAACTAAAACTGGTATCTCTCATTATTTGCAGGGTCATCCCCACTCAGATTTTATTTAAACATGAATCATTTCTTAAACAATAAAAGGACTTCCACTGAAGCACCAATGACTCCTGAGCAAGAATTTTCTCCATTTGACAGAAACTGGCTGTCTCCAAACTTTTTATTCAAGATGCATTGTCACTTCATGAGTCAGGTAGCAAACAAGATGTTATAAGAAAACCAAATCTCCTATCACTCAGTTTCAGTTAATTTCTATTTGGAGTAAGATGTGTGGGAAGAGATAATATCTTTTATGGTTACATTTAGAAAAAATAAGCAAACTTCTGAGTGCACAAGTGTTTCTCATGGGACAACGTAACTTGTAGGATAGCTGTGTCTACCTGCCAAGCTGATTTGTCTTTTCCTCTTGCAGCCCTTCAGAGAGATCCCCTTGTGTTGTGAGGGTGATGAGTTGTCTGTGCACATTTTCACTGCACCCAGTGACCCGAGGTTAGTGGCTATATTGGTGTTCAAAGACTTATCTCCCCACTTCCTTCCCTGCCTCCACCTGGGGCACTGAGGTTGTTTTCCTCCAGTGAGCCCAACTCTGGCTTTTACCTCTTCTGTCTTCATCCCTTTTGTGCTTCACAGAGCTGAGTGCAGTGGAAGTTACCTAATGAAACACAGAGATATTTATTTCTGCTCAGACTGAATCAAAGGTTCAGAGGCACCTGATCTTGCATATCCCTTGCAGCAGGCAGGGTGCTGTGTGGCTGTTGGCTTGCAGACTGGAGATCCTTGCTTCCCAGGAAGCAGGCGGTGTATCCTGGTGGTGTGGGATCCCTTGGGATAAGTAGAGATCTGTAAATATAAAATGTGATTACTGCAGTATTATTTTAAAGGTCAGCCTGCTGCCATATTCGCACAACAGGGTTGTAGATTTATATGGACCAAGACTGTGTGCAAATATTAATATTGCTGATTCAATAAGGCTGGGGAAGGTATTCTAACTCTGCAAATATTGAACGTCCTATAATATTTATAATCCTACAATAAAATGAAAATTTAGTAGGAAAAATGGGCACATCTTGAGTGTTACGGGAGCTTTTAACAATTTCAAAGCAAACCTCACTCTCGTGGAGTCAGACATCTGTAGGCTAGGCTGTCTTTTCTGACCAATGTACATAAACACAGATAACCCAAAGAGTTAAAATTCAGGCAGCTGAACTATAAGCCAAAGAAAATCAACAGCAAAACAATTTGAAGGATTTGGTTTCTTCAAATGCCAAAAGTATTCACAGTTTTTTTTGTTTTGTTTTTTTTTGGTTTTTGGGGGGTGGAGGGAGAGAAGGAGGAAAGATTGTTATGAAGTGTTTAAAAAAATACAGTGGTTAAAAAGCACCATGTGGTATTTTCAAAGGGGCTGTGGGCACTTTTCTGCCACAGAAATATATAATCAACAATGAGTACCAGCATCAGATGATTTATACAGGCCTGAAATCCTATTAAAGCAGACATTACATATTACAAAATTCCTTTTGTAGATATAGATCAGAAAACTGCAAGAACACCAGTAAATAATAACAGACCTTAGAAAAAGGGCAAGGATTAAACTCATCCATCACTAGCTAGCACACTTGTGGCAAATCCACAGAAAGAAAAAAAAAGGAGGGGGGGAAGGGGAAAGGTTAACTTTTTTATCATCTTGTACTTGTTCCTCATTTATTACTGAGCATGTGAAGGGTGCTCCAGAAGGCAGACGATGGGTCAGACTCTACCCATTGCCATGCATCACAAGATCTCTACCCATTTTGAGGTTTGTCGGTGTTAAGGAGAGGATTTTGCATTCTCTGAATTATTTTGTACCATGAATCCTCCACAGCATCCTTCTCTAAGAAGCAGAGTCAATATTGGCAGCTCTTTATGTTCATCACCCTGCATATCACACAGCAGCATGGGGGCAGAGAGCACAGTGGCTACAGCTCTTCTGAAGGGTGAATCATGATAGAATACCTCATCTGGAGCCAGATTCCTCTCACTGCCTCTGTGGAGGTGCTGCCATCATCTGAGCTTAATGGTCTTTTCAAGTGCTCGGTGTTACATTTGATTCTAGGTCCCAGCTGTCCAGGTCCAAAGGCTATCAGAAGTGGAAGGGAAAAAGGATGCTGATAGATTGCAGGAGGACAAGAGTGGCTGCAGAGGAGGCTCCTTGCTCCTGAAGGTAATTGCTGTAGAGGCTTGCACTCTGCCTTGTGCCACCTTCATGTGGAGGACGTGGCTTCTCTGAGACAAGTGAGGATTTGTGTAACAGTCCCAAATGTCATTTCATTAATCTGCCCTCTTATAAAATCCAGTACAACTCGATTGTCTCTGGATATTTCTTCATAGACCTAATCTTTATTGCTGTAATAATGTTGCTTTTCTTGCTTACAATGAAATCTCTTTTTAATAGGACTTCATTATTTGTTTGTTTCTTTCACTAAGCATCCCCTCATAAGTATGGCAGCATATTGCAAAGTGTTCTTTTAAATAACCAGGCCTATAGCCATCCCAATAAACGAACTAGGAATGCTTTATGGTGCAAATCCTTGTTTTCATTGTGTTTTTCCAATTACTTTGTAATTCACAAGGTTCAGTAACTCACAATGGGTCTCCCAGTCTTTACTGCAAATTTCCACAATTCTGTTTGTAGGTAAAATTACAAGATAGGAGACTCCAGCAAAAAAAAGTAACTACTTCACTTTCTCCCAAGCCTTCCTNCAGTCTTTACTGCAAATTTCCACAATTCTGTTTGTAGGTAAAATTACAAGATAGGAGACTCCAGCAAAAAAAAAGTAACTACTTCACTTTCTCCCAAGCCTTCCTTCCCCTTGACTTTCTCCTGCCTCTCTGAAAGGTCTGCATGCTCTTTGTTCTGCTCTGGCTACCGGGAACATGTTTTTACATGCTGCTGTTGGAAGCTTCAGAGGGCTTGATGGAAAATCAAAGTGAGATGGGACTTGAAATGCCTCCTTTCTGATTGCTTAGAGTCTTTTTCAGCTATTAGGAGGAGCAGCCCTGCAGCCTCTTAATGGGTCTTCAAGAAACAGCTGCCTTCAGCACTGCTGCCTCCAGTGGGAGAGCAGCCTGGCATCACTGCATCTGTACATTGCTGTATTTATCAGGGGGATGCTTGGATAACATGTTTCAGTCCTTTCTGGGAAACTGTGAACACCTAGGAGAAACAAGATGCCTGTTCATCTTTTTTATTCTCTTTTTT
>VWZY01010114.1:1477538-1527883 GCA_013399075.1 Chloroceryle aenea
TGTGCTGAGAACACTCTGGCTGAACACCCTCCTGCTGCTCCCGAACTGATTGTTACAACAACAAGAAGTAGCCCTGCAGTGAGATCATCAGGAGTCACTTTATTTGCCAGAGGTAGATTACCACGGTGTAGCAAGGAAGCAGAAATTTATTCAGAGGAGCAAATGGCAAACAACAACTTTCACAAACCAGCTCAGGCTTGCTGATTCCTGAAGCAAAAGAGGTGAAACCTCACGAGACTTCTTTCTATATTCCAAACAGTGGACTTTCAAGAGTTTGGGTCCAAAGTATGGATTTGGACTTTGCTTGTCTAGACTCTTTGTGTCTGTTCATCCCTCGTAATAGCTTCTGATGCTGTCAAACAGTTTCAACTATATTTGATAGAGGGATGGGAGCTCAAAGTTATGGTTCCTGTAAGATTCACAGCTATAGGTAGACAGTAAAATCCCCCTTCCTGCTTAAGGTGAGGAAAAGATGGCATAGAGCCAGGTTTCATTTGACGTTGGGGAAACCAAGTGGCCTTTGTCTGTGCTCAAGGTAGAGGGAAATCTCCCACTGAGGTTTGTACCTTCCCAGACCTTAGGGAATTTGGTATAGCTCCAGACACCGATGACAGGGCTGCTTCTCATTCTAGCTGTTCAAACCTCTGTGTGATGTCCAAATGAAATCAATGTAACTTGCTGGGAGACTTCACTGGCTTCTGCAGGAGATCCATGGAAGTAACAAATGGGAAAAGAAGGGCCAGCTCACTAGCAAGAAAGAGAGACTTTGGATGGGAGTGAGGGCAACAGCAAGGGAAACACTGGACTATGGCAATGAAATGTTTAAATAAACATAAAGGAGAACACTTGTGAATGGGATCACGGTGGAAATGGCATGAAGCAGGGGGCTGAGGTGGAGTGGTGTATGTATTCACACTGCAGTGCAGATGCTTAGAGCATCTGATGCTAAGAAGAAAACAGTGTTTTCTCAAAGTTCAGAGGTGATTAGATCCAAGGCAATAGTATTTCAATCTGTCAGAAATGCTAATGTCTGTTCCCACCCTGAGCTGGGAAAAACAGGCCCAAAAGTGGACTGCAGGAGAAGAAAGCCCCTGCCAAGCCTCCACGTGGGCACAGCAGACTGAACACGTCCTGCTGGAAACAGCACACTGGGGGCCAAGAAGGAGTTGCCAGAAGACAGCAGGAATATTTTTTCTCTTTCTGTTTTTTCACCACATTGTTCAGGAAGACCCAGAGGGAAAAGCAGAGCAGAAAATCCTCAGAGGAAGCTGGAAAAGCATGTAATGTTTACAAAACTCGGAAGAGAGAAGTGTGAGTATATCCTGACCCATTTCACCTACTTGCCTCTTGTCATGTCTAGAGTTTACAAAATCAAAGAGAGTGGTTCTTACTTGATTGTTTCTATTCCTGTTCACTACAAAAGAGTAAACATTTACAGGCTTGGTCTGGAAACTTGACCAGAAATTGCTGATGAACCAGAACAAAAATGGGGGAAGCTGAGTGAACATAAAAGAACTGTGTTAAGTGTCTGACTCTGAAGGGCCATAAAATCTATTTTGGAAAGTTCGGCTAGAAGTTTAATCATCATGGTAGTTTTAAGTAACTCAGCTTATTTTACAGGCATTTTAAAGCATCCTTGGAAAGAACAGAAGGATTGTTCAAATTGCTGAAGGTCTCTAGGACACAAAATGCACTGACTGTATCCTATGCCAGGTTAGGACCATACCATAACACTAACAGCACTAAGCTGCTTTCTAACCTAAAGGAGAAGGTACAGGTTCACCCATGGCTGATGGATAATCCAAGAGCCAGCTGGCGGCTGGTTTCCAGAGAAGTCCATTTGAGGGGTGGGGTAAGAGCCCTGTAGCCTCTCTCTTTTGTATATAGAGAACCATGAAATTCTGAGTAAAGAATGCAGCTCACATAATTACCTTTTCTTTTTCTCTCTTGGATTTTCTGTTCTCATTCCTTCAACTCTCCTTAGAGAGAGATACGTGTCTTTACTGGAAAAACTATGGTCCTTAACCAGAACAGCCCAGCTAGTGATAGTAAATGGGATAGCTGTACTCAGAAGATGCTGTGATTATTTACTACAAGCTCACTGATAATGGAATGCTTGTGTAATAATAATTACAGGCACTGAATCCTACTAACAGTTGTATGTTATACATTGTAAACAATTTTTCATATTACATGATGCTGAGCTTGAAAATCTTTTTTAGGTGACCCTAATTTCTTTTCAGATAATACAGTTATTCACTCAGCAGTTCTGTTGGTTGTCTTTTTAGACATATGCCACCTACTCTCATCTGAAAAGGTTAAATCCTAACTCTTACTTCTTCCCTCAGGGGATGTCAGCACTGAGATGCAGTGTTTCTTTAGAGTCCATTCCCCGTGCAAACTGTTTAAATACTGTTGTGTACTTGGGAGTATGTATTGCTATTATGGGCTTCCAAAGGCCAGATCCTGAAATGTGAAGCTATTTCTAGGGGTAGGCTTGTCTGAAAATAAGCAGTAAGTCTCACTGAGTGTCAGCCCAGTTGCTACCTCACTAGAACACATTACAAGAAGAATTTTCAGGGCTTTCTACAGAAATGAATCTGCCTGCTTTTATTCCAATCCTAATTAATTTGAACAGCTTTCCTGACAGATTCAAATGCTGTACAGACATCAGATAATTCTGGTGTGCAGCACCTCCATCTAAGGTTTGCAGTCTCAAGACAGCATGTGGGGGTGAAGAGGATGTGTAAACGTGTCATACAATAACATCCCTCTGCAGAAAAGAAATTGAAACATGATGGTGGTGCTTCTAAGAAGAAGGTGAGACCCTTATTGAAAAGATAGTCCAGTCATTAGCAGAATGTTGGTTGTAGCAGTACTTGGTTACAAGGAAAAAGATGATATACCTTGCAAGAATCCTGTATCTAGTCTTACTAAAATTATTCTATGAATTAAGGCCTTCAGATCTGGTGCTATATTTCTGTTTTCTTTAAAAATGAAAGCCTTGAGTTAAAAAGAATTATCCCAATGTGGAAAATGTATTGTGCTATTCAACACACAATTCCAACCATTCCTTATTGTTTCAGTAAAAGGTAATTTCCAGAACATACTGTATTCTTTCTGTTCTTCATTTTATCACTGACAGCCAGATAATAGAAATGTTCTGGGACAGTCATGGTGTTTCTGGAGGTGATATATGAGAAAGTGAGTGAGCAGCTCGATTCCTTCACAACAGATCTGCTTTGCAGAGCCAAGAGGCAGAAATAAACTGCTTGGAGAAGTCTGCTGGCCAGAAAGGCACTTTGAAAGTATCTACTGCCCAGTGTTAAGGATACCAGCCAAACCCAGGTGTTTCTGTTCAGTTTGTAAGAGAGAGAATGACTACAAACTATCCTGTATTTGCAGGTTTGTATCTGTTCAGGGCCAAAGTGGTGTAAGCACAAACTAGGCCAGATTTGTTTCAATGAGTTATGGGGGTACAGACTGTTCTTTGGTGCTCTTAAGATATTTGTCTCATGTCTAATTTTCAAAATTTGCATTGTCTTCCAGGAAATCACTGCTGGAATGCATATGAGGAGGGTCTAGTTTCTAGTTATGAGCTAGCCTGTAGCAGTTCAGATTCAAAAGCTTTTGCAGATGCTTTCTTTTAAGCACTGAAGATAGCAAATCCAAAACTGGGCTGTGAAAGTTAAGGAGGACATCTTAACTCTCTGAGATCAAAGCAGATGACATAGTGCTGGAAAACTGTTCCCAGGTGTCTGCCCAAGGAACAAAACTTGACAGTGTGGGACAGTTCCCTGCTTCTGGAAAGGGTCCCTGTGCATATGGTGCAGAGCCACTGTGTGCTCCTTGACTGGCCACGGATGATCAGTGTGAGATTCCCAGACAGCATTGTGACCATATCCAGAGATATACTTCTAGTCTAAAAACATGGGCATAAACCCCATTCCCATGTGACTAAAGGTAGCTTAGGAAGCTTCTTTATTCAGTAGTAGGTTGCTCTGGGCAGTAACCTGGACCAGGCTGTGCATGCCAGGGAGAACTGTACAGCTACGTGCAGGACTGCTCCCTTGCTGGGTCCAGCTCTGATCCCTAGCTCTGCATAGCACCATTAAGACTCAGAAGGCAATATCCATTGCTCTAAGAACATTTGGATTAGTACAAGCTGAGAAAAGCAAAGAATATACTTGCACCAGCTCCCATTAGAGTTGGAAGAGAGTTTTATTCTTATAGGAGTTTGTGGATGGATGTGCTTAGCTGATGCTTGGCAATTTCTACATTACTCTGTGCCTCAGTCTCCCTGACAGCAAATATGTCCAGTCTCCTTTGTGAGCTCTGGATGATCTTTTGATTACCCTCGGGTCCCACCTCCAGCTGAATTTGCAGCCTCATGAAGCCAGAGCTCTGAAGGGAGCCATTCAGACAGCCTGTGATTGATGCTGCTCTGCCTGATGGTGCTCCCAGTACAGATGTGCCCTGAGAAAGCAAGGCGAGCTGCCACCAGGGAAACTACAGCTGGGTTTTTTAACTTTGATTAATTTATTGCCTTGTGGTTATGTTCAGCTTGGAGTGATAACTGATTATTAAACACCGAGGTGCCCCATAAGACAAGAAATAGTTGTGGTCTGTGCCCATGTGCGTTTGCACAAACAGGTAGGGATGTAGTGGAGGGGCTGCTTTGGTAACCAGCAGGTGTGTGAGTGCAGCTTGAACTTCTGGAAACTCCTGATCTTTAAATCAAAATGCTGTTGCTGCATATGGCTTTGTGTACTCTGACAAAAGGCATGTGGCCTCAGCTATTCTCTCCCTGGCATGATCATTCTTTTGTTAAATTTGATTTGTGTTTATTTTCACACTAATTAATGCTGCTCTGACAACATATGTGGGTGTGTAAGGAAACAAGACATAAAGAGGATTTGGCCTCAGGTACTTAATTATACAGTTATGTGATGTTTTCTTGGGTTACAAACCCTTTTGTCTTCACTCAGCTGGTATTTTGTGGTAGTTCCCTTAAGGGAGCTCTAAGAAGTTCTACTGGTGAAGCATCTGCCCATGACATTTTACATCATAGGGTTTTTTACATCTTTTATATTAAGCCTAATTAAACTGACTGATTTCAAAACTGCCAGCATGATTTATGAACCAAAGTGTGCTTGAAAGAAGTTGGACTGAGGCATCCTGGCACCTTGGGGCCAGTGAGTACTGAGATGGGTGGAGATGCAGATGGGTGGTGAATTCACATCATAGTGTTTCACCGGGTGCCCTGCCTGTGTTGAAAATCTCCTGGTGAGCCTCTATGTTTTTGTCACAATTCCATCATTTCGTAGGTTTCACTCGAGGTTATTATGGAAAAGAGCAGCTGAGTATTTTAAGTTGTTTTGAAAACCATACTCAAGACAGCCAAATATACTACTAGGATCACAGGATGTCAGGGGTCGGAAGGGACCCTCAAGATCTTCGAGTCCAACCCCTCTGCCAGAGCAGGATCATCTAATCCAGCACAGGTCACACAGGAACGCAGCCAGGCGGGCTGTGAGAAGAGGATGCCCCCCTCCTCTTGACACTCAGCCCTCAGATATTTATCAACATTTATCAAATCCCCTCTGAGTCTTCTCCAGACTAAAGAGCCCCAGGTCTCTCAGCCTTTCCTTATAAGGCACGTGTTCCAGTCCCTTCATCATCCTCCTTTTTTGTAAGAAATTTTGTATCAGGTAAGTTGTACTATGAGACAGTTTGTTTGTAGAAGATGAGCTAGAATTAGAAGATGGTGTAAGAGTTACCCCTGGAAGGGACACTGGAAGATGTAAGACAGCAGTGGAAGAGGTTTGGAAAGATTCTAGTGCTCCATAGGGAAGTGGAGGGACACAGCAGTTTCTTCTCCCTGCTGCCCTGTGCATGGTGGGTTTTGCCCACAGGTAGATGTGCCTATGCCTTTGAGTCGGTGCGTGCTTGTGCCAAACCCCAGGCATGGGGTGGAATCAGGCAGCTCTGGCAATATTTATGCACCTTATTTTCCAAGCTACAGGGGTTTTTCCTGGGACTTGAATATGGTCAACAGGTCAACCTGTGTTAGTGGTGCTCGTTTTGTTGGAAAAGTAAAACTGTTGTGACTTAGTTTGGGTAATGCCTCGCAAGCTTCAAATTGTATATGAGATCCACAATAAAAAGCAGTTAAAAATTCTGTGCTTGTGTATATTCTGTGTCCTAGAAACTGTTAGACATCTTTCATGCAGTGATGGGAGGTTGGCGTATCTGCAGAGAGAGAGAAATTGCCAGTGGTTTAGCAATGGTTGGTGCAAAAAGCTCAAGGTCTTTGCTATATGTTTTAACCTCCTAAAGCAAGTTGGAATGTAGGATATCTAATCTAAAAAGGCTGGAAGGCAAGGGCCAAAATTCAGAGGCTTCAGTATTATGAAATAACCAAAGAAGATGAGGAAAAATCAGATTCCCTAATGCCAGCAAACAAAGGGCCGAGAACAACAGAGCTTGCTGTGTAGGAGTGGGAGCTCTTGTGTCTGAGCTGCCAGAGGCAGTTGTTTCACATACCCCTGATACGGTTAAGAAAGAGAAATGAGGAGAGGTTCAGGTTGTAGGTGCTGAGGAAATGTGTTTAGCTAAAACATCTCTGTTACAAAAAAAAATTCCTGGTGCTCATGTCATCTGCAGTTGTGTTAGTGTGTTGTGCACAATTACGACCTGTTAAAATAAAAGGCTTTCTAATGCTTTCTAATCTACCTTGACCTGTCTTCCTGGACATCCCATCCCACCATGCTTAGGTATAAATTTGCACTCATTTGTGAAGTTCTCAACTCAGACACTCTATAGAAATCAGATATTCAGTAAATGAATTTGACTCTTTTGGGCTTTACAAAAATGTAATTTGTATTATTTGGGGAGTTCCTCTCAATTAAGTCCATTTGAGCACCCGGGAAGAGAATGAGATTACTTCTGACTTCGTATGCTTCACATAGCACCTGCGACTGGTAGCCCTGTAAACTGGGTTAGTATTGTACCTCCTGAGAAATCAGCGTATCTCAATATAGTAAAAGAAGCTCTGACTTCTTATATTTGGTAAGCCTAAGAAATCTGACCTAAAATTCCATGAGAAGGGCTTGTAGTATTTTCCTGCTGAACTGGGTCACTTTTCCCTTGTCATGCATAATCCTTTGTTACACCAGCAGAATTATTAGACAGAGTGCATTTAATTTTCCACACATAATGAAGACAAGCACTCACAACAACTTGTTATGGCTCTTTGGAATGTAAATATTTAAATTTTGCATGTATAAATTTCTTCTTCGTTCGAAAAGGCAGAACTAATTATTCCCTGAGTATTATAACAAAATTAAAGCAGCATGGTTGTGGTGTACTTGAAAAATGCATACATAATTGCAATGAGGGAGGGGGAAAAAATGGGAATTTCAGTAAGGAGAGGCAATGTTCTGCAGAACTTCTGTGATGCCATGTATAGGATGAAGTCTTGCAAGAATCTACACGCTGGAGGTTATTTTTTGTGAACACCCACTCTAGGGCTTAGAACAGCCTTTGCAAATGCTGCAATGAATATTTCCTCTTGTATACAAATGAATTATAAAGGATGCTGAAGTAGACTTTGACTGAGATATTCTATACAGTCCTCACAATACGTGTAGGTTCTGAAGTGTCTAGATCTCAGGTTGCTATATAAGCAGGATGGAATGATACAGCTCACTGCATCTGCAGAAATGTCTCATGAAATGCAAAATGAATGGCTGGAAGAAATATTCTTACTGGAGGCAAAATGGGACTCCAGTGTGTGCCATAAATTTTGCTAACAGAATTTTAAACAGGGATGCTGGTTATAGATTTCAAGCCCCAACCTCTTGAGCAGCAAGTCAATCTTCCTTCCTTTTCAGTAAAGTCATGTTAAAACAACTCCATTCCAGCAGTAGCACAGCCATCCTGATTCTTGCTGTTGCACTGACATGATTGAAGTATTTTCAAGGTCACTGCAGTCTGTAAAAGCTCTTGGTGATGTCAGCTGGGATTTGGGTTTTCCTTGTCCTTTATTAGCACTGTAAAGAATGCAGGTTGTTGGAGTAAAACAGCATGACACTGGGAACTTGCATAGATAGTCAGAAATGCTATGAGACATTTACTCCTTTTTTCATGAAGGCATACAGAAGATGTTAACAAAACTTCTAGGATCTGTTTGCAAAGATAGGCTAAGACCTGACAAGCTTGAGGAAGAGACTAACAAGAACCTTATGACATTCAGTGAGGAGAAACTCAGCAAGTCCTGTCTCTGGGATGTGTCAGCCATATGGGCTGAGGGCTGAAGGCTGGGGGGAGTTCTGCATAAAGTGTCCTGGTGAACTCTAAGTTCAACATGAGCAGTGTGTTCAAGGTGAAGAAGCTGTCAGACTGTGTAAGAGTGTAGCCAACAGATCAATCATTCCTCTCAACTCAGCACTCGTGAGGTTGCATCTCACAGCTGGAAAACTGTGGGATTGGTGTACTCCAGTGCAGAGAGAGCTCAACAAGTGGGAACAAATCCAGCAGAGGGTCAGTGGGATGTTCAGGAGGCTGGAGCATATGCTGTATCAGGAGAGGCTAAGAGTGCCTGGAGAAGGTAAGATAAGGGGCATCTAATTGCTGTCTTCCACTGACAAAAGGGGATCGTGTAGAAGATGGAGTCAGACTCCCTGCAGCAGTGTGCTGCAAAATGCCAAGGCAGTGGTCATGCATTTGCAGCAGGAAAAATTCCATCCTTTGGTATATGGAAAAAAATCACCAGAATACGGGTTATGCAGCACAGGAACAGATTCCCTGGAGAGGCTATGGGCTCTACAGCCTTGAAATTTGTCAGAACTGAGATGGTCGAGGTGCTTAGCAACCTCCCTTAGTATTGAAGTTGTCCCTTCTTGGAGTAGGAGGCAGAACTGGAGGCTTTCAGAGGTCCCTTCTCATGTCAATTGTTCTCTGATGCTCTGATTTTATTTCAGAAAGTTGCTAGTACCTGTGAAATAGGGTTCTACCTTAAAAAAAGGTCTCTTAGCATGGCACTCAATGCTTCAGTAAATATGTTCCATGAGGATATTTATAGTCCTGCCTGCTATCTTCTGTGAGAACACAAAGTTCTTACTCTCATCAGCTCTATACAGCTGCCAGCAGAGATGGTGAAAGCCTTTCCTTCCTTCCTTCCTTCACCTACAGCATTGCTCTGTAGCTGTTCATTGGCTCCAGCTCTACAGGCCCTGTGTTATCTATGGATTTGTGCAAGTATCTGAAAGGATCTAATTTAAAACCAGAACTGTCACTTCCAGGCAGTGCTGGTATCTGTGGGTGAGTTTGGTTGGCTTTCGTATTGTGTGTTGATTTTGGGGCCAAGAATAAAAAGAGGAAAGAAAGTTCCCCATCTGCTCATTTGGCTCCTTCTGTCCTTAGGGACACACATCTTGTGTATTGGAGCCTCTCTGGCAGCAATATCGGGGTGGTTCCTCAGGCTCTATCACAGGTAGATATGGGGTGAACTTTGTCCCCATCCTCTCATCTGCCCCTTCCTGATGATTCCTGTGTTCAGACCTGGTGCTTGTCAGAACTTCTCCCTGATTACACTTCTGGGTACAGAGCAGTGAGAAATTCTCAGGATGGTTTGTTTTCAATGGGGATGACTTTTTTCCCCTACCAGCATTTCTCTATTAGCTGTATTCTCTCTAATGAAATTGCTCATTCGGTGCTAGGCTTGTAATGTAAATTGAGTGCTATAGATTAACAGTTGTTGCTGGTTTATTATTGAAATGAGAGTCATGGGATCAATTTAACTGTTCTTGCTTCATTATTTGCTTAAGACAATAGAGTAATCTCCACAAATTCTATTCTTTTGTGGGTATTTTTAGCTTAATTATCATAGATATTAGCAACAATCAACAAATATTTCCTAGGTGCATGCACTTGGTCCTTGGAACACTAGTTTTTTATAAACTTTGTACTTTTAACTTGCATTTCTTTTTGTAGTCAATGCAGTCTGCTCCCAGGAAAAAGCAACAATAGAAAAAAAGCACCCCAAAAAAGTCCAACTTATTTTGCAAAAACATTAATGCTTTCCTAGTGGTTTATTTTAAGAATTAAAGACATAGTGTTGATTGTGGGTTTTGTTCCAGCTATTCTGCAATTGAGTCTCTGTAGGTACAATGGAGATGTCAGCTTTATTTGGGGGTTTATTTCAAATAGTTAAGAATAAATCAAAAGCTTCCTTTGAAGTGAGCTTTCAGCAAGACCTGACTGATCCCAGGTTTACCTTTACTATAATAAATAATATTAAATATATAATATTAAATACGTAATAAGCTAAAGATAGACATATTGCACAGATGTCTGTACCCAGCTGCAGCTGGTTTGTTCCTTCCAACCTGGCCAGTCCCTGGCTGGATCAGACGTTAGTGTCTCCAGTAAAAGGAGGTAGAATTAGGTTCATACAACCTGAATTGAGATAAAAATCCAGCCTACAGTATTGCCAATGTAATTTAAAACAAAACAAAACAAACCTTCAGCATAATTTACTAGACTCCTAAAGAAACTCACCTATGGCTGGTAATTGAATCTCCTGGCTGGCTTAGAGCAGGGGGATTAGGTGCCAAGAGAAAACTCTCATTGTCCATTGTATCCACTGAATTTTGGATCCTGGCATGAGTTCAGTCAAAATTTGCTGGACAACTTTTGCAGACTATGTAAACAAAAGTCTCTCTGATCAGCTGGAGCATAGCTAGATATCCCAGCAGAATAAAGAAATCAGTCTGCAGTTTTGTATTTATTGCCTGTGGTCCATTTAAAATACAGCAGGAAAAAAATGGCTTATTAACATTTCTTAGGAGTGACAGGAAAAAAACTAGGCAGTTTCTTGCATTTGATGTACCGAAAAATCAACTTTAATGTCTAATTCAGTGTAACATAGACACGTTTATCTTCTGGCCAACATTTAACCACTAATTTAGATTACTTGTATGTACTTTAAATATAATCACCTCTTAAGCTTCTTTACTGTCAAGATAATATTCTAAGAAAAAGATTTTTTTTTCTTGAGATAGGCCTAATTAGACTTATGTCACAGTCCTTCTTATACATCATCCCCTTTCCCTCTTTTCAGCTTTTCCCCTTCCTTCTGAAACAGATAATACAGCAGGAAAAGCAGGAGTGATTCTGTATACATTTTAGCAGTAAAAGGGGTAGAGAGAGCAACGGGGGCTCTATTTTAGCACTGCATCTCAAACCTTGTAGGGTTTACATGTGTTACTTAGGTGCTTGGGTGCTCTGCTGAATCCAGGCTTAAGTATTTTGCCCAAGGATGCAAAGAATAATTACAAATGAATACACAAATTCAGGTTCAACACCGCTTCCATTAGTCTTAATTGTTTTCATTTTAATTTAGCTGTTCAAATTTTGGACTCTTTTCTGTGTTTCCAGGCAGGGCCTTAGCAGACCAGTGCTGGGAGTGGTAGTGTTCTCTTTCTGCCCCACAGCCTGGGTGGCTCTTCACCCAGCCTCCCTCCGCAGTCCTCCACCGCTCATCTGCACATTTCTCCATAATTGTGCCTGCAATAGAGAGTCTTTCTTCCTGAAAATAACGACAGCCAGGATTTAATGAGGAGATTTAGCTTTCCTTTGATAAGACTGTGGCTGTAATAGCGTTTGCCTACCTGCATAGTCCCAGTGGTGCAGATTCCAATATGTTTGCTTCTTTAGTATTATTCGACCAGCTAAAAATTCAAGCCAAGGACTGCTTGTATTGAAAGAATGCAAATTATCTTTTACTCACTATTAGAACAAAAAGATATACACGTATCTGTAGGTGGTATGGAAATGAGTGTTTGCTTGTGTTTAGCTGTGGGAAATAAATTGCTCCCAAATGCTTTTTTTCTTTTTTTTTTTGCTATGCCAATCTGCCATATTACAATTCTGAGAGATGCTAAAGAACATTTTTTGAGTAGAAGCTTCCAGTGAGATAACAGTGTCTGCACAAAATAACTGCAGTAACTAAAAAGTGCTTCAGCAAGTCAACATTCACCCTACCTGAAGACAGCTCTGCCATTCTTACCACTCCTGTACAGAATGACATAGTAGCTCCCAAATCTTCCGTTGGTGAAATCTACAGACTCTTCATATCTCATGAAAGGTTGTTCCTTTGCTCTGCTGGGCAAGGATGTTGCCCTTCAGGGTTGTGCTGGAACAGATTAGCACAAACATTTAGTGTGTCTCCGCTGTGCCTCTCTCCTCCTGTCTTTTTGTTGTAGCTATGACCTCCCTTCTGAAAATAAATGTGAAAGCTATTAACCATCATTTGAAGACAGATTTTTAAGCCAGACTTTATGAGGCTGCCTAAAAGGAACTCCAGTGGAGAGGGTGCCCTCGTTACACATCGCAGACTACTGGATGTGTTTCAGGGCAGAATACTACAACAGTGAGAATTTTTGGGACCAGCACTAACTCATTCAGACCTTTGTTGAATTAGTGTTGATTAAGGAGGTGATAGAAACCAAAGGTTTTCTGTTACAGCCATAATAGCTAATAACAGGGGTGGAAAAAGGGTACGATTATTGCCCATTCGCCAAGCAGGCCTCAGGCCTGATGAGAGGGTCTATTGCACAGCTCCTTCCAGATCCAAGGAAAACATGTCTAGTCTGGGTAGTTTGTAATGTGCACTGGGATTTTCTGAGGTGAGAAGAATGTCACTGCTGTTCAGCTGAGGAATGTATTAGGAAGGAATTACCATCTGCCTACTCTCTGAGGAGAGAGAAAACCAGTACATTCTGGTAATAATGTAATGACCACAATTTCAGGTCACAAGTTTTCAGCCAAACCGTGATTCAGCTGAGGAAACCACTAGGGACACTTGAACATGGCAGTAACTCTAGTTACAGCATCTTCAATATTCAGCTGAAGCCGGTGGCTCTCCTCCTACTCTCTCTCTGTAGCAGTGTCATCTGCAAGGTGATTTCTGCTCTCTCAGCTTTCCTGCAGTGACAACCCCTGTGTCCTCAGCAGTTTGTGGGTGGATCCATGTTCTACAGAGCAGAAGTTTTGCTCTTGTGATTTATCTATCCTAGAGCATTGCCAATCACTACAATCTCAAGGCTCCTTCTGCAAGGACAGATGACTAGGCCTTTGGTCTCATAAATGCACTTGCTCACTGGAACTAGGTTATTATCCCATAAAACCTTTCATCCCATTAATGAAGAGAGAGTGAAGCATGTTAAATAGATAGTAATTGGTTTTAGAAAGCTGGATAGTGCAGCCTAGCCCAGGGAATGCTCCAGCCTGCTTTGTTTACAGAACTATCATTGTAACAAATATGTATGGATGGGTGGGATTTTCCTACTGTTTCTAAGGCTGAGGAGCCGGTGACTGGTACAATCCTACCCATTTGTTTTCAAATACTTATTCAGCATGGGCAGAGTGGGATGATATTCTCAAAGTGTTATAGAAACATCCTTTGCTTGGGACTGCAGAGAAAGCCAAGAAAACAACAGCACGTTTGGTTTTGTCTGGCTCATTTATTGCTTACAGTTTGACTGTGCATTTATGACAGCAAGGTGAATTTAAATGCAGAGCAGAAGAGAAATCCAGGGAGAGAAAGACAGAAGAGTCTGAAGCCATTACAGGCAAGTGGAATAATTGATGGTATGAATCTGAAGAGCAAATGCATGTGAAGCTTAATGACATCTTGTCTTATTTTTGAGATAGTCATTTTCAACTTGAGTGAAGCTTGGAGATGTTACAGTGATGCAGCCTGCTGCCTCTAGTCATCAGGGGACACAACTTCCAGAAGCTCAACACTGAGTCATCCCTCAGAGGACTCAGACTGGACCCAGCTACCCCAGTGCTTCCTGATCTCTTTTTGACCTTACAGGTTATTTTTCACTGAGATGTAGTCTGGAGAGAAAGGCCTGGGTCTTCTCAGGGTGGTGTGTGCTCATTTGAACTTCTTCCATGTACTAAAAAAAAAAGAAATAAATGTTTCTTGACAAGGGGGTGGGAAAAGCCAAATGGTTCTCTAATTTAGAGCCCTATAACAGTATCAACTGCTAGCGTCCTAGTGCTTATCTCCCATGGTACCCACAGCTGTTTCATGCACGTCAGTTATAATTTGTGTATGCTCCTGACTGCCACCATCCAGCATGCTGGCCATCCAGTGTCCATCAGTAGCTATTTACATATTGCAGGAAAGTTATTTCCACAAGTATGAGCATGGGGTCAGATCGGTACACCGGATGTATTAAAACTGGTGTGGATAGAGTACTTCACTACTGCGAAGGTCTAGTCCCCTGCCCTGAGCCGTTTAGATGCTTCAAGGTTAATACTGGTGGTTTCACTGTAGTGGAAAAGTACAGTATTAGAACTTTTCTGAGTGAAAAAGAGCTGTGGTTCTTCGCAGAATTTTCTGTTGCAGATCATAAACCACAAATTAAGAATTGCTTTCTCAAGTGATCATTCACTTTTGGCTGCTTGGTTTTAATATTAAGAATCTTTTTGGCCATGCTTTATAATGTTGAATGATGTGCTATTCCATGCAAAGGGATAAACTGCATCAGCTTCAAGGACTTAGCGTGAGCTGAAAAATGAAGGAAAAGAGCTGAGCCAACCAGTACTTTGCAAATCCACCTTATGATAATTAATACCTGGCTCTCTTGCTTCTCAGAGGAATCAGTCCAATTGTTCTGTCCTGAGGGATGAAGAAAACTCCAGTCCAATTGACTGATAGTATGGAATGGCTAGAATTGCAAAGAAAAACTGTATAAGGGTCCATGAGAGAGAGCAAGAGCAACTCTCATTCTGCATCTTAATGGCAACATAAAATGACCAACTCTTCTGCAGCAGATTTCAGGGTCACATGTCCTATTACCGTGGAGTGTATAGAAGGCAGAATATATAACTACAGATAGCACAGTGCTGTCTTTTCTGCTTCTCTAAAGGCTTCTCCTGTGGTTAAATAAAATTCTGAGGTGCTTTGGTTCTGCTGTTCCCATCTGCTTTCATTGCATGGTTTGGTTTTTTTTTTTTTAAATAGCAATGGAATATACTGAGCTGCAAATGCTGTTACTCGCTGCATTATTCCTCATCCCTGGAGTTATATGTTCATTTCCAGCTTGTAAAAATAACCTGTTTATTCCATTTCTAAGACCTGCATGAGGCAATTCTTATTTTCCCTGTGCTGGCTCCCTGTAGTTTTATCCTGTCTGGCTATCCACCTATGTCCTTTGTTTGGTATGGAGTTTTCACTCTCCAGAAAATTGCAGAGCTATTCTCTCCAATAGCAGAGAAATTATGGTCAGTGAAGAAGTGTCTTTTTGTTGAATTAATTGCAAACCTCACTATTAATTTCAGAGAAAGAAGTATAGTATCCTAATTTATTCCGGATAACTTGGAGGATCATTTCTTTCTCTGGTTGTCTCCAGTCAGTCAAAACAGACAATTGTATACTCTGTACTCCCACCTCCACAGACTTTCTGTGTTTCATTTCCCTACTCCTGCTCCCTGCACTCTCTGCAGGCTTGCCAGGCAAGCCCAAGCCCATCTGCTGAGGAGGCTGTGCCTGCCACAGCAGAGAGCTGAGCTTAATTTCAACAGCAATCAGTGTAGTCACCATTGCCATAGGGGAGAGACAACAACTGTTGGAAACCAGTTGTAATAAAGCAGACTGAGAATGGGTCTTTAGAAAAATACACCTTCCAGTAAAAAAGATAGTGAAGCACAGGTATATATTGTTAAAGGGTGGTGGGATTTTTGGACAAGTGTGTCTCAGGCCTGCTGTGGCCATAGGTGATGACGTCTTGGAGACAATAAGTGGGCTGGCTGCCTCCACTTGGCCAGCTCCCTGTTTTCCATGGCTGTACAATTGTTGGTTTCCAAAGGAACTGTTGGTATATCACTAGCCTTATTATCATTGTTTTAGTATTTTCCATTCAGAGTCTGCAAAATTGAATTACTAAGCATCCCCTAACTCCACCACTCTTCACACAGCTCTGGTCTCATCTGAACTCGCATCTACTGTCTGTCAGACGTGTGCAGATGGATCCCTGGAGCATAGGTAGTACACATTTATGAGTAATATAGGACACATGCAGAAATGTTTCCTGACTAGTTTATGCCAGAACCCTGACACCAGGAGCTGCATGCGTGGACAACTGTGCATCCAACCCACTGGTGACAGCAGAGCAACCTTGGTTTGGACAATCAGAGGCACTGCAGGGATTATAAGTCTCAGCCTGAACAGAAAGTCAGGAATAATGGTCATATAACTTCAGAGTCCTTTGAAAATCTCACTTTTTTTTTTGGTAAGATTTACGAAAGTATTTCTGTTATTTGGCTGATATTTTCACTTCTATTTTCTGTGAAACAACAAGATATTTTTTCTGAGTCTATCACCAAACACAGCCTCTTCAACCCAGGATCATCACCTCATACTTGAGTCAGTGTCCACTGACAGAGGGGCACAAGATGGAGCTGAGAAAGCTGCAAAAGATAGTGACCCTTTAATCTAATACCATATTTCAGCAGTTCATAGGTATGTATATCTAGAGAAAGAAGTAGCCTAACTTACAGTTCTGGAGGATCTATTACTGGGAGTATATTTTCAATGCATTTTATATTAGGTACAACTGTTAAGATAGCAGCTAAATCCATTTATTTTAAATGAAATATTTCTTCCTGAGCAATACATAAATAAATTAAAAAAAAAGCTTTTCATTCTTGGGCAAGAAGAATAAATTTATCTGTGAAAGCCAAGTCATAAACAAAGCACTGTTGTCATTGTCAAGGCAGCAAACAGGACAAGGCATTGAGTCCCAGTGATTCCTTTTCACGGTGGGTTGTTACCACACGTAAGCACATCTACTTTTCTGTCTGTGATTCCCCTTATCTGCCATGCTGGCAGAGACTGGAAATACAAGCTTAGCTTTGTTTGGCTTCAGCTGGATATGGGGATTCAACCCAGATTCTTACCTGCAATTTCCTCTTCAAGTGTGGAAACTGTTGCTATCATTAAGTAGAGAATATTATAAGGAAAAAGTGACAAGATAAATGAGTTTGTGACATTTCATGGGACTTCTTTAAACAGAAGAGGTCTCTGGTGCAGGACATACATGTTGTTTATTATGTGCTTCACTCTGAGCCTGTTTCAATAGAGAGCTACACTTCTTGTTCTCTGTTTACTTCTCCCTAATTGCAAAGAAATCATCCAGATGGAAACTGCTCTTCTTGGGAACTTTCCCAAGGCTGTAGGCCTGGCACAGATTCGGAAGTACAGTGGAATTTCTTGCATTGTTACTTTCCAATAACCTTTTCCAAAAGTCGGAGGTTGAATTTGGCCTGAGCTTTAGAAATTATTCAGGCCAGAGCTCATTATGTACAGACTGTTTTGCTTCCATTTAAAGCAACATGAAAAAAATAAGAAAAAGCTGAAGTTTCAGTTCTACAAACAACTCAGCACTTCTGAACTGTAGCTCAGTGGCTCTGCTCCAAGACCTCTGTTGCCTCCTCCCTTCCTACCTGGAATGCCTTGAGACTGCACATCCAGAAAGTGTATGGGGAAATTTTATGAAGACAAGTGTTACAGAAATCTTACCTCGTTATTATTTAAATAATTCAAACCACAAACTGTGCAAGTATTTGCAACAGCAAAATGAAACACATTTTAGAGATGGTTGTATTCATGGGAACCAAAATGTATAGGAAATATACAATCCCTCTTCAAAAAGAATCCTGTTTTTTCCCACATCTCATGAAGTCATTGATCCTTCAGAACTTCCCAAATGAATCCAGAGTAAAAGCAGTGCCTTGCAATGAGGTTTGACACTATTTTTGCCACAATTAAAGCAAAAGCTTCCATTCCAAGCACTAAAACCCCAGAGGGAATGTGCCAGCCAAGAGAGATTAAACATTCTTTGTATTGTCTAACAAAAAGCATTGTAAGGTTGATTACAATAAAAGCTTTCCAAAGCGGCAGCACTGGGCTCCTTCTCCTTTTTCTTTCCTCTTAAGGTGTTACATGGTCATAAAAAGAACTAACATTTCAGTAAAGTATATGGTCATTCGGTGTTCAGCAGCTGAATAAAACGTACATCCATTTTTCATGGATAGAGAATTTTTACCGTGTCGGCCCCTGGGGTCAGTCATAGAGCCAAATCTCTCACAGAAGACCATGCTGCTGGATTGTAAATGGGGGAAGAAAAAAAATTATCTTTAAAATCCCCTTCTATTGTTTTGAGCTTGACCAGGTTTATGTCAAACTTTCTAGTCTCTCCAGGAGGCAGTTTCATTGATGTCACAGCAATTTGATGGGGGTTACATGATTTGTGATTGTATCTATTTGTTTGTGGCTTTTACTGCATTTTTTTTTTCAATATGACTAGTTTAAAGTCAGAACACTGAGAAACTTCCCAGCTATAATGCCAAATTTATTCACTGCCATTTGAAAATCTTTCAAACATCTCCTCGCAGATAGAGTTAGTCAAAGCTCTCCTGAGATCTTTAAACCCTTCAGTCCAAGCAGGCAGCCTGTCAGTGGATAACACCTTGTTTTCCTGGGACAGATCACTGAGTCTGGATCCCATCCTCACCCTAGAACATTTAGCATGGTGGAAAAGTGTGGAGGTGAATGGCACAGACCACTCATTCTTTTTCTCTTCCATTTTACTTCAAGAAATTCATTGAGATTTACTTTTGTTTGCCTGGGGAATCCAAAGTAAAAGTCAGAAAATGTAAACTAAACCAGCAGTCCACCCTTCTGAAATGAAATACATGACCTACAATTCCCATGCATTGCCTGCACACCTTGGGCTAACGCAGCCCTGTATTTATCCAGTTAGGATCAGAATGGGGCAGCAAATAAGAGCTCATCAGGCTGATGGGCAAGGAAATATTTGATCTGATTTTTCTTAGCAGAAAACCGTTCTAAGTAATACCAAAGCTTTCTTGCTTTTGTGATAACTGCATTTTCTGTGAGCAAACCAGACTGAGAGAAATTTCCCAGATATGTTTTTCAGGAATAATTGGGTCATGATAATGCACTCACTTGAAGAGAGACTGGGCAGATTAGCCATGCTTGCTTTGGAAAGATTAGCCACGGTTGTTTTGGAAAGGAAGGGTCATGATAAAACTAATGACTGCTTTATCTAAGGCATATCAGAAATCTTTAATTGTGTTTTTATACAAAAATGGGAAGATATTTATTAGAAGAACAGACAAGTTGAAACTCATAAAAGAGAAAGCAGATTTAGTAAGATTTGAGACTACTGGATGAATAGTAAGAATAAACAGATGTGACAAAATCAATGCTGAATATCCCTGTCTCAGACTAGAGTTTAAATGTTCTCAAATTGAAAGAAATGCTGAAGCAAACCTCTCTGTGTGCAAATGCCATAAAACCCATACAATGCCCCAAAGCCCTGGGCTTTTGCTTCTGTTTTCTTTTCAGAAGTGTTGAACACTATCCAATAAATCCTTGTTTACTTGAGGAAGAAATGGTTTCAAATGAATTGAAGCTGAATTTTCCCCCGACCTCAGAAAGGTTTCAAGGAATCTAATCTCATATCTGTCTGTTAAAAGAAATAATCAAAGACTCCCTTAAGTGTTTTTTTTTAATAAATGTTTTTTGATTTTCTGCTCTTTTTACTGGGAAGTTTGGAAAAGACATTTCTTTGGTATTTTGATGAACAGCTGCAACTATCTGCTGAGAAAAATAGGTTTTTCTCTGTTTGAATGTTATTTCTCAATAGTGAGGTGCCATGTAAGGGACACTCTTACAGCAGGCTGTGGATATACAACAATTCCCAGCTTCCTTGACACCTTAACTTTCTCTCCATGACCAGAATTTACCTTGCTGCAAACCACAGCATCTCAGTACAAGCCCTACACAAAACAGCTGTATTCACTGACAGAGAAGTGAAGAAGCCATCTGGTTCATCATCTTGCTCCAAAGCAGTGATCCTGAAGTTTCTTCAGCCCTTTTGTTAACAGGGCTAGCTAATCTGAAAATACACATCTAAGGACTGTATCCCTCCTATCTGAATCATCACCTTCTGCTTTCCTGATGCAATCGGAATTTTGTCAGTTTATTAATGCCTGCATTAGTACACAGACATCAAGGATGCTTCATGGCACAGGCTGTTTACTGTCTTGTTGTTCCTGTTAGGAACAAATCTATCCAACAGGTTTTAAGGTCCTTGCTGAGTCCACCAGTGGTGTTGATGCTAATGAAGGACTTGAAGCAGTGTTAGTTTCTGGACTGAGCACAGCAGATGTTCATGGCCATGCTGGAGGTAGGTCCTGGAAAGGAACACATCTCTTGGAGTATACAGTCCAGCGGGCGGATATGTCATTCTTGTCCTCACAAGGAGTTTCTGTTCTGTCCCTGGAAACCCTTCCAGGAGTTGGTAATGTTTCTTGCAGCCTTTGAGCTACACAACCTTTCCTTCAACACCTGTAGCACAGATATCACTGAGAGTGAATGGAAGTCTTTCAGAAACTCTCTCTTAGGGGTCATTGAAGTGCTAAGTATCTAGGTCAAAGCTGAGCAAAGCTCCAAAGCAAATTCTAAAACAATGGATAAGAATTTAATTAATGTGTCAGTCCCTGCATTTCCTCAGTGTATGGCCACAAGTGTGTCATCTCAACACTGACTGGCAATTTAGTAATGCCTCCTGAAGAAGGGAAAACTGAGCCTTAAACTTCTCCACAATATTATCAGCATTAAACATCAGTCACATTCCTGAGCTGGAACAGCACATTTTTCCAGAAGATATGAGCTAGCATAGAAAGTATCATCCCCAATATGGAAGTTCTAATGTATTTGGTGTTTGTTTTCCAGAACTTAGGTTAAAACCACAAAGGAGCTGCAAGGAGCAAGTGATGACTGTGGCCTGCTTTGTACAGGTATTCAGCACAGTGCAGCTGGGGGTGGTTCCCTCTAACCTCTCAAATCTGCAGGGTCACTGTGACTTGCTGTGCTGCTCCCTGCCTCTGCTCTGGATGGCAGTGGGAGCAACTGAACCGAGTCAGCTGAAATACAGCTTTATGTCTCCTGCTCACCTACTTAAATTCAGTGTAATTTCACCTTTGAATGTGGTTGTGAGCAGTTATTTCCCCAAATTGTACTGTTCCATCCCAATGGTCTGTAGGGCTGAGTTTCTGACCTAATTATTCAGGCAGAGCAGCTTGTACAAAGACTTCTATCGATTTCAGTTGTGCCAGGCCAAGATCTTCCTTCAGTCTATCCTGACTCCTGTGAAAAAACATTCTATAGGCTTAAATATCCTCTTGGAGTGTATGAGATGTGTTTGTTTGGTCTCTCCCTGGCTGCAGTCCTGTGTTTCTCAGGTGAGGCAGGAGCAAGCACAGTTGGAAGGAAAGGAGCACGTGAGTAGTGCTGAGCTCATGTGGAGCTTATAAGGAAGGAAGCCAAGTCAGTTGGTTGGTGGAGTGAACTTAGAAAGTGTTGGTCAAGTGGTTGTTGGTAAGCTGGTTTTATTTAGGGTTATATATGTGTACTTTAAGAAAGGAAAGTGCATTGAAGGTTAGCTCTTTGCCCTGTGTCCTGGTGTGAGTACTTGGATGAGCTGAGTGAAGCAACCTGGCCCTTGCAATGAGGTATAAAGTATTTTGTCTGACCTGTTACTTTCATGTTATCAACCTTTGTGGTTACTGGCTTTCTTCAGACTTCTAAGTGCTGCTGTGTGGACTTGGCAGATGAGAGAAGGTTCAATATTTGTGTACTATGGTTTATGATGTCCCATCCATGTGGAAAACTGTGTTTGTGGAGAAAAGGTTCTGAATATTTTTTTCCATATCAACTTCCAGGTTTATTGCTAATTGAAAAAAAGGATTTATGTTTGAAGACTCTAACTTCAGTTCTCTACAGATGAATTCAAGCTGCATACTTGCTGGACAACTGCCAAGGTATTTATCTATTTTTCACTGAAGCTCTGGACAGGATTCCTTTTTAATATTCCAGTGGAGCAAGTAATATTTATAATTCTCTTTCACTCCAGCAAAGTATATCAGCAGCATCCTCTTGTAGTTTTTCCTTGTTGGTGTAAAGTGTGCCTGGCTCCCTGTGGAGTTGATGAGTCCATGAGAAGATCCTGTGATACTTTTGAACACCCCACTGTAGATCTTTGTGTTACGTGGTTGTGATGTCCTGCTGGGTCTCTGTTGGAACATAATCTTGCAAACTTCTTCTTAGAAGGCTGCAGCAGGTCATGGAGTACCCCTTCCCATGGGCCAGTTCTTAACTCTGTGGCACGCTTCTGGTCATGAGCTGTTCTGGGAGCGCATCTGGCAGAAAAATAAGCTGGCAAAAGTAGTAGTCACTTTCAAAATCCCATCTTTAATCTGCTGCCCAGTTCAGCTCAGCATGTAACTGAAGAAACAGCCGGAAAGCAGTGTGTGGGTGGCTGGGAGTGTGCAGCAGGAGGGGGTGTAGAGGGAGGAGCTGTTTCAAAGCCAGGCTGCCGGTGAAGGAAACTCTGAGAAAATTGTAGCTTGGCTGAAGTGGATTTAGCTTTAAATATATGGAAAGAAAAGTAGGATTATTTTTCTTTTTTTTTAGTTCTCCTTCTGAACCTTGGGAGAGTGGAGGCACTTCACACATAATAGTGAGGGAGCAAGAACTAACTCTAGGCTTGCTGGATCCATATCTCCTGTGGTATTAGCAACATAGTGCACTGGTGCAGGTTTGCTAGCCTTCCTCCAGTGGGTTCCTGTGTTACTCTTCCTCTGAATTGGAGTCTTGTGATGCTAGAGTGTTATTAACTCCTGGGGAGGGGCCTCATGATCAAAACTTTTGTACACTTTTAATATAGATTTCCCTTTTTTTTCTTTATACAATTTCTGTTGAACCTGGAGGAAATGGTACCAGTCTGCACATTTCCAGAAAGAATTAATTATTGCTTTTCCGAGTAGCTCTCTTCCGCCAGTATGGAATAATACTATTTCCAGTAGATGCCAGAAGCCTCTGATTCTGTATCATGAGGCATTTCTCATCACATAGTTCTTGGTACTTGCCATTATTTGTCTTAGAGCTTGCAGTGTATTGTGACTCGCTGAGGAACTGGTGCTCCTGTGTTGTGTAGTGTTTTTTTCACATATATGAAGGTTTTAGCTGTAAATATAGGTATGAGGTGTATTTGTGAAAACTTAATTACTAAGTGTTCAATTTCAGGCACAGGTATGCTGGATTTTCTGAATATCCTTAGATATTTAACCTATGGTCACCTTATTTAACTCTTTCAAGTTTTTGTACTTGGATTTTGCTCCTCTCTTCTCCTGTGGCAGTCAGAAACTCATAGGATTGCAGTTTTAATGTTCTCATAGTGCTTGGATGCAGGCTGTGTCCAAAGGATGGAAAGTCTGAGAGTAGCTGAGAGCTTTGTGTAAAACTGATCTCAGTCTGGGCTATTTAACACTGGTGCCCTGTGTAGCACGTCCTCACCTTTGGGGGCCAAAGGCAGAAGGTGCTTCCATGGAGAAAGGGAGAGCCTGTGCTGGTGTTCCCCATGGGGAGATCATCAGAGAGAACTTTAATCCCTGGGGCATTGCTGTGCAGATTCAGGAGGCATGAATGTGTCTCCAGATGCACCAACCTTTTCAGCTTCTTCAGCTGCACACTCACTTTGTCTCTATCACTACTCAAATCACCCAATGAATCAGCATTTGCTTTCTCTGGTATTTTCTTGGTGAAACACATTTTCTTTAGCTAGTCAGCTAGCAGTGCTGGTAATGATGGATGGAGACATAAATGTAACAGTCCATGGACACTGGCACTTACTCAATGACAGACCAGTCAGGCAAAACCACCAAAGGGGCAGTCGTTCACATCAGCACAATCCAATCGTGCTTTCAGGCAACGTGTCCTTGAGATCACCCAGACAGCTGTTGCCTTGAAAGTAATTTAACTGAGGATCAGCTCTCTCCCCCTCACAATTTCTGAAGTTAGCTTGATGCATTTTCATCCTGCTTGTGAGTGAGGATTTCCATAAATTTGCACAGAGGGTATATTGGTCTTATTTGTTGTGAGATATGTTCTCATCTGCTTGGTGAAATCCTACATGGCAACAGCACAACAACAAATGCAGCACTTCTGATGGGAAGCTGTTTGAATGGTCTTGTATTGTTGCTGAAGCTTTGAACTGAATAAGGTTTTTCTTTTAATGACTGCATATAAATTAGATAAAAATGTTTGTTTTGGGGGACAGCTCAAGCTGACTGAGCTGGAATACTTGGGTGGGGCTATGTAGCAAGTGCTGTGTGATTTTTCTGAACTTCTGGAGCTGCTGCTATATCAGAGACTGGGCAATGTTCAGAGGCTAAACTTATTGCACCACTCTGTTATAGTTGTACGAAGTCATTACCATTTATTACTCTTCCAAAGAGGTTTTGGTGGGAAAGCAGGATTTGGCTCTTTGTTTGACTTAAGTCATGCCTGCTGGTACTCTGTGGGCTGGAGACATGCTTGTCTGTAGCTGCATCCTGAAGCTGTGCACAGCCCACCACTGCCCACAGCTACAGGACCTGCTGGCAGTTCCCAATATCACATTAAGTGTGCTTTGTCCCCTGAGGCTGTAAGTGTGAAAAAGAAGGGTGTCATCTTGTAATTAGAATAAGGTTCAAAGAATTTAAATACAGATTTTAATGAAAAAAAATAAAATCCATTTACTTAAGGATGTAAGATGTGGTTGGGGTTTTTCTTTGAGTATTTAAGGACAATAGATGATGCTTTTGATTTTCATGAGACTGGATAATCTCAGAGCCTTGCTAGGCATTAGAAATAACTTCTTCCCTATGGTGCAAGCAGTGATAGCAAGTTCTTAACATGACAGTGGTTCCTCAAGAGCTCAGCATCTTTAGAGCATTGATGAACCTCATCAACAAAATGTGAGTGTGCCTGGGACAAATTTAAGATAGAACAGTTTCATGTTCTTCACTCTGTGTCTCTAATTTACCTTGAATCTGGCCTCAGCTGATACGTTCTGTAAAATAAGTTAAAATAAGCTAAACAATTGTGTGACATGAATGTACAAAGACTTACTGCTATATATAAATCAGGATGATGTTAATACTCTGCTGATAGATAGGTTCGGAATGTAGGTGCCAGATCTGCAATTTTGAACAGGAAAAATATAAGATGTCTAACATAAGGTGAAGTGCAGGAGGCTACAGTTTATCTTTGAGTTCTTAAGCACGTTTCAAAGTTCTCATTTTTTTTCCCCCAATACAGAAAATTTCCCTTACTGATTTTTGTAAGCTATTCAGTGACATGATAATCACAATGTAAACAGTGTTTAGTGAATACACTTTGGCTCGGACCAGTCCATTTTCCAGCAAAACTTTCATGGTACCAAATCCTATATTCACCTTTTTTTCCTTGGGATTGTGTCTCCTACATATTATTTATTTATTTTTGTGGGGGCACGTATGTCTTCACCTTTGGAGGTGATTTCCTTCACTGATGGAAAAGCCTGGAGAGTTCAGGCGAGTTGTAGATTCTGAGGCACAGCATAGTATGAGACTTACAGCATACAAAGTCATTGTATGTCCTGCTGAATTCAGAGTTCACTGCTGTGAATCTAGTTAGGAGATGTAAATTAATTCTACCTGTGAGATATAATAAATCTGCGTAGTGTCTAGGCTTTATCTCCCTTGAGTGGCCTACCTTAGCTGCTTTTGAGGGAGATTACATGTGAAGAGCAAACACTGTCTCCTCCTCTGCAGTGCTATCTGATCATGAGCTTTTCACTGGATTCTGGAGTCTTGTGGTTCTGAAAGAAAGGAAGAATAAGCTAATAAAAACCATGTAATCTCTTTTACCCTAAACATAAAAATAGGATTTGATGTTTAGGTAACAACTACTGAAAGTGTTCTCATTCCAGCATTCTTAATAAGCAGGGATAAGGGAAATGAGAGAGCATGAGTGTGGTGTCTGTAAGCAGAATTCTTCCTGCTTCAGTCATATCCAGGGGCTGAGGTCTTATTTCAGATGGCTTTTGTCTTATCCTGTCAAAGAGGAGCTCTTAAATCATTACAGTTCTTGTCATCACAACCGAAGGATCTCTGAACCAAGAATGGGAAAATAAAATGAGGCAAAATACAGCAGGCACATTTTTCTAGTATACAGTGTATGTTTTCCATTTAAAAAGTGGATGACATTCATTATTTGAAACACTTTCAGCAGATCTTTGTATTGCTGAGTGAAGAGATGGGAAGACTTTAAAAAAATTATTTTAATTTTTAATTTCTGGTTTGTATCTTTTTCAGTCTTGATCCTTTTTCTCCCCTCACTTTATTTGTAGTAAAAGTAAACCAGCTGCACAATAAAACCATAATATCTATGACAAAGAAATAAAAAGCCCAAGCACAGGCATTGTGGTTCTGACCATATGTGAATTCAGAGGAATTTGTGTCACTAGCAAGTTAAAATTAACATTTCAGTTAACTGCAAGATAAGAAAACCCATCTCAAAATCCATTGCAGCAATAAACCCATGCACCTGTGGGTGGCATTATCTGCCTTCTTTTCTCTTGACTGTGCAGGGCATGAAAGTAATTATCAAGCTGCAGAAGCAAGTACTGGTAAAAATGGAAATGAATGCTGCATAGAAGTTCAGTTTCTGACAAATTTCTTTCTTTGCAATGCAAAGATTTTGAAGAGAAAAAGACTGGTTACAACTACTCTCTACTTCAGCTTCTGCCTGGTTATTAAAAGCTGCATGAGCAAGTATGGCAGTCTGGAGTGTGTTCATGAAAGCTGTTTGCACTGGCAAAATGCAGTGAAATACTTGTATTAATAAAGAATATACTTACGTGTCCTTAACCTCTATCTTCAATAGATCCCAGAGGTTCTGTTCCAGGCACAAGCAGGATGTTCTCATTTGCAGGACTGTTCGTTGCCTCTTCTCTCTTCTTCTCCTCCCCGCTATCCTTTTTATTACTCTTGAGTTACGATCCCTCAGCTGGTCCCTGCCAAAACACCAAATAGAACAGATACTAAATACTGAGAGGTGTACCTTGAAGCTTTTCCTACACTCATCAGGAGCTCTCTATAACCAAATCTATTTCCCATCCATTCTTCTATTTTCTCCATGAGAGTTTTCTTATGGAACTCAGCAACTGGGTGTGTGTGGAACTGACCTGCTGAGGATTCCCTGTCCCATGGGTATGCACAGCATCATTCCCCATCCATCTGGGTTATGACCTCTGTTCCAGAACAAGGTTTAGTACTTGTCTCACTGTGCTATTTTTATGTTCTCTACTTATTAGTCACTTTGAAGAAAGATTCTGGTTCAGGTGTAACATTTTCAGGTGCTGCACTAATACAGCTAACTACTTGTAGCTACATATGTCTGATAATGTGTGTAGATGGTGGTTTTCATTTTGCTGATATGTTCTGTAATGAACTGCGGTGGCCAAAGTCTACTCTTGGCTTTGTGTATGTGGCCTACCAATTTCAGTAATAGTAGGGGATTCTTAGCAAGAATATTGCAGGCTTGTTGCTGTTATTTCACTATCGAGGCAATTTATGGTGTGGTGAGATAATAAGAGTAGATGGGTTTTAGCTCTGTTTACAATGACTGCATTTAAGAGTAACTTGGAGAAGTTGGCACTGCTGACAAAAGGCATTAAAAAAAAAAAATTGTTTCATTGTTTGTGAAGAGGATTGTGATTTCATCTTTATCACTGGCATTACACTTGGAAAAATAAAAAGCATAGGTTCTCTTTAATTTTTTTAAAGTTAATTTTCAGATCTTGGATTTGTATTTAAGAGGGAGAAGGGACTATTCTAAAAACAGCATTATATGTCTACCAGGGAAGATCACAAGTCTTTGCCTTGATTCACTGAGATCACCATCTCTTTCAGTTTAAAATTTCCCAGCTGTGTAGTAAAGGACATTTTTTTTATTCTCCTTAAATGCTTAAGGCTGCATTTGACTTTATATTGCTAAAACAGGGTGCAGTTAAATCCTGACCCTGAGCCTATTGAAATCTGTGATTATTTCCAGTGGCCACAAGGGTCTCTGAAAGCCTCTTTCATGAGGATTTGTTCCATCTAGCTTCAGATGCTTAACTGAGGTGCTTGAACTTGGAGCGCACTTAACCTGTGCTCCCCTACAGATAATGAGATGGTTGGTTTCAGCAGGCAATTGATGTCCTGCGTGGGCTGAATTGCCCTCTAGAGATACCTGTTTCTGTTCATTAATTAACTCTCTTCACCACTTATGCTCTTTAGGTCCCAGAAGTTGGGTGGGATGAATGTGAAACTATGGTGTGAAGTACCCAGACTGGGAAGAGTAGATACTAATGGGGTACTGCTTCCACAGTTGCCCATTTAAGCCACAAAGAGGTTTTTAAAGCAAAGAATATTCTGCTGATGTAGACACAGCAATGTAGGTTTGCTGTGGGTATGGTGGTTCGCACTTCCTCGTATGTCTTTGCCTACAGCTTTGGTCCAACATTTGAAAAAAGTTGTTGGGAAGTCTCTCCACCCACTTGCATCTCTGAGTTCAGACCCCTTCTTTTAATACCTGCATCCCCTGTGATCAGCACAAGCTATTATCTTGAGGGAAGAAAAAAAACCCAGATTGTCTTAATACATTATCTTCCTTTTTGGTTTGTTTTTTTTTTTTTGTCTGTGAACAGACAGTTTTGAGTTCCTATGATAACCCTGCGTAGGGTTTTTGATACTGCACCATTACTTTTTACTGCTGTCCAGCAAAGATCAGTGTCTCACACCAACCAGAAACACTGAATCTCACTGACTGGAGAAAATCAGTCTCGAACATCTCATATTTTTGCTGCTTTCTGAGCCTGAAATTCCTTCAGCTTTGGAGGAGGTAAGCAAATGCTGTATTACAGCTCTCCTGCAGTTGTTTTGGAAAACCTTTTTATTTATTTATTTCTCCCTACATTAGAAGGCTGGAAAAAATCAGCTCCAAAGTATATATCAAAGTCTTAAGATCCCAGACGTAGGAAGGAAAGATGCTATAAGAAACAAACCTGTATGAAATGAAGGATTGTAAGAGGCTCAGAGGTCTGTCTTTCCTGCTATAAAACCTTCTTTACCCCTGTGACTCCTACATGGACTTTCTACTCCTCCATTTTTTCTCATTGCTGCAATGCTTCATTTATTTCCTTAAGTCTTTCCCCCACAGGCTTGGGCTCAATTTGTCATTGTCCTTGCGTTCTCTTCAAAGCAATGATTTCTCATTTTGATTTATTTAGTACTTTGCAAACCTTTGCATTAGAAAAAAAATAACAAAGTAACTGCAAGGTGATGATAAATTGGGTTATTTTTCTTCAGGGGCCTGATTGTCATCTCTGTAAACTGACACTGCTTCATGGCAATGAATGCTGTCTTCTACTTTCCAAAGCTGCAAGCAACGGTGCTTGAGGGATGCTAGGTGAAGTAATTCCACTGGAGAACAGCTCTGTGCTTTGCATGAGCTCAGGTCTCTTATAGCCCTGGTTCCATGGGGGCAATACACAGGGGAGTACTTACCAAGTTATTAGGAGAACTCTGGTCATTTTGTACTGTGAAGATACTGCAAGTGCCTTTTCCAGAACCTTCATCTGGGGCATGGATGCTCCGAAAATGAAACTAAAACAGCCAGTGGTGCCAGTAGCAAAATAATAATGTGATTTCACATGCTAGATAAACCCTGTGGCAAATCTCTGACTTATGTAAATCTCACTAGCGTGTGTGACAAGGCCTGGAGACAGAATCCACGAGGCTGTTGGGTCTCTTCAAGTGTCCAGAGAGCACTTGCTATAAACTTTCTGCTGTCCATTTTGTGGGTGAGATTTAATGGCTGAGTGTCTGTGGTGTTAATGACCGAATCATTTCTACTCTAGCACTTCATTTGATGTTATTTTATTGCTTTCCACTTGGATAGCTCCAGTACTAGCAGGGTGCAATGTATCAAGCACATCAAGGTATCTCCTACATTACTGCTTCAGACTCACTGAAGCCATATATCTGCATGTTTATTGAAATTTCCTGTTGAGACCTCTGAGGTCTCAACATTAGACTGCTAAGATGCTGGAAGGTATAGATAGTTCAATAAGCTACAGAAGAAACAAGCTTTAAATTGCTAATGAAAGAGCAATATTCCCTTCCATTATTGAAGGGGTCCACTTCTTGAGCCCACAACTTGCTGGTTGATCCCCAGAACCATGTTATTAATGAAATACACACAGCCTACTGCCCCTGGTAGTCTGGCACTTTAACAATCTCAGCTTCAGCAAGGGATTATTCTGCAAATGGTGATTTTTAACTAGTATTCTTTTCTTGTTGAAGTGACCAAGTGCAAAGGGTTGTGACTGGTTTGGTTATTGCTTTCTCCTTCACTTCCTGTAGCCATCAGTCTTTCTTAGTAGCTATCAGTCTTAGAAGTCTCTTGGGCCTTCCTGTCCATGCATATTGAGTCCATGGGAATATAGTTCCCTTCCTCACCTGTAGAGGCAGGCAATATGGCACACCACTGCTAAACATGTTCATGGTGACCAGTGTTGCCTTAGGCTTCTAACTTGTCATGACTAACCAACATTTTGTGATGTAACAATCTTAAGTAAAATTTATTAATTCTTACTGACTTATTTTTGACATTAAGAGGTTATGGGATGAAATTTCACCTGCAACTTCCACTTGGGGGAGCTACCAATAGAGGTTTTTTATCTTATTCAGTCTTTCACCAAAATCAAAACTTGCATTTGATGTACAATTTTAGGATTTAATTATGTGCTATAATTAAATCTGCAACTCCCAGATGAAAGTAAAATGACTTATTTGTAGCAAGACAGGACAAAAAGCAGGGAAATTCTGCTAGGAAACATTTCTTTGCCAGGGTGTTTCCTAGAAGGGATAATTCCCTGCCTGATCAAGTGACATTCTCAATTGCTAAAGCACACAGTGGATTCTTAGGCAGCTACTTTATAAGAGGTGAATATCTGGTGTCTGACTGAAAGTGAATATCAGGAACCTATCTGAAACAGATACAGCTTTTATAGAAAAAGTAGTTTTTTAAAATCCCTTCTGAAAACAGTGAGACTGCAGAGGTTGCACATAGAGTTTAAACAGAGGAGAAACAAGTAATCCCATCTGGCAGGAGGCTGAGCACATACTGCTCATCAGAACACTTTATCTACTGTAAGATATTGGAGTTGCACATTCTCAAGCATCTCACATCTTCAGGTCAGAAGAAGACGAATGCAATTTTTATTTTTCAGAAAGTTCTGTTGTTTTATGATCTAACCTTTTTCTTTTCCTGGCCTGCTGCACTGTTACCAGGCAGCATTTCAGTGCATGTTTCCTTCACTAGACATGACCCTGACTTTAACCACTTTCTTCCCTACTGTTTACTGTTAGGGTTACAGCACCAGTTGCAGTTCATGCATCTATCACACATGTCTTGATGGCTGTAGCTGCTCAGGTATTCAGCTCAGTTTACAAATGTGTGCAAAGCACTATTGTAGCTGTCTCTCAATACAACCTGCAAATTAACAAACAGAACAGTGAACTATTTTCTGTCTGGCATGGGAAGGTAATAGCAAACCTCTCTCCACAGAAGTTTAATTTTTGCACTAGCAGAGCTTGAGAACCGCCAAACAGGGGTGTGTGTGAGTGCTGTTGTGAGTGCTGCTGTTAGACTGGAACACTTAGATGATCTTCTCTTAGCTGCTGTTTTCATACACAGCGTCATTAAATGTCTCTTCTATTTGTGAAATGACTGCTAGAGAAGAAACAAGAGCATCTTTCGTAAGATTTTCAGTTGATGTCACTCCATCCCATAAAAACATTGCCCTTTACATCAAGTGCTGTGGACGTAGAATATGCAGCAAACAAAGAGCCCTCCTTTTACAGGGGTGCTCTGAAAGGGGCCAGATACTCCATTGCTACGTATCTCTCTCTTGAGTAATCCTTGCTGATGTCAGTCTGACACTGTATGAAACTTAAAAAATATATGATCAAGGTGTTTTAATGCAACTTCTTATTGTGTATTTTAAGAGTAAAGTATGATTAAATAGGGAATTGCTATGAAGAGAGAGGCTATAAGCTACCTCATAAATACTGTTTTTTTTAACCTTCTGTATGCAAAATAAAACAAATTGATTTAATTCTAATAAGCACAGTAATATTTAAACTTGCTTAATAGGGATATAGAAGTCCACAGCTTTATCTGTGTAAAATGGACAATACCAGGACCAAAGTGTTGTGTGGATGCAGTACCAAGTTTATTTACGAGCTGCCCCCAGCATTTAGCAAACCAGTTTTGTAGATGTCATTCAAGTGGGTCCTTTCTGAGATGGGTAGTGTCAGTAGAGTCAGTGTGCTGCTGGAATCCATAAAACTAACTTCTATGAATAATCCCCAGTGACAGTAATCACTAAGGCAAGGGCTGGTCTCCTGCCAGATTCATAAACATCGCTAAAGCACTGGGCTGCTGTAGAAGTGCAGGATCAAGGCTGAAATATCCAACTTTGGGACTACTCCTCTCTGTGTCTGTAGGTCTTGAATCCTGTAGACTTCCATGGTTAATGGAGTCTTGTCCTGCTGTCCTGAAGATAGGTAACTGGGGCCACTTACACCAGATTTTCTTCACAGGCTTAAGAACATATCCATCCCTCAACCGAAAGAGTTATTTGTAGTATCCTGATCAGGATTATTTGCATGCCTTGCCATATCTAAATACTAGTGTGAGACTGATATGGTGAGAGGAACACAAAATTAGCTACATATTGTTGTATTTAAATATGTACGATACCTGGAAACATCTACAGTCTGTATGTCTTTCTGTTTTCTTCTTAAACCTCCCAGTGTTGACACATCACTCATGGAGCTGTGTACTCAAATTTGGTGCAGAAAGTCCAGAGCGGGCTGTAGGGATGGTACTGATAAATGATTCATGTTGTGGTAATGGTATTGCTGAAGCAGCCACTTGGATGGAGACACGAGGCTTAGCACTCTAGAAATGATGGGTAAAATGCTTACAATCCCAGGAGGAATTAAATTCAGCTTGGAGAGAAAAACATAAAGTCTGCAAAATATTCAGCGGATCTGTCCATGCATTAATAATCAAATATAGCAGAATTCTGTGCATCTTTTCCACGCAGAGTTATTTAGGAAAGAGGTGTTGGGAGTAATCACAGGAAGCAACACTCAGTACTTGGGGACTTTTACTCAATTAAATGTGAAGGGAGAATAGGAGCTGGCAAGTTTGTTTTTTAGAGCTGATTCCCCTGGAAAAAATACTACACCTCAGTGGGTGGTATTTTACTCGTGGTCAGATAATTACATAAACTGTGACTACACCAGCTTCTTGGGCAATAGTGAGGCTGATAATAGAAGGTAACAGTCAATGGCACCACTGCTGGGAAAACCATGCTTGCAAGATTTATCACACTAAAAAGAAGTTCAGAAATTTTAGTTTGTTAGAGGTCAATACACAGGCAGAAAATAGAAGACAGTTTCTGCCACCAATCTTCCTATCTGAAAGTCTGGGATCTCCCCAATTCCAGTATGTCTGAGATTGAGAGGCAACCTTGCATTACTGTGCATAATTGCAAGGAACAAAACCACTCTTCTTGTAAACTGCTCTTCACATATATTAATGAGTCGATGCTTTGTTTGTATCTGCCTTTTATGTGTGAGCCAGAAGAAAATATTGACTCTTTTGGAAAGGGCATCAAAGGTGATGCATGAGAAGTGCTGTTTAGAATTCATAGAAATATAAAATGGCTTGCCTTGGAAAGGACCTTAAAGATCATCTGGTTTCAACTCCCCTGCCATGCACAGAGACAGCTCCTTCTAGGCCAGGTTGCTCAGTGACTCACCTAGCCTGTTCTTAAACACTTCCAGGTTTGAGACATCCACAGCTTCTCTGGGCAACCTGTTCTGGTGTCTCACCACCCTTGTAGTAAAGAACATCTTAATGTCTAATCTAAATCTACCCTGCTCTAGTTTAAAACCACTGCCCCTTGTCCTATCACCACACGCCCTTATAAACAATCCCTCTCCAGCTTTCCTGTAGCCCCCCTTCAGGTACTGGAAAGCTGCTGTAAAGTCTCCCTAGAGCCTTCCCTTTACCAGACTGAACAGACCCAACTCCCTCAGCCTCTTTCTGTGCTGCAGCCCTCTCAATCCACTTTGTGGCCCTCCTCTGGACTCTCTCCAATAGATCCATATCCTTCTTGTGCTGGGGGCTCTAGAGCTGGGCACAGTACTTCAGGTGGGGTCTCACAAGAGCAGAGTTATCTCACTGGTTTTTAATCGTGCCTTGTTTTGCTTTAGTATTGTCATGGCTGAAGAGAGAAATGGTGGCTGGGGTCAAGTTTGCTTACAGTATCACCTCATCAGCTACGCCCCGGTTTCCTGTGCAGTCACCAGCTAGACAGGGATAATAGCTGTAGAGCCTTCCTGACCAGGATGAAAACATTGCAGTAATGAAGCATTTTCAAAGCCATAGTGAAGTGGTCTGTAAATTTTACATGCCCCAGCTCCTCTTAATTTTCCACTGCATTAGCATTGACAGGATAGGATCTGCTTTCGGTGATTGGAGGTTAACACTGTAAATAGAGTAATTTTTCTTTTGCATAGAAATCTTATCCACGTTGCTTTTTTCTTTTCTGTATTCCACCATTGTGTATGTGTGGAAAAGTGTGTTACTGGGCAACAGGGAAATCTGGTTTCCCAGTCACACTTGAGAAGACTTTTTTTTGAAGTGCTAGGAGAATGGACCAGAGAAACAAAAAGGTCTTTTTCTTTCTGTAATACTTCCACTCTTTAAAGCACAACACATACATGCTTCTGCTCAAAACAAAACTAACTTCAGATCAGGTTGCTCGGGGCCTCTCCAGTTTGCCAATGACTTTTATTCTAGAGGACTACTATGGTTTAGGATCAGGGCAGCCCACCAGAGCTGTAACAGACTCTCTCTGTTAATCCCCCTCCCTCCTCATAGGGGAAGAGAAAGGGAATGAGAGAGAGAGCAATTCGAAAAAGAAACTAGAACAGCTTTAATGAAAATAATAATGGAATATATACAAAGCCAGTACTGAAACAAGGACAGGGTCCCAAAACTGAATATTGTTTTGTAGATGTGGCCTCACAAGCCCCTTAGAGTGAAATAATCATTTCCATTGCCCCGCTGACTATGATCTTGCTGATGTTGTTCAGTTTGTAATTGATCATCATTAGTATGCTCCCCATGGGTGTGCTGCTGGCTTGCATTCAAACTATTTAACCAATCTGTGTTTCTGAAATACTCTTCAATCAGGGATATGAAACTGTCATTCATTTTTCTATGAAGCTCTCTCTGAGGAATGTTCTGCTGTGAAGTAGCAGGTGGGAACCTGAGATACAGGGACTCAGGTGCATATCTGCAGTCTTTGGTACTGAGGTGCTGTGGAGGAGCTTGCTTGTTCTGCTTCTTTCCTTTCTTCTAGAGTAGCTGGAAAAGATTAAATGGAGAGGACTGTAAGCTATGTCCTTCAGTCATTTAAAATGCTGGGGTTCAAAATGGCTGGAAGTTAAGAGTCTCTGTACTCCAGCTATTTCCTTATTTGCTTTACTTCACCATGGAATGTTTTTTGATACTTCATGAATTTCACCCTCAAGAAACATATTAGGCATGTACTTGCTTTTATGTGAAACTCTTTTGATTTCCTCTGAAGTTGTTGTTTTTGGAAATTATAATGAAAAAACAACCCTTTATCTAGACTGCTTAGGTTTTTTTGTAATATGGAGAACAGAGGGCTGCACTGGCAGATAATTTTATCGTAAGACTGAAGGATATTTGCTGTGTGGTTTTGGTTGGGTTGGTTTGCTTTTAAAATGGGAATACCCCCAACTGTCTTCTCATATCATACTTCAGCACAGACAGCAGCATCATGAGGTTCCTGGGCTTAATGTACTGTGTCTCTCAATGTTACATAAACGTAGTCTTGTGAGACTAATTCTCTTAAAATTTCCTGGGAGTTTGTTTTTTTTTTCCATTTTGGAGTCCTATATTCTTTGGAAGGTGAACTGTATCAGAGGGATACAATCCACAAAACCCTGTGTTGCCCTAATTCCCAGAGATAGAAGTTATAACTGGGAAGTCAGCATCTCACTGGTTCAGCTCAGCTCATATAGGTGAGCAGGGCGAGGAAAGGGCATGTCTTGGACTCCAGGACTGCCTTCATTGGTGTGACATCTGTTAAATATCACAAACCTAGGCAGTACTTCTTCAAAGGAGGAGTGCCTCCAGTTTTGTGAAGACGAGGCAATTTAAGTACAAAGAGGTAGAAGATGAAGATTAGACTACTCCACAGGAAACCAAGCACTATGCTCAAAAATATATGCATTTTCCAACAGACAAAATTTAGTCTTTTAAAAAACAAAACAAAAAAATCCCTAAAAAGTTGCTTGCACTGCCAGCTGTCCCAGATAACTTCTATACAGCTGAATTTCAAATCAGATTAAATTGTAGGGCAACATAGAAATGGATGACAGAACATAGAAGATGAAACTCATGTTTGATAGCCTGGTTATCTTTTCTTCTACGGCCATTTCTCATGCAAATAAGTTTCCTGGATCTCTGCATTAGCAAAAGTGTGAAGACTAGGACTTTTTTTGCACACTTAAGCAAGCTTCATCTTGGCTTTATTCACAAATAATGTCTGTTTTGTACACAGTTTGGCTCATCATATACCCCTTCTTCAGAAAAGCTACTGCATGTTTAATCTCCCTTTACATTAGGGAAAACAAAGGTGATCATGAGTTCCCAAGAAGTACATAACGCCTGCCTGCATGATGGGGCAATGTGGCTGTGGTGATAATACTTTGATTTTTCTGAAAAAGAATGACTTAGATGGAGCCAGTGTATTCTTCAGTGTCATCTTTAAATAATAAACCTAGATAGTTTCAGCAAAAGAATAAAATGGAACATCTGTCTTTTATTTCCAGGTTAGAGTAGAACTGATTCTCAAGTGAAGGATTCAACCTGCACATTCAAACCAGTTTACAGCACAGATCAGTATATTTCACACGCAGTAGCAGTGATAACTATCAAAGCTGCAGTGTTCACAAGTTTCCTTTCACTTTTTAGCCAGACTGGCAACACACCAACAGCCATGGGCTGACTGTGCACGTCTATTTTTCTAGCACAGAAGTGAGTAGTATCATGTCAGTGTTTATAAATGATCCTGTTTACACACTGTGTTGGTATCTGCAAAGGTGATCTCAGTGCTGTTTAGTAAATAATTTCAGCTTCTCCTAGAGACAGTAAAACACTGAGGGAAAGAACTTTCCCTCTTCAGAACTCAACACAAAAAACTTTTCAACGTGTTTAATGCTTTCAAGAAAGGTTTAAAAGTCACCATGACCTTTGCTGGTCCTAGATTTTTCATCTTAAGTAAATAAAGTTGATCTTTTTTTTTTTTTTCTCCCAAGGATTGTTTCCTGTAAACAGCGAGTAATAGTAAATCTCAACTTATCCTTTTACCTTAAAATGAAGGCAGTAGAAAAGACTTTCAAACACTTGGCTGTGAGGGATTTTAGATACCTGAACAGTTAGAGAACTCTGCCAAAATATGCACCATGTTATTTAAGGAATAAGGAATATCACTCTGACTAGATGCTTTCCTCTGAGACCTTGGTGTTTACAGATAATGCATCTTCACATCAGTAATGACTGGGGTTGTAAGAGGAGGGCAGGTGGCTGTTGCCTTGGCCATGGAGATTGATGGAGCTGGAGGCTACAGGAGGTAGGGGTGAAGATACTGCAGTAAACAGGTGATTCTGTTAGTGAAGGAATGAAGGGGGGATGTGTAACAAGAACTGGACTTGAATATTAGCCACTCCTGGGCTAGGCCCTCTCCCTTCACTTGGGTGTTGGATTTATCTAAGGCATATAGCTTACAATTGTGTCAGAAAGGTATTGTGGACAATTGTTGAGGAAGGAGAATAATTTAGGCTTTAGAATAATTTATTTCCTTTGCTTTTTTTTTTATGGTACAGAAAATGTTGCTGACATCTTGCTTGTACTAATCTGAGGAATATAAGCACCTTGAACTCAGTCTTTATAGTCTGCATGATTACAACATTAAACCTGTTGCTGTTATTGGAATTGAGTTGGGCTGGCTGCACAAACATTTGTTATACCTTTCACTCAATCTTCTGGATGTATAATATTTGGAAGCTTTCTAACATAAGTCAAATCATTCAATTGGAAGGGAGCAGTTCTCTGTTTCCTACAGAAACAAAAAAAAAATCTGATTTTGACAGAATTGCCTATGGCAGTTGTTTTCAGAAGCAGAGGAGAAAGTCATAAAGCTAATTGCATAATTTTTCTTTCCAACAATTCTTATGACAAATAAAAATATTGTGCTGTTTTATCAAGCCAGATTCTTCCAAATCTCAGTGGGAGCAGTTACATAGATAAAAGCCCCAACCAAATAAAAAACAACTCCTATAAAAATCAATGGTATTTAATCCATATTTTTTTTGTATATCTAGCATTTCTGAAGTATTGGACTTTTGACTCATTTTCTGCAATAAGATCTGACAGAACTGCAGCATCCTCATTTTAAACCTGAATGAAAAGGATATATCTAGATAAAAACCTAAAAATGTGATTTGTATTTCGTGTTTCATTTACTCAAAGCATTCACAACATTAGGAGGCTAGTGTCATCTATCCATCTGTAAAAGCAGATGGAATTGCTATTATGGCATTTGGTGTGTCTATTAACAGATTCAATTTGATGATATACCTCTGGGTAAAAAATTCAAATTATGAACTCCTAAATTCAGATGATCATGCAAAACCATAGTTTTGCCAGCCACCCTCTGATGAGCAATAATTACAGATCTGATTTTTTCAAAGTCAAAAGCTGTTAGATTGATCTGGAAGTCAGAGAATAATGTGAGCTCAGCTCTTAAGGGCCTCTAGACTTCTTTTTAGACAAGGCTCAAGCCTCTGCATTCTTAACATAATCATGCCAAAGAAAGCCTGTGCTAAACTTTTTTTTGTAATATGGAGAATTGCAAAATCAGCATTATTCACTTGTATCTTTATAAGAAAAACATAAGAATGCCCAGACCTGCCTGCTGAAATGATGGCACCAGGCTGTGTGGGGAAGGAAGCTGATTTCTGGCTATTAGTTTACTGCAGGAGAGGCAGATCTTCAGGTGATTGAAACAGGCTTAGAGGGAATGTGCCAATACAACCCTTGCAGAGGGCTCAGGCTTAGCACACTCTGCCTGCCTTATGGTTAATTAGGCTATATACTGTGGTAGGGGAATTTCTACAGCAATGGCATCTACAGATGCCAGAATAGCACAGAATATTCATGTTTGGAAAGGACTTCCTAGATCACTGAGTCTAACCCTACCCATAACAAACAAAAAAAAAACCACTTTAAAAAAAAACCCAAACCAAAAAGAAAAAACAACCCACTTAAAAATACACCTAAACACCCTGATCAAACACGACTTAAAAACCCACAAGATAACCCCCTCCATACCTGCCACTAGAGCATGTCCTGAAGCACCAGCTCTACTTTATTTTCTTAAATACCTTCAGGGATGGTGANTCATCTGCTTGTCAACCAGCACCCCAGGTCCTTCTCCTCCAGGCAGCTTCCCAGCCACACTCCTCCAGGCCTGTAGCATTGCCAGGGGTTGTTGTGACTGAAGGCACTTGGCCTTGTTGTACCTTGTACAATCAGCCTCGACCCATCGACCCAACCTGTCCAGGTCCCTCTGGAGAGCCTCGAGCAGATCAACTCTCCCACATGATTTGGAGTCATCTGCAAACTTACTCCTGACAAATTCCAAACAAGACCGGCCTCAAAACTGAGTCCTGAGGGAGACCACTGGTGACCAGCTTGGTTTCACCCCATTAATCACAGCTCTCTGAGAACAGCCAGCCAGCCAGATTTTAACCCAGTGAAGAGTNCCAGACAGATTTTAACCCAGTGAAGAGTCCATCTGTCTATACCATGTTTTGCCAGTTTCTCCAGGAGAATGCTGTGGGAAGCTGTGTCAAAGGCCTTACTAAAGTCCAAGCAGACAACACCCACAGCCTTCCCCCCATCCAAAAGGTGAGTCACGTGGTCATAGAAAGAGAACAGGTTGGTGGAAAGAGATAAGGATGCAGAAGCGTATTAGGTGTAGTCTATCTCATACTAGTAGGTTTTTTCCTAAAGTGCAATAATCAGGAGGAAATGTGGAAAACCACCCTTTCAAATTACTGAATAAAATGTACGGCACAGATAATGAAGTTCTGAGAACCTTTCACTGTATCACTTGGATTTTGTTTGGTTTTTTTTTGTTGTTGCTGGTTTTTGTTGGCATGAGTAACATAAGCTATTTATACTATTTTCTGCTCCAAGCTTAGGAGTTATGTAGCTTGCCTGTTACAACGCAGTAAGTGCACCAGCCAGTATGGAAATGCTGCAGTAAAAACCTGTTTTCTGTTCTCCAGCCCTGTGCAGGGAGAGTTGTGCAAATCAAATCCAGACTTAAGTTTCACAGATGACATTCACCTGAGTGTGCCCTTGATAGTAGAGCTGGCATAGGGGTCATGTGTTTTGGTGTCTATCATGAAGATCCAGGTGATAAAATCTCAGCAAATGTCCACACAAAATGGGTTGAGAGTTTGAAAGTAAACCTAAAATCCTCTAATTGAAGGGAACCACTGTTAATTTCAGCTGGAAGGCTGTGCTTGGATTAAGTGTTGAATTGTTTTAGTCTCCTCCTGTTTCTGTGCTCTGCTCCTGCTGTTGAGAAGCTGGCCCGTGTCCAGGCAATCCTGCTATGCCCCCAAGCAAAGCAGGGGCGGAGGCTGGCAACAGGGCAATGGTATGAAGAGTAAAAATGGGGAATTTGCCTATAAATGGTGTCATTAAGAGAAGCACTGAGGACATATAGGAAAAGACAATGGCAATAACATTTCCTGGGTTGCTAGTGGGTCCTGTAGGCAGAGACCTGATGCCATGGGCACAGTCAATGCCAGAAGTGGAATTAGGAATTAGAGTAGCAATCAGGCTAGCACTTAAAATCAGTATTTTACTCCTAACATTTGGTGGTGTATAAAGCTAATGAGACCTCTTCACAAAGCTTATGAGGTAATGTAGCTGAAACTGGAGAACAGATGTATGTATTTGTTGGGTTATGGCTTCCTTTTCCATATTATGCTGGTGTGTGAACACAGCAGGTAAAGGGCTGCCTCTTCCTCACTCACTCCAGGCTGCAGAGCAGTTGGAAGTGATGGTACAGCTTCCAAGGGGAAAGAAAGAAGCCCATCTTCTACAGTTTCAGTTTTCAAAAAGTACTTGTTCAGAAAGTCTATAGACATTTGCCAAAAAAGAAGTTAATTTTTGCAAAAGTTCCTGTGATGTGGAAAGCAGAGCCAGGACAGCTGGCTAAGCGCCAGCAAATCATGCACAGCATTTGTTTGGACACAGCACAGAGATGCTGAGGTGACTGCTTTGCAGATTGATGGCACTAATATGTTTTGGAAGAGGTATGTGCAATACAAAGTGAATTTGAACCTCGGAATAAGCCGAAGTTTACAGAATTGTCTGCAACTCTGCAGATTTGCAGTGCTAAAACTCGAGGAACAGGGAATATGTTTATATAAGTGTATAAACAGTGGAAAAAGCACAGAACAGCAGTTTTTATTTACCTGCACTTTATAAAATTGACCGCTCTGTACCTGGGTTTTCTGGTCCTTACACATCCCCTTCTCCCAGTTCAGCATTGCCATCCAGGTGAACCAGTGTCTCTGTTGTGAAGTAATTGTTATGAGTACCATGGGACTTCAACTGCTCCATATATTATTGTTATAAAACCTAGAATGGTAAATCACTACAACGACAAAGACTCCATAAAAAGCCATATAATATGCATGGCTTTCAGTTATTTACCATGTTACTAAAAAATCTTTTAAAATGTCACTGGAGCAAGCTATAAAATTTTGTGGTACTAATTTAATGATGTGATAAAATCTATAATATATATTTTAGGTTGTAGAGGAAGAATTGAATATGGACAGATTTTGTGCAGGATATTTTTTAACATCCGCTAGTCTTGGACCTGTAAATCTTGTACTAAATATGAAAATCACAGTGTTAACATTTATAGTTTTTCATGTGGCAAAAGCAACGTAGTAGATACTGCATCCCTGAGAATATGGATTTACGCTTTCATTACAAGAAAACTGCTGCATCTTAAGTAGAAAATAATAATCTTGAAAGTTGACATTAGCTCCTGGGCTTGATTATCTCTACTTAATTATCTCTACATTAGAAAGAAGTCATTGCTGTGGGAGTGAGGCAAACCTGCTCTTGTCCATTGAGTTGGTAATGACATTGGGCTTTCAACCACTGACTCAGAACTGAGTAACCATCTCATAGTGAGTAAAGATCACATGCTTCTTCTTTCAGATCCCATCAGGGTTTTCTGAGAAAGGCTGGCACTAGTTTGTATCTCCTAAAAAGATGCCTACAGGTTTCAGGATTGCTTTCTAACAGTGCACTCTTAGCTAGAATGTGAACATTATAGTCTCCTGTGTTTCCCTTGGGAACTCATGAAGCCTGTTGCTTTGAAGGAACTATAAGGTACCCAGAGCTCAGAGACATTTTGTTGTGCTCCTTCTGTCATGTACAAAGACAGGAAGGACAGCAGTTCACAGTTCGACTCTGGCCACAGATCTGGACTGCAGTGGCTTTCCCAGAAACTGGAATTTTGTCAGATGATTTGTAGCATGACTGTAGTGCAAGGAAGTCCCGGAAATTCCTTCCTGAATATAGAATTTTGTAATAATTTCATAATCATATAAAAAAACTGTTCTGAAATATGTTCAGTAGTGTTCAAGGATTTATGTCCTGAACATTTCACAGGACAATGGAGTAAAGAACTATCTTTCAGGCTACAAATTAGTACGTGGAAAGATGATACAGCATTTCTTCATTTATATCTAGTTGATCTGCAACTTAGATGGTATCTTGTAATATACAGTCATAATATGACTTTGAAAACAATCCATACAATCTGTGGTTTTGCCTCAGGATGATGTGTAATTTAAAGGAATTAGGGCTAAAATTTCAGTGAAAGATAAATGTTTCAATAACATCACCTTGTGCTTGTAGAACAACTTTCAACTTAGAGGCTTCCAGCTTGCTTAGAGAGCTGTGCTTACAAATAAATATGACCATCATTCTGCTGGGAACAGGCAGTCAGGTTTGCAGTTGCAGAATTGTCTCTCTTTTTTCTGTAAATGGAAGATTTCATACTACTGCTAAGGGGCCTAATCTCAATTTTCTCATGTAAATATTTTGCTGAATGAATTATGATACACATTTAAAGCAGACAATTATTAACCTTCATAAATGTTTAAATATTTGCTTGCTGTCACAATAATACCTCCTGCTACTTATTTAAAAAAATAAATCAAGTAATGAATGAGCGACAGCACAGTCCATTGACTTCTGATGAATCTTGTTCTCAGAGTCAGCTGGAAAGGGGCTAGTATCAGGTAATTTTCCCTAAGCTAGATTCCCTTTGTAACTGAGTAAGCAGGAGGCTCTAGGGTGCTAGTCATTTCCTTGGGTAGGCATTTGACACAGATCAGATCATGTAGGAAATGTGTCGGTCTCATTCAATTTTCCATAGTCAGTAGACAATTGGGTGAGAGTCTAGAATTAACCCCATTAGTATAAACCTACTAGCTACTTCAATAAATCAATATACATAGCTATGTGTTTTGAAAACAAATGGGCTACTACTGGGAGTACAAATGCTGTGAACAGTTTAATTACAGTGATCTTTACTCATGTGAGCAGTTCTGCAGGAGTGAATATGCTTCCTTACCACCTTATTCAGTTGTCTTTTGGACACATGAGCTTGATTTCAGCATCATTCAGTTGGTTCTAAACCCATGTTTCATGTGGCTAAGGTGAGGAGAAGCATATCATAGTGTGGACCAGTACTCATTTGTTGAGAAAAGGAACAGATACTCAAGAGCAATAGCCCATTTGTGGGTTTGGTAAAGGAAGGCCTCTCATTTTCATATACTGACAAGTGACTGAAACTTGATCTATGACCAGACAGGTATTTGTTTATATTTAACTGTATTTCTTATACCACAGTCATTCATATAGTTCAAGGTCAGCCCTTTGGAATGCACAAAACCATCATTTTCATCTTATCCAGTCCCCATATAGAAAATGAGAGAACATACTAGTTGCACCTTGCCATGCTGGTATGTCTTGCAAATGGTAGAAAACTTACAGGCAAGTCAGATCTGGAGTCTTAGCTGGGGTCTGCACACTGCACACATGATGACAGCTGGACACAGGCAAATCCTCCTGCCTGTATTTGACATATAGAGCTGGCTGTCCTCCACAGCTACTGCTCCTTGCATTGTGCCTGGTTCTTGGAAATGTTCCTGTTCAGACATGTTTGGAGTGACTGAGGGGAAGGACTGCAAAGCAGATTTTTATTTCGAACGTTTGAAGTGTTTATCCCCGGTCACATTTCAGAGCTGACAAGTGTAATGGAATTCCAGAGTGTGATGCCAATAAAATGGGCAGCAGGGCAGCAGTTGAAAGCAAAGCTTTTGGTTGTATACGGGTCTTCAGATTGTCGTTTCCCAACAACTGTCACTGAGGGACCCTCTCTGCCCCTTGGCAGTCAGCCACTTCATTAGTGGTGTTTGAAGGTCTACTAAGTGCTCTACCCTTATCTGTGCAAGATACTGTTTTGAAGGCCCTGCTTCCTCCAAGATGAATTTTACAATTAATTTCTAATCTAGTTATCAGTTAGCTTGCTTGTCGTTCCTGAAAGGGGAAATGCTGCTGTGAGCTCTTGTGTTTCTCACTGGTGTAAGAGAGCTGTTTCTTGCTAATTTCTTTGCGGCAGTTTGACCTTTTAAGGTGGTGGAACATGTACAAGATATTTATTAAAAACTTCAACTTTTTTATTTAGAGATCTACACAGCAATTAAAAAAAAAAAAAGGATTTTCTAAGGCAGGCTAGAAATTCTGAAGGCTTCTGAACTCTGGAGATTCCAGACAGAATTAGTTGAAGTCAGCACTTTTCCTGCTTCTGTGGGATTATCTGAGATGAATTTGTCAGTATAGAACCACTGAAATGAGTGTTGATTTGCACTAAGAAGTCCAAGTTACTCCACAAACAAGTTACCCTGATTTCAGTGTAACCAAAATGTGAAGTTACAATACCTGCCATGCTAGTATTAATCATAGATGTCGAAAGCATCCAGTTCTGTTTAGAGTTATTACAGCATTGATAACGATTCCTACTTCACTTAAAGTAATTGCTTTTGAACAGCCATCTGTCCTGTTTAGAAATAACCTTGATGTTTACCAGAAATTGTTGCCAGACTTTGCTCAGAACAATCAAACCAAAACAATAAACACTATCCATTCAAATATCTCTTGGATGAGCTGAGTATTGACAAACGTAAGCAAATTGTATCCGAAGCGAAATGTTTCAGCTTACACTTTTACTAGTCAGCACTTTTGGAGAAAGATCTAAAAAGGCTTAAAGGAGGGTTATTCATTTTAAAGATTGCAACTGTGTTTAAATGTGCATAACATTATTGGCATATAGGCACTCCCCACCTTTCCCCTTTTCCCTATGCCTTGGCTGTAGCTTTTCATTTCCATTACCCAATAATATGCCTGCACAAAGCTAGGCAACAGGTCATCATGTAGCACCAGCCCCAGAGCAAAGCATGGTCTGTTCAATAGCAACAGCAGAATGACCAGGGGGGTGCTTGACTGGGTCCCAAGCACAGTTTTGTATGGGAAGAGCTATGGTGCACTACAGAGGATGCCTGGGGCAGGGAGTTCTTCTGGAGACCACATTGCATTTCTTTTTCTAACTGGCTACTGGCAAGTTTTCCCTCCTGTTTGTTTTTATTTTTCCCCAAAGTAACTTTAGCTGGTTGATGTATGCTATGAGTTATAGACTGTGCAAATAAATCTTTGTGCGTGTCAACTTGTCTCAACATCCTTCGTGCAAAACGTATTACTGCACAGATTAGAGTTCACATCATTGAGAACTGGTGTGTGAGGCTTTATACATAGAAATAAATGTCAGCTGTAGCTTTCAATTCTCTTTCTTCAGCTCTTTGACAATATTACTTGTCAAGTTAGAGAATCAGTTTTATTATTCAATAACCCCCTGTTTAAACTAGGCCTTTGATCTACAACTATGCATTTCTGTAGGCTACAGAAAACCTCCACTGGAGATGGAATAAGATTCTAGGGAAGTGAACAGGAGACAAAGGCTGCCCCTGAGTGGCCTCATGAAAATTTGAAGAGGTTTTTTTCTGATGCAATTGTAATTTGCAACAAATTAGAATAACCTGCTTCTTTATTTGTCACAAGCAAGAATGCATTTGCTCTTGGCCATATTTAAAAACTGGTTCAGGAAGTGACCTCCTTAATTTATTCATTACTAAATATGCAAAATACATAACATATGAGATGAAATGTCCAAAATAAATTCCTGCCCCCACCTTACCTTTCTCTATTACCTAAACTGTGGTTTAAATGGTGTGGCAATTACAGATAACAAAGCCTGACTTTATATTAAGAATACAGCAAGTACTTTGTTATACAGCAGGGAACTACAGCAAATCAGGCATGAAAAAAAGGCCTCTGAAGGTGAAATACAATGGAGTTGTTTTCACTTTTCATCTTTAACCTTGGCAGGAACTGTTCAATTTCGTATCTAGTGAAGCACTGTGGGACAGTCCTCATTAATTCTAGCCCCTAAATTTTCAATATAATGGGGAAGTAGAATGAAAAAGGAAAATTAACACAAAAGAACCCTAAAAGGGATTATAAACAGATCACAGGCCAGTCCCATTTTCAGAAGAGCACCTCGAACAATGTGTCTAAACTTGAAACTGAATAGGTTGATTAATGTATGTAGAACCATTTCTTACTAAATCTGTGCCTAGATAAGCATTTATTGTCAACACTCTGGGCTTAATTCTTAATAAAGCTAGTTTAGGACACTTTGGTCCTACTGCAGGTCATTTATGTCCAATTTAAATGTTTAGAGCAAGCCTAAGAGAAAAGGTTTTCAACAGGGAATAAAAAGAATTGCATTTAAAATGATAAAATGGCTCTATTTTTGATGTGCACTCTATATCAAAATGTAATGGCATGTGTGACAAAAACTGAGCTGTGATTTGAAGGATGCTAGTAGAAAAGCAAAGAGTTAGGAAAACTTGTTTGGAATGAAATCTATGTGTCTGATTTGCTAGTCTCTGTTCATACTTTGGTTTGTGCTCTATTTAGATGATATTATGGCTGAGAGTTTCAGCTGGAGTGTAAGTAGAACTAGACTCACATTACCTGAAACAAACATTTTTCAGGCAGATCAAGGGTAAAAGATGGATACTGAAGTTCAAATGCAACTTCTTACTGTGAATATGAAAAAAGTTTTAAAGATACTGTTCTAATTTTGACCTGGCTACTTGTGGAATGTGGTTATTCCTGGCAATGTGCTATATTATTCCCAAGCAGTCAAATACAAATGCAAATAAAAATAAATAAAAACTACCTCTTCCACTGTAAATCCTACAGATCTGAACACGCCAGCTGGTTCCATGTGACCAGAAGCTACAGGCTTTAATTTACTCTTATCACAATTATATACTACTGACTTTCACTCTTCAAATTCTCTTGAAGGTCAAAGATGTGAAATCTGAGCACATGTGAAATCTGAGATGCTGTTGGTAGTATTGTTAAACATATTCTGAAGTAGGACATGTACTATCTATTTTTAGCTGTAATCTTGGCTGAGTGGCAGAGTTAATGCACTGGTTAGAGTTTGAATAATACATGAGACTTGTACTATGAGAACAATAATTTAGCTATAATCTGATGCATGAAGTAATGAGTGGTAATTTTCTCTTGAGATGCAGTAAATCACTATGTACCTTAGTAAACAAGTGTAAATGGTTTGGCAAGCACATGGTAGTCATAATGGACTCATTTAGCCTCTTGTTGAAATCACAAGAGTGGTGGCAGGGCTACATTTGTCCCAGTGTCTTGTAGAAGATTTGCATCTGGAAAGAAGAATGAAGCATCCCCCAGTAAATAAAACTTGGTTTTATTTTCCGAAAAGTAATTGAGAATATTTATGTCTGTACTTTCTGAAAAAACATTTCTCTAGAGAAAAATACTGCTGTGTTTGCAACAGATTCAGGTTTTACTGAAAATTGCTTGATTGCATAAATTTTGTTTTCCCTGTTTTCTTTGGCTATCTAACTTTCCCTCAGTGAAAGTAGTGCTTTGTCCATATTTATTCCTGATGGCTTGTCTTGATAAAACAAAACTTGAAGATGTAATTTTACAGTGGTATGTCTGTAAGACAGGCATTGAAAGGGGAATAGTGATGAACATAATCTTTTTAACTGGCTAAACTCTAGTCTTGGGGTAAGGGATGGGTTCACTCCAAAACCCCAATCTGCTCATTTTCTGTGATGATATAATCTGTGGAATGTGAATGAGGGCTGCATACTTCAAATGTCCTCTGATCTTCCACTGCTTTACTTCTTATGTTTAGTGAAGGAGTTAGACAGAATTTTGGGGGTGATGTATATCATATCCATATAGAATCATAGATGGTAATACACAAGTTCTACAGCTCACAATATCTCCATGTTAGCTGCTTTGTACACCTCTAGCACATGCTTCTAAACCAGATTTCTCAAAAAAATTAAGTGTGTGTGATGAGTTTAATAATTTAAAGTGTAATCTGAACTCTCTTGAACCTCTAACTTTATTACTGCCAAATTCCCAGTACATTCCGAGGTCTTGCTTTCCCTTTTCCTTGCTTTGGGCATCAGTGTACAAGGTGAAAGACTCATCCAACTCTGAAGCAGCCCAAAGACGGAAAGGAGAGACTAAAGCTTTGTAGACAAATAAATCTGTACAGCTAGGTCAATACATGCATAGGTTGCCAAAATCCCGCTGGGGTGTAAGCATTGTACTCAGCTATTTTTCATGGTTCATTTAATGTTGCAATGCTTAAGCAAAGGTGAAGTGAAAACCTCCTTTTCTAGTAATGGAACAAACATGATACCGCTGCACTAGTCTTAACTTTTGAGTCAGAGAGGAAGTCTAGTTTTCTCCCTTGTGAAAAATAAGTGCAACTGAAGTGTTCAGTTTAGTCAGGTCTATTGCTTCTGTTGCTGTACAACTGAACAACTACATTTGCCACCTCTTCTTTGTGGCAGACTGTCAAATGTTTTTATTGTATGCACATTGTTGCTCTGAAACTTGTTTTAACATGATATAAATGTGACAGTGTTAAATCTGAATTTGACTGAAATACAACTTCAGAATCTTCTGATCAAATTAAATGAATAGTAAAATGTAATTTAATCACATTTTTATATGATCCCAGAAAAAAATACATCTGTTTTGGTTTTGCTTTTTAACAGAACAGTATAAAAGAGCGACAGTTCTAAATTTCTGGTAGAACACAGTCGTTGGAGAAGTTAGGTGTTAATTACTGTCAGCATACTTTTGGTGGACAGTCCTCTACCAATGGCAAAGGGATAGAGTGATATGTTCTAAAGAATACTCAATACTGAATTTCATTAACTGGGCTGGTTAATGTTCCAAGAACAATTGTGACTTTCCTTGCATGTTTTATGCAATTTTCCTTATTGTTGGAACTTCTACAATGGTTTTCCATGGCAGTGCTGTAAGGGCACTAGGAAGATTTGCAGATCACAGAAAGCAAGTATGAAATTCCAGCAATGAAGTGGTCCTAGCTGAGAAGTTATCCCTGACAATGTATGTGCATATATACGGGTGTGCATGTGATTTTAATGAGTGCACTCAAACATAGTTTTCTGAGATGCTCCTGAGGTTGTGTTTGCAGCCCTGGCTAGTGACCTTAAGAGTTTCTTAAAGATGCTAGTTTCATCTCATGAAACCTATGCTCACCTTCAAGGTAGGGATGGACTCCCCTAGCTCCACTCAGCACTCTGAGAACCCCCATGGCACTGCCGTGGGCTTAGTATGTCTTTCATGCTGCTGTCAGTATACTGTTAGATATTTTAGCCATTCCTTGTTCTGCTCTGTGCAGCCTTGGGTGCATACATCTATCAGTACTGAAGTCAAATTACTTAATTATGAGTTAAGAGAAAGATGAACCTCAAGGATTTGAGTAGTGTCATTAACAGAGTAGAGGCAAGTCTGTTCTTGGCTAGACGCTGCTGTGTGAGGGGATTCATTACTCCATGTTTAGCCCATGGGGAGCAGGGGAAGCCCACCAAAGGCAGAA
>VWZY01010115.1:0-126374 GCA_013399075.1 Chloroceryle aenea
TAGTTATTAAAAGTAACAATTTACTGGATTTACTCGCTCCCTAGTGAGACTGACTCTTGATCCAAAACTCCTGCCCTATGGCTTTTCTCTCTGTTGAGAAGAGGAATCACATAAATGAGCTGTTCTGGAGGATAATGGCTGCATTTAAGGCACATTTGAAGCTATATGTTGAGCCTTTTTGATTTTACCCTCTGTAACGTTCTAAGCTGCCAGTAGCAGACAGCACTGCCTGGAACCACTGCACCCAAAGATAGGCCTGGTGCCCCCCATGCTTGGGGAAGGGGGAAAGATTTCAATTTTCCAATGGAATAACATTTTGCTGGAAACTTTCTTATTTTGTCATCCACTTCAAAGTTCCTTAAAAGTTCTAGGAACAAGAGTTATTTCTCTGACATTTTTACCTGGGTTTTACTGAGCTTGTTATTTTCAGGGAACATTTGTGGATTTTAAAATCACCTTTCCCCAAAATCAGAGTCTGACAGCTTGGTTCAGCCCTGTCACTCCTGAAAGCTTAGACCCTGCTTTCGGCTCAGAGGCCATTTCTGATCTTTGGAAATACAAAGGCAGTAATAATTTGATAGAGTAGGAAGTAGTCTTATTAAGCACTGTCTTGTTCTAGCTAAACCATACCTCAGCTGATCTAATGTTAGGCCAGCTGTTAATAATTTTTACAAGCAGAGCATGAAATAGCAGCTTGCTACCTGACTAAAGGGAAGCTGCAGCATTGCAGGAGAACATTTCAATGTTCTACCTTCAGTGGGCAGATATTACTGCTATTTCAAGGAGTGTCAGTGAAGAGCCTTTGATAGTGTGATTGGGATACTTGCTATTACATCCATAGTGACAGCTCCAATTGACAGGATTAAAAAGGCAAAATTAAAAAAGGAATTATTTCATGCCCTCAAGTGCAGATAAGAACAGTCCTATCTCTGCTGCATGTCTTGGCTTGACAGTGGATTTTTATTTTTTCTTATGGCTTTTCATACCCTGCACAATCCTTAAATTCTCTGTGTTATTTCAGTTAGTCTCCTTTCTTATATTGTTTCCTTTCCTGCCACATCTTTTTAGTCTCCTTACCCTCCCCACCCCCAAACCTCCCTTCTTTCTAAATGTCTCTCTTTTGTGACTTTTATGTATTTTATAGTCTGGAATTATTTTTTGTCCTCGTTATTTCTTCCTGCGGTGTTTTTTTTTAATTCTTGCCCTGCATTTTAAGGTGTTAATCAAAGATTATGCTGGGAGACTGTGACAAAAATCCTATTCCTATCCTTTACCCCACCCTCAAGAGATGTTCGTTCCCTTCTACCCATGTTTTTTGAGATTGTGCATGTTGTAGCTAGTCTTAGTTTGAGATTGGTTTGAATAAGATTAAAATATGAGATAAAGAATAAGAAATTCCAATTTACAGGAAGTGAAAATAGCAAGCATGCCGTGTTATATGGCACTTGGGTCTAAGAACTTGGAATGCTGTGGAGATGACACTCTCATTGCCACCATTTAACAACCAGGTAAACTGAGGCACAGTAAGGGTAATTTATCCAGAGCTACTCAGAAGACTCAATGGTGCAGTCCAGAGCTTCTAAATCAATATGTCCTAAGGAAGGGTGCTGGCAATCCCTCCCAAGCAAAGAGAAATTACTTTGACAGGTGAAATAGCTGGGATTTATATGGTTGATAACTACATCTAGATCATTTTTTTTTTTCAGTAAAGGTTGTTTAAAAATTATAGACATCTTGATTTTGAGTCCCTAAACAGATACTAATCCCTCCTGTGTTTTGGCATGCGAGCATCAGGTTAAAATGATTTATGTGACAAAATTATGGAATAAAAATACATGTTGGAAGCATAACTTGATTTGTGGAATACTCCCTGAACAGTGAAGAAGTGGTGTAGCAAGAAGCATTCCGTCTTTTTTTCCCTTTTTTCCTTAGTTAAGGTAGGAATTATTTCAGCCTACATTTCAAAAAATGATTTCTGCTTGTTCTTTAGATGGAGTAACATTTTTTTTCCCCTCAAACAGCGACATTTAACTTTGCCACAATTGCTTTCCATTGCTATTGAAAGTTTGACCAATGGGTCAAGTCCTTTAATATCCTACTTCAGCATTCATGAATAAAGCAGAAGGTAAAATATGTAAGAAGACGACAGCCTTTGCATTGTGTGACCTGAAGGGAGCAACAAAACTAGTCACAAAATAATTACGTCTCCACTTAACTGAATACAGAGTATTCTGTTTAAAGTTTGATGTGTTTTTCTCACCAAATAGGAGTTTATATGGAAAATGATGGTGTTGATGGAACTAATTTTTTTTCCCAAACATACTAAGTAGTATTTTATAAATACTCTTTCATGGTATTTTTTATAAATGTAAATTTAGCTTTAAAACAGTTAATGATGCAAAAAACCTATATGTAATAGATTTTAAACATCTCCAAAAAAGTTGAAGCCATTTTCTCATGGTCAGAAAAGATGGTCACAAGCTCTGTGTGGCTTTCTTGCTTAGCCCTTGTTCCCAGTGTTCAGATCAGCACTGTAAAGGCTAGCAGATGTAAACCAGGAAAACATACTTACTCAAAGGACCTCTGTGTTTAAAAAATCCAAGAAACTGCGATGTAATTACAGAATAAAATACTAGAACTTAATCCCAGGTCTCTGCAAGCATATGATGTCCTGGTGGATTTAGGAGCGCTACCTGTGTGAGGAAGTCTGCCTGCACTGAGCTGTGCAAAGCAGCCGTTTGGAATTGATGATGAGTCTTGGCAGTGTCTCCTCATCTGACCATGTGCCTGATCCGTGCACCTCTGTAGCCTTAGGGAGAGGCACTGGGGTAGAATAGAGAGAGATGCAACTGCCCTTTGCAGTCTCCTACTCCTACTTTCTCTTACTAATTCCTACTCTTACTAATCACATTCTCCTGCTCCTCCTTTCTGTACCAGAGTGAAGGAACCTGGACTGTTCAGGTCTTTTGCAATCATAGAGCAATCTTCAGTCCTCGGGGATGTTCAGCACCTTACGACAGTTCAGATTTAGCAGGAAATGTGAAACAGTAGAGCTATCCCCAGGAACCCCCCTGAGCTGAACTAACTGCGTATGTACCTATTGACTGAATGAAATCAGTGGGATGACAACAGAGAGGATGGGTTGCAAAGAGCTTAAGATAATCACGTGGACTGTGAGGAAACATGCTAATTTATTTGCAATAGGTTTACTATGATAGATTGTTCTCCACTAGGTTTTGACTTCTTTTCTCTGTTGAAATTTTTCTAAATGCAATTTGAATAGACTTTTTTTCCTTAATCCTATTTCATTCTATTACATTATTTTATTTTCCAGTTTGGTTTGGGGTAGATTTTGGAGGGATTTTCTTTGATACCGTATTCTTTATGTTATCCTCACTTTGGGAAACTGTTTACGCATCACAGACTTGCTCATTTGCAAGCATTAGCTCTACTGCATGTCTCTCTTTTACTTTATGCATTATTAAAGATTTCAGTTCAAGAGCCTGTGTAATTGGCTTATTTATGCCGAGTCTTCTCTGATTTCTTTAGTTTTATTCCTATTCCTTACTCGTTTCCAAACATACCTCTTCTCTTCTACGTAAATATTCCCCATTTCAGAAGTAAAAGAAAACCACTTCTGGGCACAACAATGTATTTATTAAGTCTATGGGAATTTGGCTCATTCTTTAATACGTAAGTAAGATTTTAATCCCTTTTCTTTCCTTATGGCGTGCAGTTTACTGTGCATGACTGGAATTCTGGCAGTACTTTGGGAATAATGGACCTGGTAAACCTGCTTGCCACCTATTAGTGTATGTGTATGAGCAGGACTACATCGACAAATAGCACAAATATTAATATTAGTGTGATGAAGGAGTTAGAACTCTGGACAGGTAATAATTATTGTTATTAAATGTTTGTGTAGGACAGCATTTCCAGGATTTTTCCATTTGGTGTGCTGAAAGAACGACATTCAGGTGGTCAGTGGTCAACTATGAACTTTGAAGTGGCCCCACCTATACCCATTCCTTGTGGGAGTATGACAGATAGAGCAAAAGGTTTTTAAATTTGAAAAAACAAAACAGATTTTACTGGATTTTAAAAGGGGACTATACTATAATTTTTCAAGGAAAGCCTTGAAATGGATAGGTGAGACAGAATACAGGGTTTATAAACCAATTTCATCCTGCCTACTGTGTGTTTAGAATTAGTGTAAGCACAGTGGAGGCAGGAGGGCCAGTGGTAACCCCCCGAACTTCACGTTTGTCATGTCAGGCCACAAAGCTTAATGAAAGAACTATAAAGACTTCTCTCGTATGTTGATCTTACCCACTCCCCCATTGATAAATGGTCTGTCAACTGGATTTGTTTCAACAAAGCTGTTGATTGCAATTACTCAGCAAATGTTTGTTAATATATTTTGGGCAGTGAGTTGCTGACAAACTCATTTCTGTCAGCGGTCTTTGGAGTGTTTGCTGTTCTTTGTTTCTATTTGCTGTCTGAATTGTTTTGACTGCAAGCACAGGCCCCTGATTGAATACAGTTAGTCGTAGGCCCAGGTTTCCACACTGGCTCATTCAAGTTTCATTTTCTGTGAAAATATTGTAAACTTTACTCATGATTATAACTTCCGTTAAACTGGGCTTGGCTGAGGATCTCACAGAAGTGAATTCAAAGGCGAACGTATTGAAAGACATTTTAGCTCCTATAAGCAAGGATTTTTCATTTGCTCAGCTCTTTTCAGTTACACGAACAAGCAATTTCTATGAAATTGTGTTGTCTTTTAAGAGGTCAGTATGTTGCATTGCATTTTTCTTGACAAAAGGGTGGTTACATTACTTTGGATAAATCGTAGAGGTCAGTAACTGACACTTCTGATTTGGACTCTAACTTTGTTCAGAGACTTCATCTGCCTGAAACAGGAGGGATCGCGCTTTGAACGCTGACGTCAAAATGGGTCAGATGCACACACAAAATGTCTGTTTAAATATTTATTGTGTGAATGTACCTACTTGATATCAAGTTTATGCTTTTTTTGAAAAATCCTTGAGTTTTCAAGGACTTGTGAATTCTTTACCCACAAGTGGTTTAAAGTCCTTGAACAGAGCTGCTTTGCAGAAAATAATAATTTTATTTAAAAGCAAGCAAACAGACCTTCTGATTATCATTGTAATAAGTAAACAAATTAGTCTTCCACAGGTCACTTAACAGCTCAGTTTTGGCAAAACCAGGCTTTCAAAAATTATGACTATTGTGCACCAAACTTTGTGCACATTTTAAAAAATATCATCCTAAGAGTGTTAACATTACGTATTTCTTCATTTGATTTGACTGTTTTGAGCTCTCAGGTCTGAATACTCAGTCCACATTTTTGATGTCTTTCCTTGCAAGGAGAGATAGAAATGTGCCTATATTTCAGTGGAAAATGAGCTTCCCATGTAACTGCTTAATGTCAGATGTTGAGAATTGCTGGAGCTGTAAACACCACACCACTTCTGAGGTCCACGTCAAACACATCTCAGAGTAGGCCCAAAACTTTGTACAGAAAACTTTTCACAGCAACCTCTTTTCACACTTCTCTCAGAGTTTCAGCTGATGAATATCTAAGAGCATTCTGTGTTCTTTCTGGTTTATATTTCCCTCACTGGATAGATCCACAGTTCTTTCTATTAAATAACTAATGCATTGAACTATAATATTTCCAATTTTGTCAGTTTCCCAGAAGTATCTTCTATTTATTGCTGCTTGCAAGTCATCAAATACAATCATTCTTCACCCAAAACCCTAGAAAATCTCTGGTCTGAATAGAGAATAAGAGGAACTTGGACATAGAGTTCGTATCTGCCTAAAAGAAAAAACAAATTACTGTTTTTTGGTGTCTCCCCCCAGGTTTGTTTTGTGTTGTTTGGTGTTTCTTTAGGGTTTTCTTTTTTTTTTCTTTTTTTTTTTTTCTTCACAAAAGTAAATTTTCATCTATTTAATCTTCATTTTTATTTCAGGTATTCCTTGAAAAATACCATGTGTGTAGTTAAGCATCATGTCAGCAAAGAGCTATATTAACTGATTTCTGAAAAAGCTATTATCCTAAATTTACTAGAATTTCCCAGCTTTTCAAATGGCAAATGGATGTATTATGTAAACAAAATGCGTTACTGAGTGACATCCTATATCTGAAGAGATTATTAGAAATCAGTAGCAATACAGACTGAAAATTAAGTAATGTGGTTAAGCACCTCTGAATGATGCCACTTAAAAAGTTGATTAGAAATAAATACAGCAGTTTCTATGGAACCTGTGTTTGAAATAGACGATTATTCAGTTTGTCTGTGAGAATGAGACTATCTCTGGAATATGTTGTGCATGGCTTGTCAAGAGGGACAAAAGAGTGGACCATTATTGATGCAGAAGCTACAATAAGACACTGTAATAAGATACTACACACAAACTCTAAGAGAAACAAGTTTGAAAGAGGTTAAGATCCTCAAGATCCCCTCTATTCAAATCAACTGGGCTGAAGATAAGGAAACCCTACTAAGATGTAAAGAGGATGGCCAGATAGGGTTATTTGATTCTGCTGAGAGTAAGCTACTCACCCTGCTAACCCAGTGAGGTGACCATTGTAGACAGTCCAGTGTGCTTGGTCTTGTTTGGGTTTCACCATTATCATAACCTCACATCAAAATTTCTGATATTGAACCAGCAACAAACTCCATTTGACGCAGAAAACAATTCCTAACTAGTTAGGTTTTGGCATAAAACCAACAGGTCATGGATGAAGGTTGTGTTCTTGTAGGGTGGTATGTTTCTTTTAAAGGCTCTGTTGTCTGAAACTTACACCCACAACAATCTTTCTTATGTCAGGAATCCTTCTGGTGTCAGTAGAATTATTTATCATTTATTCCCACTCTGGATATATATTTTTTAAGAATTAATCTCATCCACAACGTAGTGCTAGAAGTTAAAATAAACTCTGACAGTGGTTTCAGATAACCAGATGTTTATTATTATTATTAGGATCACCAGCTTGCTTAGGGAACTGAATAACGCTTTTCCTTTGGCCATGCTGCTGGAGGTTTATTTTCAGGGGGCACATGCCCTCCCTCTTTCTTCCTTGCTGAAAGAACAGGGATGGCAGATTAAGTCCAACTGTGATTTTTAAATGTGAAACAGGCAAGAGAAGAGATTCTCGCTCTTCTGCAGCTCCTGTTTACGTCTATGCCGATGAAGAAGGGGACATAAAATGACAATATGGCCTTAAGGACATTTGTCCTGGTTTCCATTGTATAATGATTAATTTAAATTCTCTGCAAGATTCTGGACTTAAATATAAAGACCAGTCCTGGAAATCTGCTGAAATACCAATATTGTAACAGTGACGGGAATTTTCTGCTCTTTCTAATTTGTCTAGAACTTTTCTAGGACTTGGAAACACAGAAATTCCTCACCTCTATTTACCTTTTAAGAAAAGTGTCCTATCTCCAGTAAACTTCATAATATTTTTAAGGTTCTGAAGGGAACAAGCTTTTACATGCTCCTTACTTGGATCAAGGCCTTGATGCAAATGCAATGCAATGGAAGGTCTGCCTTGCACTCTCAGATTTCAGAGCTAATTCAGTACTAATGTGAATATCTTTATCTCTGACTGAATTTCCATTGAGTCATGCATTCATTTCTGTAGCTGTTTTCTGTCCATAGCATACCACTGGCATGATAAAATATCTATTTTTGAGTCAGTCCCTACAACTGAAGTAAACTGATGTACTCTACTGACATGAGACCATTCCCCACTGTTGTTCAGACTGCATATTTCTCCTGAGTAAAAGCAAAAAATAAAAGGAAAGAATGATAATTTTGCTCTATAAAGTATCCTGTATTTTTAAATGTAATTCTACAACCTCATTATTTTTCCTATGCTTAAAAAACCTGAACACTCACAATCTATGGGTGGCAATAAAACCTTTGAGAAGCCTTTCTAATAAAAGAACAGTAGCCTGTGAAATGTGCTGCTGTGGCATGCAGTAAGCATAGTGATTCACCTTGAACACTTCTTTTATCAAATACTTTGGGGCAAGGATGTCTGATTGTGTGTAAAAGCTTCTCATGTATGGTATGGAGACCTTGTGAGCTCCTTCCTGCCTGCCCTTTTCCTCCTCCTCTTTTTATTCAAGGATGCAGCTGCCAGACACAGAGCTGTGCTCCTGTACAGTCTTCCCAGGAGGCCTTGTGAAATCAAGTTGCTCGCTGTGTGCCAGCATGGCTTTTGTTCCTTCGATGACAGAGCTAGGAGCCTGCTTCCACTGCCAAGGAGGCAGGCAGACTATACTGAAAAGAAAAAAAAGGCAAACAGAAAAACAACACCGAAAAACCAACTTCATTTTATTTACTGCATTGTTTCATCTTTTTAAGTGGCTGGCATCTGCAGCTGGTTGTGGCAGGGAAAACCTACAAACATCGCATTTGATGTTAATAAATGTGTTTGCCATTAAGTGGCTGTTGTAATGCTTTGCTTGTTTGCCTTTCTGTGTGCACTTTCATCCTTCACTGTAACACTGCTGCTGCCTTGTAATTTGTCTCAGACATTTACATTGCTGGTTGCAGGTATACAAACCTCTTAGATCAAGTAACTGCTCAGACACTTGATAAAAGGATCTGTTTAGGGTCTTTCCTATTCTGTCTGCCACGTTCGAGCACAGCCTTGATGCATGGCATACAAACTGCCTTCTAGTCAGAGACCACATTTCACTTCTCCTTGACTCCTGAGTGAATGGTACAAAGCATTAAGGAGTTTATGGGAACTCTTCAGTGCAGCCGCTGATTTTACCAGAGCCTAACGATGTCTCCTGTGACAGCTTTCTATCGCTCCAGAGCAGCTGGAGCAGCTATTCCTAGAATCCTCTGAGTGAAGTCCATATTTCAAATAACTGGGAAAGGATCGTGTAACAGTGCTGTCGGTGGGCTGGCAGCCATTATCTCCTCCAGAGCATGCTTGCTGGAGAGAGAAGGAGCTTTTTTAGCTGGTGGGGAGACATTTTCACCTATGCAGACGGAACAGCTTTCCTCCCTTCTCAAGTCTACCCCCTCTTCTTTCTCTTCTGTGCAGAATGTGACACTTCAATAAAGCCAGACTCTTCTTAGAGGCTGACTAATGGAAGTGCTTGCAACAATTTGGACCCAATCTGTATATAGAAGAGGATGCATCCTGCTCTCTGATGCGCTGCTTTAGCAGCCTGTCTCCTTTCAGCAAAGCACACAAACGTATACTTAACTCTCAGGGACTTGAGCGGGATTTAAGCATATATTTGGTAAGATTAAGCTGTATCTTGAACTGGGATGACTTGAGTGTGCAGGAGCCTGAATATGATGATACATGAGGCAGGAGGGGGAATGAGGGGAAAGTCCTGCTCACCTTCTCGCCGTTATATCTGGGCAAGGGGTGTACACTATGAATTAGCAAAAGAAAAGGTGGGAAGTTGTGAGTCCTTTTAGATAATCTTTCCCATGGGCTCACAAATTTGGCCCTGTGTGTAGTAGAAGGTATAGCAGGCGAGTATAAGTGGAAGTTAATGTCCTTTCTCTTGAAGGCAGAACTCAAGACAGTTCCTTTTTTGCCATCAGTAATGGTAAGGTCAGTGTTTTGTGTTATGGCAGCATGGTTATAGGAAGAAAGAGCAGCTTCATGGTTGCAAAGCAACATTACCAAGGTAACTGAAATTAAATTCCCTGCATTGGGAACAACACTTTCGGGCATTCCAGCCTGTGATATGTTTAACTTCCAGTCTTGATAAACCTCACTTACACATGCTATTCTGGGCTGAAAGAAGATGTGCTGTTCACAAAGGAATAAGCAAGTTTACATTGCCCCTGTGTACATTCTGGTCTTGTAGTCTTTCTTCAGCTGAAGTCACTTGTTTTTTTTTGTTAGGCTGGCCTCCAAGGTGTGTGGGGGTGAGAGGGATTTACTTTTTCTTGGGGTTTATATCCAGAGACCTGAGAGATTCTGAGAGAAGAATCTTGATCAGTCTTCTCATCTCTTCTCTGCACTTTAACCAGAGTCTACCATCTGAGATTTTCTGACTGAGAAGTTTCACTGTTCTAATTCAGTGTTTCATGACATGTGAGTGGTAGGAAGGATATGTTTGGTAAGGTGTAATTATCTCTTTTTAGCAGTGAGCTCCTCAGTGCTGCTTTGATTGTGATACCTCCACATCGCCTGATTAAATCAAAGCCAGGTTAGAGCATTAGGATTAAGGACGTAAATTAATTGTAATTACATCAGAGCCAGCTAAATTAGCGAGTCATCAGTAATATAAGCAATGCTAAATGGCATCTAATTCTGTATAATAATTAATTGGCTTCTTCAACTAAATAAGACCCGACACATTGGTTCTTTATCAATCCACTAAAGGCTGGTTAGCCTTGGGTGCTTCTGACAAGAAACAATTACAAAGGTTCTAAAAGAGAACACCAACATGTTTTTCCCCATTTTCATTTTAAGCTCCAACACCATGCAGTTACATGCTCCTCCTAGTTTGCTATTAATTAGTTCCTTCCACTCTTGGATTTCTCTTATTCTCTGTGCTTGTCATCCTGGACAGCTGGTTGCTAAATTTATGCTGCCTATAGGGCTTGAAAGAAAGAGTCTAACAAGTTGGAAAGGGCAAGCAGAAAATTATTAGTACTGGTCATTTGACCAGAATGACCATTCAGGGGAGGGCTGACTTCTGAGTCAATACTGAAGCTGTGTAAATGAAGTTAAAAAGGAAAACTTTCTCTGGGGAGTTAAAAATCAAGAAAGCAAGAAATTATTTAAAGATGCATTGAGCTGCAGCCTAAGGAACTAAAACTTTCAGCTAAATATTAAGGAATCTTCCCTTCTTCCCCTCCTCTTGACAGGGAGATACGTGACAGTTGGAATAAAATCTCAAGGGAAGAGGTGGAATCATCAGCATGTTTTGAAACCAGTCTAGAAGAAAAAAAAAACAAAATAGCAGACATCCTGTAGAGTACAATCTTAAATTTATAGGTGGCTAGACTAGCTGATCAATAGGTCTTTATAATTTCTAACAGCAGCAGTTCTGTTCCATATCTATTCCAGAGATGCTGCTGTTGGCTGCTTACCACTGGAAGTGATTTGTTTCTTGTGTGACAGATGAAATGCACTAGCTAGTCTCTCAGAACTGCACGGTTGCCCTCCTGCTGCTCCAAAAGCTTTCCAATTACAGATCCTACACAAAGAAAAACATATTAGCTGTTCTGAGACCTCGGATGTTGTTTGGCTAACCTTTGTTCAGGGCAGGACCTCAAGGGAAGCAAAGCAAACCCAAAACCACCTTTGTATTCTTCAGGTCCATCGAGTTGCCAGGAAATAGGTTGGCGTTGCTCCTAACAGCCTCAGAGTACTTGAATGGTGTTTCCTCGTATCCTGAGTGCTATTTTACTGGGAATATTACATACCATGCATCTTTCTTAATTATTCTATAGTTGTGTCTGGATCAGTTTAATTAATGTGTTGCATTTTCCATTGCAAGATTTCGTATCAGTGCCACTTTTAGTATCGGTGCTCTAGAAAAACTGGTTTGGGGTGTTAAACCCAGAATCCCATCCTTCTTGGGTGGTTTTGCTCGGAAGGAGGTTACCAGAGCTGTCAAAACTGAGACACACAGAACAATACATCATTTTTTTCACAGTGTCCATTCTTAGCCATTTACAAATACAGTAAGAACTGTAGCAATGTGGGCTTGTTTACTGTTTACTCAGAACAATACATCATTTTTCCCTCAGAGTGTATCTGGGTTTGGGGACAGCCAGTGAGGTGGTGTCATCTGGTAAACTCAGAACGAGCTTCCTACCCCACTGCTGTCCTGCTGAATGTGGCAAAGCTCACATGTGCCTGCTCACAGACGAGATGGTCTTTAAAAGGAAATATAATGCAGAGACTCGAGGAATGTCAAAAGAGGAGGCTCTGGAATCAGAGAGCCTGTAGGGAACAGTGTATGGAGACTGCTTTTGGAGTGCATAAATTGGTGCTTCTGAGAGAAGACTGAGCAGGGGTGTGACAAGAGCTGTGAAGTGTTGCACATTGTTGACCAGCCCTGCAAAGACTTTACTGTACACTGTAGGTTTCAGTCAGTCATTTTACAAACAATTGGAATGGTTTAAGTCATCGGGGAACCAACAGCTTGCTTTTGTCTATCAGTCATTTAAGGTGAGTTTACCCTTTGTTTGACTGCACTGAAGCAGATGAGGGAGCACTGGCACATTCTTTTCTTCCAGCTAAGCAGCAAGAGAAAAAAACCCACCCTGATTTAAACGAAGTAGTAATCAGGACAGCAAATTCATCTCCAGAGAAGAACACTTGAATGTGCCCTTCTGTGCATTTCTGAATGAAGTGCTATGTCAATAGGCTTAACACAGTGTGCAAAGTTAACTGTCTGTATGACTTTATGGGTCAGGGACTTTGTGTTTTGTGGATGTAAAACTAAAGGCTGACACGCTTCTGTGTGGCTCTTTATTGCCTTATGTGTCCAAGAGCCCCATCTCTAAAGATAAAAATGGTGCCTCTGACTTTTAGTGTGAGTTATACAGCTGCCTATCGCCGTATGTCAGTTCTGCTTTGCCACACAAGTTTTTCCTTACCCTTTCAAACAGTTAATTAAGATTTTATGGAAAAAGTAAATAGTACTGAAAAAATACTTCTTATAATAACATCTCTCTTCTCCAGCATCTGGCATTTTCTATTCAATGTGTATTTTTAAAGCTAACATTCACCTGGTTGTACTATAACATATTTCCAATGCATTTTATCTTTTTGTTCTTAGATTATTTTCAACATAACTCAATGTCATGGTGATTTCCGTGTAATATTCCCTATGGAAAAGTCTTCTTTGTGTTCATTTATGCCACAGCAAGACAGGACATCTTTGTAATACATTTACCTAACTGTCAGATATGGTGAGTTCAGGAAAAATGGTAGCTGGGTGAGACCAGCCCCTATGTGTTCTGCGTGATTTGCTGCAAAGATTGCTTGTTTCTAAATTCACCTAAGAGCATCCTACTTGTAAAAGCTGCCAGTGCTATTTCTGCATGAAGTAAAGCCAATGTTATGGGATTTTTTAAAATAAAATTCAGTGACATTCATAGCCCTGTAATCAATTACTTGGCCACTTGGCCAAAGATCTGTTGTACTGTAAATGTTTATACAGTCAGAGTGCCTCAGGGCCTGGATAATCATTTGGCATACACCATTTGGTCCACACTGCAGCATGGCCTTGCTTACAAAATACATTCATGATAGCAATTGGTAGCAGCATGCTGCAGTGTTCACAGGGTAATGGAAACAGTAAATTTAGTCCTAGACAGGACAGAATAGGTGAGTAATCTGAGAATCTTTTAACCAAAATGTTAGGATATAAAAAGGTTCTATGGATAGCTGTGAGAAATGCATGCAGACACTACACATCTATACTAGAAAGTGTATGTTAATGCATTTTATTAAAAAGTCTAAAAAGATTGATCACTGAAAATCATTAATTGAAACACTGAATGTCCAATGTTAAAATATGAGAGATGCCAGACATATTGTCATGGGTTGGGGTCATGGTGGCCCCTTAGCCCTATAACAGCCACTCTGTTAACCCCCCTCCCTCCCCAAAGGGGAAGAGAAAGGGAATAAGGGAGAGACTCAGGGAACTAGAACAGCTTGAATCAAAATGGAAGGTGGTCCAGCAGGGCAAAGAGAAGGGGGAAGGAGTCACAGATCCTCTGGATTCCTCAGCTTAATACCAAATGTGACATATATGGGCTGGGATCCCTTGCTGGTCTGTTGGGGGTCACCTGCCCTGTCCCCTCCTCCCTGCAGGTGCCACCTCTCACTTTCTGCACCCCCCAGTGTGGTTGGTGCACAAGATCCAGCAGTGGCCTTGCTCTGCACCCCNTGTAATCAATTACTTGGCCACTTGGCCAAAGATCTGTTGTACTGTAAATGTTTATACAGTCAGAGTGCCTCAGGGCCTGGATAATCATTTGGCATACACCATTTGGTCCACACTGCAGCATGGCCTTGCTTACAAAATACATTCATGATAGCAATTGGTAGCAGCATGCTGCAGTGTTCACAGGGTAATGGAAACAGTAAATTTAGTCCTAGACAGGACAGAATAGGTGAGTAATCTGAGAATCTTTTAACCAAAATGTTTTCTACTGAAATATATGCTCCTATGGAAACATAGGATATAAAAAGGTTCTATGGATAGCTGTGAGAAATGCATGCAGACACTACACATCTATACTAGAAAGTGTATGTCAATGCATTTTATTAAAAAGTCTAAAAAGATTGATCACTGAAAATCATTAATTGAAACACTGAATGTCCAATGTTAAAATATGAGAGATGCCAGACATATTGTCATGGGTTGGGGTCATGGTGGCCCCTTAGCCCTATAACAGCTGCTCTGTTAACCCCCCTCCCTCCCCAAAGGGGAAGAGAAAGGGAATAAGGGAGAGACTCAGGGAACTAGAACAGCTTGAATCAAAATGGAAAGTTGTCCAGCAGGGCAAAGAGAAGGGGGAAGGAGTCACAGACCCTCTGGATTCCTCAGCTTAATACCAAATGTGACATATATGGGCTGGGATCCCTTGATGGTCAGTTTGGGGTCCCCTGCCCTGTCCCCTCCTCCCTGCAGGTGCCACCTCTCACTTTCTGCACCCCCCAGTGTGGTTGGTGCACAAGATCCAGCAGTGGCCTTGCTCTGCACCCCAACCCTGGTACTGACTCTGCCCATGGGGTGTTCTCACTGCCAGCAGCAGCCACTGCCTGGGCACACAGGCTGCTGACTTCAGGCAGTGCAGGGAGTTAGAAGAACTGAACTGAAAAGTAAAGTCACTGAACAGAATTAGTTCTGTTCTCACTCAAACCAGGACACATGTTCAGGAAACAAAATATGAGAGGGATAAAAAGGTTTAGCTGTGCTGCAGAACACAAGAGTAAGAGGAAAGTTGAAAAATATCATCCATAAAGAAGATTCTACCTATAAGTCAGATTTATTAGTGTTTCATTGGCTTGCTAGCTGCCTCCTTCATTTCCAGTGTTAGACTGCCACCAGAACTGGTTTACAGCTGCTTGCAAGATGAAGAAATGTTTGTTATATTCAAACTATCTCATGTGGCAAGCTCTCAAAATTTTATGTTGCACAGTGTAAAGCTCCAAAATTGAAAGCAAAAGTCTCTTGTTTTTAAAACTCATTTCTTGGGGTTTTTTGGCACTTTTGGTTTATTGCCATGTGGATTACCAATATTACTCTCATCAGTCACAAAAGAAGCAGAGCAAACAAATTAGAGATAGAAAATGAGAAGAATACACAGTTTTTCTTTGCTTAATATAGATATGGACAGGTGAAAATCTAGTTCACTTCTCTGGGGATGAATTAGCAAGGCAGCCACAGATAATTTGCTCCGAAAAGTTTAAAAGTATTCTCACAGTGAGGAACCATTCTTGTTGAAAATAACTGCAAAACTTTTATTAGGGTTTCTAGCTCTGATTTTATAAAGACGACCAGAGCTGGATCCTTCTGTTCCCAGTGTTGGCTGGGTGGCAATGGGCTGTGTCTGGAATATGTTATTCCTTGTGGCTGGCTACAGCCAGGGGTAGTGATGGTTAGGAAGGGTTGGTTGGGGTGGGACATCTGTACCAGGCATGGTCCATTAAGTCTGGAATAGTTCTATGCTTTGTAGGTAAACTCTTATGCTTTTCATAAATTGATTTAGGAGAGCAGGTCATCAGCTTATTGTCCCAGAATAACGAGAAAGCAGAGGTCACTTAAAACAATTTTTTTAATACACATGAGAATCTGAAGTTTGAACCACATTATCAACCTACCAGTGTCAGCTTGGGAATGCTTGGCCCACAGGCACATCCCAACCGTTCAAATAAAGTAGAAAGTTTCAAGCTACTGCATTAAAATTAAATTCAGAAATGTTGAAATTGCGTGAGCTTGGCTGGTCTGAAATATCCTGCTCTCAAGAATTACCTCCTTTGGAGGTATCTTCTTGTTAGGGCCAGGCTGGAATTCAGCTGAGCTGAATCACAAATCTGTTTTCACTGATTGCTTAGTCAGATTTTTTAACAGATTAAATAATCCTGCCAACAGGACATGGGGAGGAACTACTGGATACAGAGAACAGAAAATTAAAGGTCTGAAACCCAGATTTTTAAAGGCATGACATTTTCAAATGCCGGATTTCCAGCAGGGACTTGGGTTCAGCATTCTAAAAAATAACTTGCAAGTGACTGACAAAGTCAAAAGCATATGCCCAGAGACTCAAGGGGCTTTAAATACTTGATACTGAACTTTGACAGAATTCACACGACTCAGCCCAAAGATAGAATCCCTTCTCTACCACAGCCCGAGCATCTTGTGCTTCCTAGATATGCATAATGAGCGTGCTGCTCTACTCACTCCTTGACATTTCCCATCTTTTTAAGAATGGAACTATTAAATGCCTATCTTATGATGAACCCATTCAAAATCCTCAAACTGTGCTTTTCTCCACCTACATTCCTGACAGGCTGGTTTTCAGAAGCGCTGAACAAAACAAACATGCACTGCTAGGAATGACTTCCAGGCAAAGGAGAGCCCTTCTGCTCCCTTCCACTCAAAAACACACTGAGAGGAAGAGATGATGGCTGTACCCTATCGTACAGAGCTTAAAAATTGGTTAAAAACTACTGAATAAAATGGATGAAGAGTTGGTGGTGTTCTGTGGGGGTTGTATATGTTCTGAGTAGGTAAGGTGAAACAGATTGATTTGTGATCTTCTGGGATTTAGGTAGGAAGTTTGGTAGTTTACCTGACAGTGTCTACAGCTTTTGGCAGTGCTGTCAAAAGTTGTTTCTCTGCTTGTCCAGGGTTTACAGGAAACATTGGTGCTTTTGAAATGTACTTGTCACTAGAGTTAGACTGGGACTGGGGTATATAAAATGTTATTTGTTTTTTACATATGCATCCAACAGGAGAAATTGTCAGCATGCCCTTAAGTGGGGTTTTTATGCACTTCAGCTATTGCTTTTTGTAGCTAGTGGGCATGTATATGCTTACACCCTTTGAAAACCACACCTAGAACCTCTAAAAACCTGTCCCTTCATAGTGCCAAAATTGCTTTGGGAAAGAACATTGTAGTTCCTGATCAAATCAATCAATAAATAAACACCTTCTGCTTTACCTTTGCTAAATGCTTTGTTCCTCTGTTGACACTTTCTTATTGTACCGTGCCAAGCACTAGGATATAATTGTGAATACTTTTTTGTGTGAGGAAAAAAATACTTGCTTGTCATTAGTTGCAAAACGTAAAAAAAAAATCTCTAACTTGATCCTGCAAATAAGGTGGAACCACTTTATGTTGGTAAAAAAAAGTCCAGTGTATGTCCAAGTTCCATGATAATTCAAGTATAAAGAAGTAGAGCATCAAAGACTCAGTTTACTGTGGTTCAGTGTATTTTATTCCTGTGTTAAATACTTGTTCTCTTGGCAATAGAAGCCTGTTTCTTGACATCAAACTGTGCCTAGAGTAGCACAAACAACTAGTACTGGGAGGAATAACAGTAGTGTCTTCTGATTCAACCTTAGGAGGCCTGGGCAAATTGCCATAGATTACATTTAGCAAGCCAGGTAATAAAAAAAAGTGTCCTTTTTCAGCTGCATCTGAACTTTAGCAGTTATTGTCCTTCTTGTAACAATGAAATGGAAAAGGCTTGTTATGCTAACACTTTCATTTCAGGTGCCTGTCTTTTCATTACCACAGAAATTATAGCTATGTGCAGCGTCCTGGTTTCAGATGGGATAGACTTAATTACCTTCCAAGTAGCTGGTATAGTGTTGTGTGTTGGATTTTGTGTGAAGATAATGCTGATAACACGCCGATGTTCTCAGCTGTGGCTGTCATGTTTATAATAAGTCAAGGACTTTCCAGCTTTTTCTGTCCTGCCAGTGAGAAGGCTGGAGGGGCACAAGAAGTTGGGAGAGGCGAGCCAGACAAGGCCAGGAGAGCTGATCCAAGCTGGGCAAAGGGATATTCCATACCATAGGTTGTCATGCTCAGTATACAGACTGGAGCAGTTGGCTGGGGGATTGTTGGCTGCTTGGGGACTGGCTGAGCATCAGTCAGCTGGTGGTGAGCAGTTACATTGTTCATCACTTGTCTTTCGGGGTTTTATTTGTCACTCTGTTATCTTCCTTTTCATTTTCATCACCATCATCATATTATATTATTTTTATTTCAATGGTTAAACTGTTCTTATATCAAGCCACAAATTCTACTTGTTTTTGATTCTCCCTCCCATCCCACCAGGCAGGGGAAGAGTGAGCAAGTGGCTGCAGGGTGCTTAGTTGCTGGCTGGGGTTAAACCACAGCAAGCAGTACCGTTAAAAATAAGGGATATGCATATTTCTGAGTTTTAAATGTCTCCTTAAAATACACCCCTTCAAGAAATTTCTCTCTTTTGCTCAACAAACATTTATTTAATATATATGTAAAGAGAGATGTATGAATGTAAATAATTAACTATGCATAGCTAAGACTATCTTACACTTATCCTCACCTGGAATCATTGTCCATGCAGTTATCTTGACGTGTTTTGTAACCTTAAGTACATTTCACTTCACCTGAGACATTTAGGACACCCCAAATTGAACCTCAGGTGAAATGACTTGTTCAGGTTCATACAGGAGGTCAGTAGCAAAGTAACGACTAGAATCCTCCAGTCTTCACTCCTAGTTCTCTGCTATAGCCACTGAAATATTTTTAGTTTGTGGCAATTTTATTTCACAAGACAATATATATGTGAAAACTTGAAATCCTATGTTTTCCAAATGAATGAGTAGAATCACAGTTAATAGTTTTTGGTGTTGGAAGGGATGAGTCATGGTTTGTAGACACTATTGCTGAGATTTTTCTCCTCATTACATTCCCTTGGGCAAGTCTTGCCTCCTACATATTCAAATGTGCCACATCCCACGTGGTCCTTCAATTAAACCCCATTTTTCTTCTCTTCTTTCTACATCATGCTTGTATGTCCATAACTGTGTGCAATAACAACTTCCAGAATTCTCCCTGGCAAATGTGGATTATAAACAGAAGTTAAAACTTCAGGCATGTGTCATATATTGCTTCAATCTTTCCCTTTCTAGGTAGGGTATCCCTCCTAAAAGGCAGTAGAACCCAGTCCACTGGGAGTCATTTGTTCCCTGCTGGGAAATAAATGTGAACTGTTGTTTGTTGTTATGTGCTATATGACTGTTACAAGATGAAATGTGAGAAAGAGGGAATCCCACAAAAAAAACCCTTTCAAATGCATTTTTGTTTCATGAACCGTTGAAGTGAATTAAATGAGAGGGGAAGTTTTCAGATGGAGAAAGTCATTCATGTAGTGAAAGAGCTGGGATAGATCTCAGGAAATTTGCTGTCTATTCCTGCTTCCTGTTATTGTGAACTTTGGCAAGTGACTTCATCTGTATATGCCTCTGCTGCTGGTGTGTAAAATGGAGATAACCATTGGCTTTGTCTGTCTTGCCTGTTTCGTGTAAAAGCTGACTGGGGAAGGGTCCACTTAACACTGTGTGTTTTCTGAGGAGCGACTCTTCAGTAGGGTCCTAATCTCATCCAGGTTATCTGAGTATTTCTAGCTGTGACAAAAATAATAAAGCCTCTCCACATTTCTGCAGGGCTGCACATTCTGTTTCGTAGCTGACTGTTTTAAGGTCCAGAAATAGACAGAGGAGTTGTATTTGGAAGCTGTCTAAGAATCCTGTTGCATTTGGTGCTTAGTTTCTTTCTCTCGTTACCCAAGACTTGACATTGTTTATGAAAACTAGGTGGAATCAAAAGGCTGCACCCTATGTACATGCACACAACTTCATTGCTCTCCCCAGACAGGTTTTCCCCAGATTAGATACTTTGAGGAATCGTCCTGTTCCTCCTTATGATAAGGTGCAGAGCCAACATTAACATTAATGAGAACTGCATGCACACTTGGAGGAGAGAATCCGTGCCTCTGGGCATGTTTAATTGCTATCAGACCAAGACTTCTCCCGCAGAACATAAGCTATGCATAGGGCATGGTAATAAAACGAAGCAGCAAAGGACTTGTTTAGGAAGGCGTGTGCATTGCTCTGCAGGGAAACTCTGCAGAACCTGGAAAGCTCTGCCAACATGGAGAGAAATGTAGATGGCAGGCAGGGGGAAATGTCATATTGGGGAGCACATAGGCTATAGTGCATTTATACCTGATAGTTTGGATTTCCTTTGTACTATACAATCAAGATGTGCTGCTGAGAACGATTAGCTGTAGAAACAAGATGCTAACGTTTTGGGGTTTTTTAAATCCCTTTTCCTTCCTGCATGAGGCTTGGAGGTTGCTGTGCTGCTTCTTACTCTGACTTTCCAGTGACCTTGCATTAGGTTGTAGTGAAGAGGAATAAACTGAGTGAAGGCAAGATTAAAGGCGTATTATTATATTTGAGGGAGTGGAAATTGAGTGCTAGGAAAGTGCAGAAGGGTTTAGTGCCTGTGCTCCAGTCCTAACTCTGACTTCCTCTGCAACTAGTTTGATTCACATTAGATTCTACTCTTCAGAATAAAGCAAAATTTTATATTTTTCTTTTTAATTTTTTGTTGCACAAAGTACTGAGTAACTTCTCCCAAATAAGGACTGAGGTAAGCATACGATGCACAGCAAGAATTCAAGCAGCTCATTGACTTCAGGTAGTGAGGGAGGTGGCTTCTCTGGGAATACTCATTTGTCTAACGTATTTTTTCTGCATAAAAGGCAAAGCGTTGAACTAAAGGGTTAGAGGCAGCCCTTCTGGATGGCTACATTATGGGACCTGTGTTCCGAGTGTGCCCTGAGGTATTGTGAGTTTCTCCTGAAGCCATCTGCAGCTAAGGACTTCACTAGATCAAAGGATTGGATGTTTTACAACAAAGTTGAATACAGAGAAATGAACGTAACTTGGTCTAAAGCACACTAAAGACTTTTCTGTTTCTGGAAAGGCAACTCAGCTCTTACGTCACAGGTACAAAGCTACCCTAACAGTAACATATTTCCTACAAAGAAAAAATGGGCACCTCTGAGCCATACAGCATGCTTCAGTCCCGGGGTCTCCGTGCAAGTGGAAAGAGGAAGGCACAACTGTGGGCTCTCCGCACTATTGCGACTCGCAGCCGCTCGGAAAGCTGTAGGGCCAGTGGCCATTGATACGTTAAAGAAACCTTTCGGAAGCTGTAATTTATACTATTTATGTTCAGTGCACGGTTAATCTCTGAAGTGAAGGAAAAGGAAGGCAATTTAGATGCATCCGTCCATAAAATAGGTCACCAAAGAGCTGGTTTAATATGGCTCTAGTAAGAGCATAGTGGCAATGAGATAATGATGGAATGTGATCAGATGAATGTATATGATTTCATGTAAACAATGAAAGCGGCTTTCAGTGGAGTCTTGTAAAGAATGACATCAGATCAACATGAGCCTGTTTCTAGACCATTTAATGATTACACTGTGTTTAATATTGGGAATGGAAATCTACATATGCCTGTAGCTGGTTTCTAATTAAAGAATGGAAGGTGCAGCCGAAGAGCAGAACTAAGAAACAAGCATTCAGAGCGTTAGGAAGAGCCTGCTCATTCAGTAATTCATTATTATCCTTCTTATGCTTGGATATCTCTTTAGTTTTCTGAAGTTAAATATGATATATATGGGAAATAGACTGAAGTACATTAATTGCCTTATTCATCACGTCATTAAAATTATAGGTCTTGCTGCAGACTAGCTGCAACATCTTATTGTGTTCCTGGTACACATCATTAATAAAAGCACTCCTGCTAGTGGTATGCAAAATGTACTTTCTAAATAACTGTACAGTGATTTGGGGCTCACTTATGCAACATATTGCTACAAACTATTGTAATACCCCTGACACTTGCTTAAACTCATCGGGCTAGTGATGGAATTAATGAGGCTGGTGCTGCTGCAGTATGCTGAGCACGCTCAGCTCCTTCGCTGCTCTTTGTCTGCAGCCAGGCTCTTGTCTTTCAGAGCTGGCTGCCGCTCTGTCTCCAGGGCTGAGCCTGGGATCAGATAATGAACAGCGTATCAGTGCAGCGGAAGGGGTAGGGGGTGATGGGAGAAGACTTATTATTCCTTCACTCTCAAACAAAACAAAATCATTGAACTGTCAGGGTCATTAAGGACCCTGGGGTTGTCATGGAAACGACCTTTGGGGGTTTATGGCTGTTAATGCATGAGTGACTGTCTGTATTATATGTGTGTAGAAGGGGTCACCGTTTTCTTGGTGGCTTCTAAAAAAAGCTGGATTGGATGGCTAATGCTCAGAAAGGAATCTAATGATGTTTATGTACACAGCGTGCTCTGTGCTGTGACTAACTATTTTGAATGTGGCAGACTTTGAAGGGGGAGGTGGGAATGAAAAGCTCTACTGACAAATATTTAGACAGAAACATAATTACTCCCGAATTTTGTTTCAGCAGCAGTGCAACTTTATTTCCAAGTTTCAGGAAATAAAGTCAGATTCCCTCATCTTTTAGGACATTTAAAACACATTCTGACAGCAAATAATTTTGCTTCAGATTATTTCAGGATAGCAGTACAGAGCACTACCTAGGAACTGGCAATCAATTTAAATAATTCTGTCATGGCCAAAGAGAAAAAATGTTTATGTACACAGCTAATAAAATCTCCCTTGTCCTTGTACAGATTTTCTCTATGACCTTGGGCAAGTCATTTAGCTCTTGGCTCTGCTAAAGTCAATGCAAACCATCCATTGACTTCCAATTTGTAATACTTGTTGAAAATGAAGGCTATTTGATTTAAAGAAAGCAGTTTTAGGGCTGATGGTACCCAGAAAGAGAAGATATGGTGAAAGTACACCGAAGCCCAATTTTATGTGATCTCTCATACTCTCAACTGGAAGTCATCCTGGCATTTTGCTTTATCAGCTACTCTCTCCTGGCTGATTAACAATTAGACAGTTGTACTTCAGTTTTCAGTAGAGACTACAGCACTTGTCTCTATATGAAGAGATAAAAGAAGGGGAAGACAAAGAGGCAGCAAAGCAGAGATAACATTAAGGATTCCCTTTAGAGGCAGCAAGGAAATACCAACCACCCAGAAGCCAGAAATATTAAGGATGAGGAGCTCTGGTAGCAGTTTTTTAAAGTCACTTTTTAAAATCGTGTGGCACTTAATATCTATTCAGTGTGAGTCTTCAGATCTTTATTCCTGCAAAAAGTTCTGTGTTTACAGTATATTAACAAAGGAGCTGGATTCTTCTTCTCTCCCCACTTGTTGGGTAAATGAGTGCAATTGCCAGCTCAAAACTGGAGGTAGAATTTTACTTAGCCCATATTGCGGAGGAGGAAGCCTCAGTTTGGCCATGCTGAATTCACTACCCTTGACTTCACAGATTATTTTTTTTTAGTTGTTTCAGGAAAATCACATCATTGCTCTCAACCCTCACCTTTCTTCTGCACAGTGGAAATATTCACAGTTTTGTATTTCATACATACCTTGTACTAAATAAGATACGCTGCTCACATGACAGATCAGGGCTGCATAAATATCCCTGACAGCACAACCAGGAGCAGGAGACTAACCACAGGCATTTCATGGCCTTGTAATCCATCTTTCCTCCTATTTGTGAAGCCTCAGAAGTTTCTTAGAGTGCTAGGGCACAGCAAGTACAATGACAAAGTTGCTGAAGATCATAATCTTATTAGTTTCATTTGGTGTGCTCAGTGTGTTTCAGAAATTCTGCTTTCCTGTAGTTGCACTGGTTACAGCAGATCTTTGTTAAGTAGATGTTAAATAGAACATCTCCCCAGTTCTAGAGGGACAGGGAAATACTGGAGAGAGGCCAATGGAGGGCTACCAAGATGATTAAGGGACTGGAACATTTCTCTTAGGAGGAAAGGCTGAGAGCCCTGGGGCTGTTCAGCCTGGAGAAGACTGAGAGGGGATCTTATGAATGTTTACAAGTAGCTGAAGGGTGGGTGTCAAGTCTCTTTTCAGTTGTACCCCGTGATAGCATGAGAGATAATGGCAGCAAGGGGAAACATGGGATGGTCCACCTCATTATGAGGAAAAAAACTTCACTGTGAGAGTGACAGAGCCTGGCCCAGGCTGCCCAGAGAGGTTGTGGAGTCTCCTTCTCTAGAGGTTTTCCAGCCCCGCCTGAATCTGTTCCTGTGTGGCCTGCCCTGGGTGTTCCTGCGCTGGCAGGGGGGTTGGACTTGATCACCAGAGGTCTCCTCCAACCCCTGCCATTCTATGATACATTCTAGATTAAGAAGATAGAACACTGAATCACTGAATCTGTTTAAGCTACGGTTGAAATGGAGTAGTTAAAAAAAGGAACTGTTTTTATTTATGTTGATGCTTGTTGTGAAAATAATTAAACTAAGGGAAAAACATGTTTGAAGAGAATCTTACTAGACTGTCAATCACCAGACTCTTTCGGGATCTTTATATGTCAACTGCTAGAGTGGGATTTGAGGCTTTCTGGCCCAAATTCTCTTTAGTGTTGTCTTGCAATCTTAGATCTTTTTGTACTGAAGGAAAAATAAACTGTGAAAGCTGAATATTTAATTTAGTCAGGCTCAGTGTCAAATTTGCTTAAATGCAAAGCTTTGCACTAGCCTAAATTCTCTTGAACTGGGGCAAATGACCACTGAAAGCTTGTAGGCTTTAAGAATGGTTGATCTGACATGCCAGTTAATTGTGACACTGGACATATCTTGTCTTCCTTCCTTGTTTTTAGTCTTCTGGCTGGGCCACCTTCCTGCTCCTCCAAGCCTTCCTTGTCTCTGCTTCTCCAGGATCTCCTCTCCCCTGGAACCGCACCCCACCACGATCTGCAGCTTTGGAAGGTTAGAGAATTAAGAATGGTTAATTGGCTCCTCTCTAAACTGAAAATAGCTCATTAGCTAAGAAATGCATAGGGAACATTGTATCATACTTGGTTTATTTTCTCTCATCCTGTATTTAGTGAAAATTCCCACTGATCACCTTGCTATCAAGGCTAACACTCCACTGGGTTTGTTAAAACCTGGAAGTTATAGTAAGTGTTTGGGTGTTTGTTGATCAAATATATTCCCAGCCTAAGATGCATCTCCAAAATCAGTAGCTTTGAGCTAGCTGTACTGAAAGAAGCTTGATGTAGGTAATTGTCATTAAATAGCTAATTTTTTTTACATTTGGGAGACCTACTATTCCAAAATCATCAAAAATCACGTGGGATCTCAACTCCCTCCTAACATATATTATTTATTATCTCTTATAAACACTGTTATAGAACATAAAGAGAGAAATAGTCCTTTGTCCACTGTTCTACAAGTTGCCATTTATTCCAATGCACTAATTTCCTGCAACCTCCTCCTGTTCTTGCTGTTTTGGGTAAATGTGGTACCTTTAACAGTTGAATAATTCAGAGCATAGTAGATTGCAAGGCTTGTTTTGCTTTTGTCTGTAGTATTTTCCACTCAGATTTTTGTTCAAGTAAGATAATTTTAGTAGAGGACTCACCAACGAATCAGGCAAAATTTGTTAGAGCATCAGCTGATGCTGATGTAAACTGGACTACCTACATTGATTTCTCCTCAACTGTGCTCATTTACACCAGTTTAGGATCTTCACTGATACTGCACTTTCAGGACAGCCCAAGGGGAACTTTGCACAAGAGTACCATACAAACCAACCAGGATCAAAAAAGTAGATGTTATTAATTTTCTTCTTCAGTCTACAGGGATTACTTTTGTAATTACACCAGGTTCTGGAACACCCTTAGGTTTGTTCAGTGCCAGGAATCTGAATTTGCATCACATGCAGCAAAATACATATGGCACCCACAGCAATTAATTGTTAATTGAGTTACTTGAGGGGTGTAATGTTTAAAAGAAGACTCATTATGAAGAACATCAGGAATGTCACCATGAAAAAAGGCTCTTCAGCCCATTGAGGCTCATTTCTTCTAATATTGTTTTCTTTTAAATGGTACTCATTGTCTTTTGAAGGACATGAGAGAACCCTAAGTTCCTCGCTTCTGCACCATTTCCTGGTCAGACATCATCAGAGACACTATTCTTTCTGGGATAAGTAAATCCAGTGATTCCTCTCCATTTTACCCACTGCTTTAAAATATGTGCTTGATTATCTCTCAGCAGCAGCCATAATCTCAAAATCAGATACATTTTCATTAATGCAGCCCCCCTGATCCTTTCTCACCTTTCAGATGATAGGGATTAAGTGCTATAAACCATCTATACTGTCATTGCTTGTGTTCCTACAGTTAACAGAGTCGTCACTTTTCGCTGTACCTTCTCACATGTTATAATAACCACTTTTGTACAGCTGTCTTGAATGGTTCGGTGGTAATCTGAGCAGACTTCCTGGCCTGTTTCCATGCCTTTGAATAATGAGGACATTTAGCACTGGTAAGAAAATGTTTGTGTTTTGCATTTTAAGTGTTACTGTTCCAGCATGCACTATAGGGGAAATCCAACTCATCCACACAAAGCCAATGTCATCAGGCTTTCAAACAGACAGCGAAGGCAGGGAGATGAAATTCAAGCATCCCAATCTATAGGCAGGTCACAACAGAGGTATAACAAAGGATTTTGACATCTCTTATTTCATTTTTAATGCTGGAAAAAAAGGCTGGGCCACTCTGCTACTAGGCTGGTCCCTAACATTACAACCTTAAGTTGCCTCCCTGCTGCTTCTGCCACGCCAATTTACTCGGGTCTGAGATGAAGTTCCCACTTGAAGCATGCAGAAGGAGTTAATTTACATAGTTTGCCAGATCATAATACCCTATGCTGCTCTTTTAAAATACATCACATCACCAAGTCCACACTGAAAAACAGGGGTAATCTCTTCATCTGTGTGAGAACTAACCTGTAACATGGAAACCAAAGTAGCTAAATTGTCTGTATGAGTTGTCTGGTACAAACCAGTCCCTCCACTGTCTGTAGTCACTGTGCACGTCCATCATGTGGGGTGTGAGGCAGCAAAAGATGAAGTATCTGTTTCTGTCAGAAGAATTGTTGAATATGCTTGGAAGTCTCAGGAGCTGGAGAGAGCCTTTTTACTGGTATTATTCTGAAGAAAAAAATAGTTTAGGAGCCAGTGTTTCACTGTAGTCTTCCAAATCATCCATGGGAAATCTAAATGCTGCCTATTATAGTTCAAAGGCCCAAGGCATCCCAATGCCTGCCTTTTTTTTTCCTCCCTGAGTGTTTCTTTTCCTGTTATTCCCTCCCATACAGTATCTATTTTTTACTGAGATTTTTATCTAAACTCAACCCTTCATTCCCAGATTTTTCTAATAGCTTTTTTGAAGAAAAGGGAGATGTGGTAGTTCCAATCTTTCTGGCCTTCAGTACAGCAATTGGTATGGTGCCACATGGGAAATTATTGGGGAAGGCAGGCAAGATGGGGATTAGTGCAAGAACTGTAAAGTGGATAAGGCACTGCCTAGAAAGAACTGACGAGAGGGTTGTGCTGAAAGGGGAAGTAAAGCTACAGGAAGGTCCTCAGGGACCACTCTTAGGACTAATCTTAATATTTTCATTAACGGAAAATAGACAAGTTAGTCTGTGAGTATAGAATGAGTTAGTAACAGATGACAAGGAGTGGATAAGGGAGGCACCACCTACAAGCAGGAGGAGAAGAATGTCAGAGAAGAACTGGGTGCTGCTAGTAACTGGGTGCTTCTATTAATAGAAGTGAGATTTAATTAGCATTTGAATTGTAAAGCAATAATTCATACCATAATCTAGAAGCTATACAAGTGGAAACAATGGAGGAAGGAAAAACTCCGGGCCTTCTGGTTGATGACAGGAGAACTGTGAGTCACCAGTGCAATACAGTTGTGGAAAAGGTGTAAGCTGAGGGTGAGTCTGGTAAAATAATTCATATGAATAAGCACTGATAACATTGCAGTAAATTCAAGTAAGATTTCTTTTGGAATGGTGAGTACATTGGTCTTTTAAGCAAGGAAGATGATTTCAAGTTGAACAGGTTTACTGGGATGAACAGGAAACGTATATCCTATTCCATAAAGGAAGGAAAAATCTTTATTTGTTTAGCCTAATAAAATGATTCCTCCTTTTTCTACAAGGGAAGGCCAAGAGAAAAAGGACTGTTTGTCAATAAAGATAAGACTGATAAAAATACAGCTCGCTATCATATGTCTTAAAAATTAGCCTGTTCTGAATCAGTTGTCCTAGAATGGTAAAGGGGTTAAGAAACTTTGGCAGCTTTTAAATGAGGCTGGATAGCTAAATTACTTTATGATTGCTTATAGACTCATCTCTGAAACACAGTCTCTTCCTGTTTAAGATCAGCACCATAACATCATCTTAGTAACACAAAGACTAATCTCATGAAGTCATCAGGAGGGTTAGCAAATGAAAACTTGGATTTCATGTTACAGTTTACTAGATGAGACTTGTTTGATGGGACTTTACCCAGAGACATAATTTACAGCTGTAGTTAAGACATGGCTCAAATAGATATTCTCTCTTATATGCCATATCATATTGATAAGAAAGCAAAAGGGAATGAGGGAAGGAATGAAGGTTAGGTTCTGAGAAGGCATTAAGAATAAATTTTTTAATGAGTATGCTAAAGTTATAGTATTCATTCTTGCCGTGTGACTTAGAATGCCAGTGAAAACATGCATATGTACAGACCAGAAATTCATGGAAAGTATTCAGTAAGTATGAGAAAGCAGGAATTATTTTCCCAGAATACATCTTGTAGAGAGGTATTTATAAAATGGTACCTATTTTGTTCTAAATAATGTTTTATTTCTTAGACATACAGCTTCCAGCCCTCATCAAGTCCTCCCTGGAGCTGACAAGTTGATGCTCTCAGTCTTGTCTAGTACTGGAGGCCTGATAAGCCTGACTAGCCTGAACTCTTTAATTTTCTATTTATAGACTGTAATGAAGACTGAAAATGGTGATGAGATATTAAGACAAACATAGGATTAGTGACAAAAAATAGCTAATCGTCTATCCTAATTTAGTGACTACAATAATGGTTTGTGAGATCTTAAAGAGTGGCAAAAATGGGTTAGAGTCTTGAGTGTCTTTAGCCAGGAAGGAGTGGTGCAGGAAGCAATGGTTGCAATGCACACTGGTTTGGGGCTGTTACAGCAGCAGATTTCTTTAGGGAGTTTTGTATGTTGCTTGCTCTTAAGCAAAACCAGCATGAAATGCTTTTTCTTTGCCTCTAAAATCATAGCATCTTTCAACTTTGGTCTCAAAAAGCCATCAGGCAAGTATGTGGGGGAATCTAATAAAATATATTTGAACTGGTATAATTATCTAGAAATCTGCTTGCATGGAGTCCTCCTCTGTATTCTGTTGTGAAGAACATAAAGGGATTGTTCATGAGAACAGGGAGTAAAGGCTGAGTTCCATGGATTAAAACCCTTCCTGTTCCCCATGAGGATAACAGATGGACTCTTTTCTTTGGACTCGCTTGCTGTTTTGAATCCAGTCAGCAGGGTTATCCCTCTGGCAGTAGTCCATTTGGTAGCAGCAGGTCGGCTGTGAGGGGGAAACAGGGCACACTCCCTTACAGCACATAGACAGCCGTGCTTGTTCGCTCAGAGCGAGAGACCAAGAGCAGCCCTGCTGTGTATGACAAAGCACATAACCCCCTGAAGTCCAGGTCTCAGGAGGAGAACAAAAATGAGATCACTGTCTTTATGAGTACCTTGGCTGAGTGCAGGCAGTGCAAGAGGACTGGAAAGGCAGAAACCGTATGAAAGGGAGAGGCTAGAGAAACAATCTCTTCAGCAGAGAGCTAAATGTGGAATCTCATCAGCATTCCTGAGCTAAGTCCTCTCCCTAGGGCTATGCTGGACTGCTCAGGAGAAAGGAAGCTGGTCAAATAACCTGTTTAACCCCTGCTTTTGGGTGGTTCAGATAAAATTGTGTGGCCTGGGTGAGAATTAACAGTTTTGTAAGGGTGTCTCTAGTCTCGGTGGATTCAGTAACAAATTCAGTAACAAATTCCTATTCGTGTTACTTTCTTAGCTGACTCATGTGAAAGACATGCCTTTGAGCCAGGACCGTGTCTGTTTTAGTTCTGCAGCACCATGCCATCAATATAAAACACGGTATGGTGAAGTTAAGACTTCCCTGAGGATGATACCCAACATCAGTGATTCCTTACCTAAGACCTCACACTGTATGGGAACAGATTAATACAGGAAGAACAAAGGTGTCAGCTCGATAGCTTCTTGGCCATGGTGTAAAGTCTGTGCATTAAAAGGCCAGAGTTAAAGGCAAAGTTTGATGTTAATTCTGTGAAGTCCCTGGAAAAGACTAATGGCTAGTTTCCTTTTTGTGTGGTATGATTAAAATATGCAATTATGGAATTAAAAGCATTTCACATAAATCAATTCATGTCATTACTTCATAAGAACCGAATGTTGTCCTCTTGGGGCAAATAATATAGGTTTCAAGCCTTAAGGAAATCCCTTTAAGGCACATATGTGCTTACTTTTACCTATGTGAGCAAACACTGGAAACAAACAGGAAAGTCAAACTCCTCAGGTAAATACATTTCTTCAGAGCAGAAGCTGAGACCTGGTCATCCTCCCCAAAAGAGCAAAGTTCCTCTTCTGAGAGCAAAGGCCAATCTTCTGTTGAGGTGTGGAGCCATGGCCTGTGGTCTTGCCTTATTAATGTGGTTTGTAAAGATGATAATTTGGAGTTAGTGGTGAATTTGTATGTAGACCTAATTAGCTGTCTGTCTCACTACAGAAATCTTCTCTGTTATCAAGTCTCTTCACTGAGAACATTATTTCCTACTTTTGGTGTGCTAGTGATTTGTTTTGTTTTGAAATGTGTTTTAAAAGATACTAGGCTTTCTGTACCTGAGCAGGCTGGTGGTATTGAAATTTGGTGCTCCTAGTGCCTGCCACTGCTAATAGAGCTGTGATGAAGAGTAGTTCTGGGTGTGCTTCTGCAGTGCTCCTGAGCTCAGGCGTGGTAAGAGACTACAACGGTGCAGTGCCCTTATGGGGTCATGAGCCTCAGGAGAATGCTAAAATAATCCAGTGACAGAAAGACTGCTGAAGACCACCGTGCCAGCAAACAGGTGACACATTAATGTGTGATTTACATAAAGTATTAATTGATTAACCCTGAGAGCCCTGTGGGTGATTAGTGTGCTGATGAGCAATTTCTCATGCTGATATGTAGGCCCTTCCTTTCCTCTGGCTCACTCCCAACTGCCCTGAGCATTATTCCTTTGAATTTCTCCCTACGGCCTAAAGGCAACTCAAGAGCACTCTTGGTTTTGTGCTGTTAGTGACCTACGTGGTCCAGGCTGATTGTGGGCTTGCTCCTCGAGAGGGCAGTGGGGATGGAAACCAGAGGTGGTGTGGATGAGCCCCAAAGTGGCCTGGCCACTGGTCCTCCCAGCATGGGCTCTCCTACCTGTGCGTGTGTGAAGATTTACAGAACAGATGGGGAGTACATCTCCTGCTTTTCTTCTCATAACAAGTAGCAGACCACTCTGAAGATAGTACAAAAACACATCAGCCTGCTCACAGGAGCAGTGGTGAGAGTCTGAAGACTTCTGTGAACAGATGCTATTTTATTGCACCAGCTACTTTTAGGCTGGTATTGGCACCTGTCTCTTTTTTTTCCTCTTTCAAAACACTAATTCAAAGTTAGTCTTTTCCCACAAAATTCAAATGGAGAAACATTACAAGTGACTTGCTTTTCAAGTTCCTGAAAGTAAAGTTGATTGAGAGATTTACCACTCAGTATTTCTTGTTTCACAGCTTGATTTTAAAATGTCTTATGTGACAAAATGAGGAAAGATTTGAAAAAATTGAAGGCATTTTAATAGAAATAAACAGTGAGTATTTTTCTTTGGATAATGTTTCCTTTAATTTCCTAAGGTATGCTGGATTGCGTGTTAATGTAACCAGATATCCAGTATATTCCAGATCTTGTTGTTATAACTCTCATGGTTTGCCCTGATAATTTGCTCCCAGTATGTAATAGTGCTTATATAGATGGGTGGGTTAGAGCTAATTGCCACACAGTTCTTTTTATTAGGGCTACAAAGATCAGTAGCTCACACAAGTTTGTGAAAATAAGTGCACACTTACAAGCATATTGATCTGATTAAGCGTGAGAACAGTCTTTCTGGACATAAATACACATAAATCTGTAAATAAATACATGTAAAAATGAAAATAATGACTTTTAAAGGAATAGCTTTCATTGGTTTCCTTTATGAAAAAGCAGACTTTGGGTTTTTTCAGTTGATAGTTTTATATAGACTATTTTCTATTTTAATTTTTTATGGAGTAATATCCTAAGAAGATTCAGGGTCACACGATTCAAAGATGAGTTGTGGTTATATGCATGTTCTCATGTTGTGCATGCATTACATGGTCGTAATGCATTCTGCAGACTGTGATATCATACATACCTGGGAAAGCCATAAGAAGATGGATGCAAGCTTTAGAAAATCTATATTATTTTACAAAATGAAGGTTATTATAAACTCCCTTGGTGGGTTACTAGCTCGCTAGCTGAAGGCTACTCAGAAGTAGAGCTTCTAAATTTCTGACAGGTTTATTCCGTGGATTATTTTTTACTGTCTTTAACAGCTTAGTTCAGTTGTTAAAACTACTTAAATATACATGTGAATTTTATGTACATTAAGAGAAAAAATGCTTAAAATCAAGCATATTATAATCAATTCTTGGAGACATACAGTTTCATGTTTATTAAATGAAGACCTATTAATGGTATCCAGAATAATAATACATGGAAGCATATGAGGAAAATGTTATTATGTGACTAGGGTTTCTCATATGCCTCCTGTGCTTGCTTCTTTTTTAAAGAAAATAATATATTTGTATTTATTTCCCAATTTTTATATGAGGGATATGAAAGAGAAAAAAATGCAGTAAACATCAATATTTGATTATACTTTTTATATGCTTCATTTAACTGGGATTAGGTGCAGCACTGTGGTGTATGTTTACAGCAATATTGTGCTGATGTGTTGCATGCTGTTGCGTGTGTAAGTTTTGCACAGTAATGAATTCATAAATTTCAAATTAGTAAAAAAAACCCCCGAGGTGAAAGGTTACAATATGAAGTGAACGTTTACAATATTTATTATTACAATTACTGTTTCTTTGTCCTGTAATGGTTTTTAACATGTCTCAAATTTTGACTTAGTCAACCCATTTGTTGAGTAGAATTCACTCAAGTGTTTTTCTCTTTGTAGCTTGTGCTCCTTCCCATGGATTGATTCTGTTTGTGTTCCAGACTTTGTTCTGACAAAGGCACATATGTGTACATTTTATACACAGAGAGAGCTCTCCTTTCTAAAATCCCGTTAAACAGTTCTCTGTAAACCTGGATTCTTCCTTTGCTTGTTCTGAGGAGGTTAGACAGCTTCAATCACAAAAAAGAAGGACCTGCAGGTTTGAAATAATTTCCATATACTTTATGGGTAGTATTCTCATTCCTTTTCCATCCTCTACAGACTGCAGAAGAGGGACAGACTTCCTTAACTAAACCTTAAATTCACATTAGCTGAGTTCAACTACAAACTGAGCTTTCCACTGCTCCTCTCCTTGACCATGTATATAACACAGTTAATAAGTAAAGCAAGGATACCAGACTGGAGAAAGACATATTGTATTCCCTTCTTGGCTCTTTGGTAATTTCTGCCTGATCTTGCAGTAGCAGTTAGCTTTAGATTTTAAGCTCCTGAGGAAAAAGCATTAGTGTCTCTGTAATGCTGTACAGCACATCTTCATTCAGGATTTTTAAGCATTCTCTGTCTCTGAATCTCGATTTACTTACTTAAACATGTTTTAGGTGCTTGTATACAGAGTAGAAATATTTCTTGTCTGGAAAGTTGTATATAAGCCCTTTGTTCATTTCTAGGAGCCTTTGTTGACTTCTACGGGTGTTGAGCTGGAGTCTGTGTTAGGTCTACCTCAAAAGCTGCAAGCGACTGATGAGATACTCAAGTCAGGTTTGTCAGAAACACTACTACCAAAGCACATGCAATGCTTGGCTAGACATTAAGCTATAGTTGCTTCTAGAAGGTTTTCTGCGTCAGCTGTGGGAGGGAGTGTGTGTGTTGAACCTAGCTCAGTAGCATCCAGTGCAATTTCTTGTTCTGAAGGATTTAGCTTTGAGGCCTGGAAGCTTCTTGTCTAGCTTCAGAAGCTGCCGTGATTGTCTCTGCTGACACTGAAAATTCAGACAAATGCTACCTCGTGATGATTTGCTCGTGCTGTCAAGATGTTGTTCTTGCTGAAACACAGAGTGACAGGAGCCTGTGAAAGTAGCTGAGATTCCCATATCCCCACATGGACCAGAGATCTGACTACCCAGCACTTATTTGTTGATTATATGAGATTATGACTGTGATAATATGGCTGAGGCAAAAAGAGACCAGAAAATACTGCTAAGATTCAGTGAGGCAGAAGGTGTAACTGTTAGGCAGGAGAGAGGAGATGGCTTCAGCACAAGGGCCAGCTGTGATTCTTACATTGCAGCACATAACTGTCCCTGTGTTTGTGAGGAGCCGAGTATGTGCACGTGAGGCACTGTGTAGTTACAAGTAGTTTCTGTTATTTTAAATGCCTAGACTCACTTGTATAATTATTTCATGTATCTGCACATGTTCTCTTTGGAGAAAGTACCTAAACAATTGCTGTTGCTATTAATGTTATTAGGAGAAATCCCCAGGAATACTGAACATCTGCACCTTTTTTGGGGGAACACCTGAGTCTGCAGGTGTTCACCACAGTAAAGGCTTCTGCATCCTGGACTTAACCCTTTTATATTGCCAGAATTCAAAGAGGTAGTTCTCCCCTGAGCCCCATCTCACATTTGGAGAGAACAATTTTATAACAAGGGATATATTGGTGCTTCAGTTGCCAGGAAAATATGCTGCACATATTTAAACCACCTACTGGTTACAGCAGTGCTAGGTATCTCTCCTCTCTTTATGTCATCACATAAAGACTGGAACTCTTGACATTCAGAAGTGTGGGGTTTTTCTCCTCAGAAGGGTATTTAAGATGGTTAGAAGAGCTTTGTCTGAGGAAGAAGCACAATGGTATTGAACAGAACTGCTTGATTAGTCATATTAGCTATTTACTGTTAAACAGAGGCAGCCTATGGTTTTATTATTATTTTGAAATGCTGCACTCTGGGAGGCACTACCCACTAATTGGGCATGTGTGCAAACAAAACATATATCCAACCTGAGTTATTTGTACGGCAGCAGCAGAACATCCTTCACGGGATATTTCATATCAGGCAGCCTTCCACAGCTGTAGTTCTCAATCTTTATTATATCTATTATGCAAACACAGAAGGCTTCTTGAGTCAGCAGAAACTCAGCAAGCTGATGTGTTGTTTGTGCTGCCTTGCAAATCACTTGCCCTAATCACCTAAGAGTTGATTAAAGTGGAGGTTGATTGGTTAATTTGCTCTCAACCTTGGAGAACCCATGAAATTGATTATTATAGTAGCTATTTAAAATATGTGGTATGTCATTCTTTCTTAAGGGTTTAGCTGTATCCTAAAGACAATCAAGAATTTATGGATCATTATTAAAAAAGCAACCACAAAAGGAGAACAAGAACTTCCCTCCTAGGCATCTGTCTATGTTGCTTTTAAATCAAACAAATCTTCATTAATATCCCTACTTGTACACTGCACGACAGGGTTTCTCTGACTCGTTCATACAAGTCATGGAAAGTGAGGACACGAAGAGAATAAAGAACAAAAAATTATTCCCTCTCTTTCCTGTGTACCTCAGTTTACCTTTCTAACATTTTCCTCTCTGTAAAGAGTTAAAAGCAATGACAAGTATTAGGAAAACTTCCTTCCTCCCTCACATACAGCAATAGCAAAGATAATTGAGAAAATACCTGATGTCCTGAGGGAAACGATGGGAAATCTATTAATGGGGTGGAGTACTGGTATTCTGCTTCCAACTTTCTTGAAAAATTTTACAGTTCCCAGCCCTGCCCTGGTGATGAAAAGGGAGAAATGGAGCTGAGTAGTTTCCCGGCACTGCCCTGAAAATGTCTGTGAACGCTGACAGGGCTTCGTAGTGTCACACAGTATAACATATGTTTCTCCTAGCCAAAGATGGGAGTAGCCATAATGAAAAGAGGGTGATAATGCTTGAAATGCTTGAAAGATCAAGCATTTGGTAAAGGAAAAAATATTTATAGCGCTGCGTGTTACTTGATCCTTTTGCTCTAAGTGCTTTGGCCGAATGAATAAATAATGCTTTGTTTATATGGCAGCTCTTTTTGAATTATTATATCGAGTCTCCCGGAGGAAAAAAGCTTTACAGGTAGTAACACAGATGAGCTTGTGAGCCAGAGATGCAGCACAAAGATCTACTCCTGGAGTGAGGGGTCAAAGTAGCAGTGCTATTCACTCAGTAGAAGGGTCAGGGTAAAGCTAACATGGATCAGGAGAGTGTTGAAAGCACAGGTTGCCCTGTCACATTTGTTTCTTCTCCTTCTTTGTAGAGAAGAAAGCGTTATGTATAGGTATTTGGTCTCCACATGTAAAATTACTCTGGTTTCTTCTCAGCCAAGACATCTTAGCTGAAAACTTACCAGAAGTTACAACTCTACTTTCGCGGTCAAGAACAATCGGATTTATGTGTATGTGGAGTGTGCCTAGTACATGTGTGGACAGATAGTGTCCTTTGTGTTTCATCCCTTCCTCACTGCCTTGCATGTGAGTGGGGCCAGAAGGGTCAGGCCTGCCCCGCAGGTCCCCAAAGCACTACCTCACATCTGGATGAAGGTCATTAATCGGGTCCTTGTCCCCTCTCTCCTTTGCTTTTTCACCAGTGGTGCTGTGGTCCAATTATGGCTGATGGCTTTTGGTTTGCTTTGGGTTTTAGGGGTTTTTAACTCTGTCACCTATATTAGTGCAAATCCTCACCTTCTGACTGCAGGCTGTTCCCTGCTGACTGCTGCAGTGTCTTAGGCACAGTTTCACTTACCTTCACTGGTTCCCTGGGTCCATTTACCGAGGCAACCTCTTGTTTGCCAGCGTTCGTTGCAGTTGCTAAAAGACATAAGAATGTAAGAGTTGCATGTGTATGCTTTCTTTTTATAGCTGCTGTCTGCATCTTTTCTTCTGCATGCAGATGATTAATTCTTCTCTACAGTGCCTTGAGGAATTAGTGTGTGAAGTATCCCATCTGATAGATCTGTTAAGTGCATTTATGAAGACATCTTCAGGCAACAGGGTTGTCATATGCTGTTGTTGTAGAGGGTCTGTCCTGGGTCCTGTCCTTACTGGTAAACAGCCACGTCTGTGTCTTTCCTAGTGTTTAATTTCTGCCTGAGAAGAGACATTTGCAGGAGACTGCCAACAACTGTAAAATTATACATGCAAAAAAATGTTTGCATGCTTTACATCTTCTTCTCTTTTCTTTGTTAGGTAAGTAGAGGTGCCATTCAGATGTGTATATTTTTTTCTTTACATGAATTACTCAAAAGAATAGAGGAAAAAAAAAGAAAAAACCCTGCTGTATGCAAATTCTTGGTCTTGCAAACACTGAAACCTTCCAAGAGCTAGAAATTCTCAGAACCCCAGTTTTATAAAGATCAAATCCAGACGGAATAAACTGCAGGGAGTGGTGATTTGCTACCTGTAGCTTTAAGGAAGTATAGCAGTACATTCTCATTCTGAACAGGTACCATCTTCACTACTGTATACTGCATTTTCCAGCTGGGGTCCCCACTACCGGTTGATTAGAGGCTTTTCATGCTGCTAAAGGACAGTGAATTGCTGGAGATCAAATGCTGGCAATAAAGGCAGATGACCTCCTCTACTTACTGGGAGGAATTTGGAAGAAGAAAAGCATATATATTCCATAGGCTGCCACATTCAACTGTCAGGGAAAAATACAAATGTGTAATCAACTTTCAAATGGATATTTCTAAGCAGATATTTTTAATCGCCTGTTTCTGTAGATGGCTTTTTTTATTATTATTATTCAATAGAATGCAATGGCACAATCCAGACTTTGTTCATACTCTGGCACCTGAATCTCAATTAATACAACTGACCAAGTAGGAGGAGTGTAGACAGGACTGCAAAGCACCTATTATCCTGGTGCAGATGGAGACTTGTGCTTTCTGTACACGAATTTACTTTCTGCAATGCCAGATATGGAAGCAAAAACTAACATTGGAAACTTCTTGATAGCTTCCAGTTTGCAAGGGTTTCTCAATGGAGGTATGACCTGTGTGCTGAGGACTAAAGCTTGACAAAACACATAATTTCTTTACGTACCTTTAGCAGATCCCCTGCAATAATGTATTATTTGAAATTTGAGTTTCCAGGTTTGCCCATATTTGGGCTCTGGAAGCAATGCTTCAGTAAAACCCCTTAGCCTTTTTGATGCTGTGCAGGGGCTGCAGGATAAGGGCTCCCTAGACAAAGTGTGTTCTCAGCGAATGGTTTACATCAACTTCCAGAGCATTCATGCTGTCAAAGCATTATTAGCATCTCTGAGAAGCAGACCCTTAGTCTATCAGTGCACAGTAAGCTAGCTAAAGAATAGAAGAAAAGTGAATACCAGAGTGGTAGCACATTGCTGTGTCTCTTCTCTTAACACACAGCAGCAGCTTTGTCTTCCAGAAATTGTACTGGAGCTACAGGTTCATTAAAAGTTACTGATAGTGAGCGGGGCCTGATAGTGCTGGGCACTGCACAGAAAGCAGCAGCCAGGCCCCAGCGCTCACTTGTAAAACAGATAAAAGTCTACAGTAGGAAGATACATAACCAGCAAGTGGTGCACAGGTCAGTGCAAGCAAATCTCAGGTGAGATCCGTGGCCTAGGGCTCAGTTTGGTTTTTGGGAAGTAGTTAGACAAAATGGAAAGGGAAGTGTATGGAGAGTTCAAAAGGAGATCACTCTGGGTATTCAGTTGTCGTGTGTGGCTGAGGGTGTGAAAGAGAAATGAGAGGAAAGTAATTCAGTTATGTTTCATTCTTTCCTGCTTGTTCTGGGTGACTGCTCCAGTTTCTGAACAGTGTGTGTGAACACTTCTCATCTGCCTCAAGTACAAAGTGCAGCAACTATGGATAATAATGCTAGCTGTATATAAATATTAGTTAATTAACACAGAAATACAGCATCGTTTCAGTTGGAAAAGACCTCTAACACAGTTGAGTCCAATGTATGTCACTTCTAATAGCTGTTTCAAAAAGGGTGTGCCTTAAATTATCAAAGAGTAGCTGTCATAAGTAAGTCAGTCATCCTGGTTTATTTTTACTTTATGTACAAAACAGAAGGCTGCTTAGCTAGTTGTTTACAATTACTAAATCAGTGATGTTTATGTCATGCTTTCAGGATACGAGATGAATGAATTCTGCTCAGAATTTGATAATAATGCATGATTAACAGACGTGGATTTATCTTAAAACCCCAGATCAGAATTTCCCGAACACCAAGATTTGAAATTTCTTCCTTTGGAAATGTCGTTGCTGTTGGAGTAAAATAGCATCCAGAGACCATTTGGGTACCACCAGCTTTCTGCTTTATATGGAGAGCACTTGCAGGTCTTGGAGAAACATTTGGGCCCTACTGTTTACAGCATTTATTGAGTCTTTTTGAACTCTAAGTAATCAGAATGAAAACATATTCTCAACATCTTCTAATGAAAAAAACAAAGCAAAAGAAGGACTTTAGGAAATGTTTTGGACTTCAGGAAAAAAAAAGCAAGTTTATTCAAAGCAGTCTGAAGAGCTGTTTCAGTAACTTTTTCCCATTTTTCATACACTGGTAATTTGTAGCATATTATCACATTATTTAATAACTGGCTGACTTGTGCAGTCTCTAAACGCTAATCCATTTATGTGAAATACAGTCCTGTCTCACTTGGAGATACTATCCTCCACATTTTAAAGAGCCAGCCCCTCACAGTTACTAACCTTTTAGGGATTTTTTTTAATACATAATATTTTCTCAAATCAATATCCAGAACAAAATTATCCTTGATAAGAAGCTGGTCTAAAATTATTTGACATAATACGTCTTTATATAGGAAAATGGCAGCTCATTTAAACAGTTTGCTGAAGCACATCAAATTTGATGGCATTTCTTTGAAAGCTGATCATCACACTGCTAAAAATTTTTCATTTAGACTTTTTCAAAAGTGTATTTCACTTTGAAATGAGTATTTCAGTCAGGTATCCACTAAGATACAAGCATTCGTCACAAGCATTTTTCTGGAATCTAACTATGATATTTACTATGAAATGAAGCACAAATATATTATTGTAGAAAATTAAGCAAAAATTATCATAAAATGGAAAATCCAGGTTTCACAGGGATCTACTGATGAACTTTGTAGGCATCTCAGTGTGAAACTATGGGCATAGGCAGCAATAATCAGCGTCACCTACATGCACTGGAGAACCATTTGTGGTGTGGCAATTTTGTGGAAAAGGTTCCAGTAAGTCTTAAGTGAGTATGAATCAGCATTATGTCCATTTCCTACACGGGAAAAATACCTTTCTTGGACTGTGGAAGAGGAATTTCTTCTTTAAAATACATGATACAAACCCTGAACTTCACACTGTGCCAGTAAAGGCTGGGCACTGCACCTCTAGGAAGGTGTGGAATACTTAGAGCATCTCCAGGTGGAAGCAAGGAGAAAAGTCTTGAGAGAGTGAGGGATTAGGTTGTGCTGTCTGTAGAAGATTGAATTAAGATACGGATACAGTGTTGTGGTGTGTAACTGTTATTTTAAAAGAGAAAGGGAATAATTTGGTCTTCTAAGAATAATTTTTCTTTTGCTGTCTTGAAGAAGTAGTGGGCCTAACTTAAAGCAAAAAGGTTTTAGCCTGCAACTGTGTCAGCAGGTAATTAGGGGAATGGGAGCTTGGCAGTAGATCTGAACAGTGGGTACTAAAGCCTCTATGTCTACACTGGTGTGCTTTGCTGTTTTCCTCTAGACTAAATTTAGTCTGGTCCCCTAGAGTGAACATCCTGACTATCCATGAAGGTTGAAACTGCATGAAAAATAAATGATTGGTTCAAACCTATATTTTCCTTATAGGTGTTGGTGTACATTTGCTGTGCACCTGTAGATCTTTCAGATTAGCTTTCTCCAAATGAATTCTAACTCACAAGCATGAAAAATGCTCTGAGAACTGAAATAGTGCATGATACTGACTTGAAAACTGTACTCTGAACCAAACCACTGTCGTAAACTGCTTGCTTTATGTTATGTACATAACATAAACTTCCTGCTGGTGCTAGAGGCTTTGAATCAATAATTAAGATTGATGCCTTATAAGAAGCTACATGTATTTGTCAGGTGGTACATAAATATTTTTCCCCGTTTCCCTGCTTCCATTGTACAGACAACGTGTTTCCTACCCAGACAGGGGAAACCTGGGATGGATAAACACGATAATTGAAATGTGTAAGGCGTCACTGGCCTGAGTGCAGAATGAGATATGTTTAGCTCTTAGAGATATGAATAAATTAAACCTCCTGTAGATTATACAGAGCTGGTGTACTGTTAGTATTTTTAAACCAGTTTCATGGCTTTCTTTTTTTCAAAAATTGACATTTTATAAGTTTTGTTGAGATGCTTTTTTTCTTTTTTCTTCCTAACATCAAAATGGAAAAATGGATTTTTCTAGAGTTCAAAAAAAAGAGTTTAAGCTAAGAAATGCAAAAAAAAATCAGCCTACAGCAAGTACTTATGATAGCTTTATAGACATATAACAATGGTCTGCTTATTTCTAAACTCACTCTTTAATTGAGTGACATGAACTTTAATTAATTAAATGGTTGCTTTTATTTTTAGCTGAATCAGGATATTAAAACTGTTTCCTTTTCAAGAAAATGAAACCAAATGGGGTGCTATAAACCACTAAAATCAATATATTATTATGCTTTTGTATCACTTTTTATTTTTTGAAAGTTTCCAATTACTATTAAATGCCTAAAGAACAGCTACTTCCAAACAGTCTGTGGGGAGAGGTCCACTGCAACCAAAATGAGGGAGAGCTTGTAGAATATCTTGGTTTTACAGTAGCTAGTCCCAAGGTAATACGATTCATATGTGGAGTCTGGGAATGTCCTCTTGGATTTACGTGGTACAGTGTTCCCATTTTAGAACATTAAGCCCCCCGAATTTTAGTTGCAATTGCTTCTCAGGCTTTACTGTCTTCCTTCAATACATTTCAGTGTTTTAATTTCACCTTTCTTTCCTCACTTTTCCCCATTTCCCACTGATCCATACCTAGGCCGAGTTCCTTTTCAAATGAAGGTACAATTCTGCAAAATCGTAGCCAATGGAGACAGGGGATTCTGCCCCTCTACTCTGCCCTGGTGAGACCCCCCTCTGCAGTACTGCATCCAGCTCTGGAGCCCTCAGCACAGGAAGGACAGGCACCTGATGGAGAGGATCCAGAGGAGGCCACGAGGATGATCAGGGGGCTGGAGCACCTCTCCTGCAAGGAGAGGGTGCTGGGATTGTTCAGCCTGGAGAAAAGAAGGCTCTGGGGAGACCCAACATCCACCTAAGGGAGCTTAACAAAAAGACCAGAGAGGGCCTGTTTACAAAGGCCTGGAGTGAAAGGACGAGGGGCAGCAGTTTTAAAATAGAAAAGAGTGGATTTAGCCTGGATGTAAGGAAGAAGTGCTTTACCAGGAGAGTGGAGGAGCACTGGAACAGGGTGCCCAGGGAGGTGGTTGAGGCCCCATCCCTGGAGACATTCAAGGTGGGGCTGACAGAGCTCTGAGCACCCTGCTCTAGCTGAGGATGTCCCTGCTCTCAGCAGGGGGGCTGGACCAGATGACCTCCAGAGGTCCCTCCCAACCCAGACATTGCTATGATTCAATATATTTTGTAATCAATTAGCCATGATTATTTTAATTCTATTAATCATTAGTTAATCTAATTTAACGATACTATGACTAAATAATCATTCAGTATGAAGATTTTCTCAGTTTGAGTATATTTTCACTGGAATTAGTTGAATCCTTCCCAGTGGCAGCAGGATATCATTCTGAAGTACAGGAAATTGCTAGATCTGAATTTCTGGTAGTGATTGCGTGATGAGCCTTAGGAAAATGCTAATAAACTTAATGTCTGGCTTGCTTTGTTTTTCCCAGTGCCTTTCCAGAGGGAGGATGCTAGACTTTCCCTGTCTCCATTTTGACATTGTTTTTAGTATTTCTTGGTTTCTGACCCAGTTGGTACCTGCTCCTCCTCTAGTTCTGTGCATCACTTTCCTTACATTCTCCTTTCCAGCTGTGTGAAATGTAGACACTTATTCTAATCTCCAGTGGGTTATTGCCATCTGATTTCAAGTTCATGTCTACTTATAATACAGAAGACAGTAATATATGCATCTATGCTGACCTAACATGACTTCACTACAGTCAGAACAGTTTTTAATGGCCAATGGGACCTTCCAGGTTATGTTTCTGGCTGCACTGGTGTGTAAAAGAAAGTCCTATCGTGATTTTTTATTGCTGTGCAGCTGATTACATTTTCCTGCAATGAGTGCCATTTGGGGTATGTATTATCAATTCTATGCCCTGAGGCATACGAGCAAGACTTGTTTCTCAGGTAGCTGTGGAGTTTTTTAAAAATTGATTCTTTGTAGAGGCCTCCAGAAGTCTGAAAGAAGTATTACTGATCACATTTCTAGGATATAAGAATAATGATCAGATGTGATCTCGTTAAAGTGTTAAAAGACTTTTACAGTGGAAAGTCAGTTTGTGTCAAATACTGGGTTCTCACTTTTGTATTCTGAGAGTGATACTGACCCCAGGTAGCTTTGTTTATCAACACAGCTCTCCATTAAGAGAGGCATGTGTCAAACTGGTAGAAAACTGGGCTATATGTCCTTTTATACCACTCATCTTCCCTGATTTTCCCCAAAATCTTTACATAATCACCAGCTTTTCATTTACAGATGGAATTATTCATGGGTTTTTATTTACTGCTAGAGTTTCTCTCCAAAATAAAGGGAAAAAAACCCACCCTCTTATGAGTTTTGAGGGCTTTTTCTCCGAACAAAATAACTATATGAAAGCTTGGATATGAAAATAAGAGAAAATTTCACTTAACTTTTTGAATTACATTTGAAACTTTGGGAATGCTCACTGCTTCATGTTTTAAATGTCTAATTTAGATGTTGTGAATTGTTGTTTAGAAGTGCAGATATATTGCACAGGTAATTTAAGGTCCAAACTTTACATTCTTAAAAGCATCTAAATAACCAAAAGTAGACATTCTCTGTGTGCCCATTGTCACTCTCTGTGAGAACAAGGGCCAGACAAACTACTGTGAAGTGGAAAAGAGGTTAATTACTGTGAACTGGAAAACAGCTAGGAAATTAGTGAAGATACATTTTTACAGGATTTTTTTAATTGACAAGCTATATTTTTAGTACAGAAGTTTTGGTAAATGATTACTTTATTATAGATTATAGATTTTTATGGAGTCCAGCAGTCCACTCTATGGTACATAACCAACTCTTAAATGTATGCTGTGCTTTGATGTTATTTAAGTATGATTCTAAAATTAAGCTAGTTCTTTAAAAAACATGTTGACTTGAGGATTAATAGAAAAATAAATCTCTTAAACTGGTAGGTGGCCCATCTCAGCCAGAACATGGTTTCTTCTGGTTGCTTTAAATCTGTATCCCAGGTGACTGACAGGCAACTTCTACAGGAGAAGCATAGAGAACATCATCTGAGCTAGATTTTTCATAACGGAGGGCATCTAATTGGGGCTATCTGTGCAACTGATGATCTGGAGCCAGAAAGTGATAAAGCAGGATCTAACAAAAATAAATATGGATTTATTTTTGTCACATTGGAAAAACTGTGTCTTCTCTATTTAAAAAGATGATGAAAAAAACCCCACAGAACAGCTATTCCTTTGATCCAGTACTTAAGGCTAACTGGTTTTAATCATCTATTTCCAGCCTATATACCTGGTTAGCAACCAGCTCCTCTTCACTTTCCGTCTTATCTAATAACACTCACTTCTTTTCAGCTGCCATGGGCAACTTCTGAGGCTCTTTTTGTTGCTGCTTCTTGTCAGAAGAGTAATGGTTTATGCCCAGAGAATGCTTTTCTCCTAGGGCATGCTGCCTGAGAATATTAGCACCTGAAATAGTCCTTGAAGGTTTTGAGACTACATATTCCTGTTCGTGAGATTCCTAAGCTTATTTCTGGGTTACTGGTTCAGGGGAAGAGTTGCTTGCATATACTGTCCAATAGAGATTAATCACGTTGAGAGACACGGCAATAACCAAAATTAATCTGCTCCATGCACTCCCATTTTTCATAATGGATAAGCTGAAGAGAAAGAAAGCCCACAAGATCATTCTAGCAAACCACGATTTTGACTACTCTATTAAAACAACCAACCAAAAAACAACAACAAAACAACAAACAAACAAACCCCAAACACACAAAACCCCCTCAAACAAACAAAGAAAACAACAACCAAACCTACAGAGGAAAAAAAAAAAAAAGGCAAAATCATTTTGAGAGCAAATATGACCTTATATTCTGTCTGTCACTTAAGATTTCTGACACACATCACAACAACACCGGCTGACAGAAGGACTGAGGTTCTCTTCATTTCCAGGATGCTGTCTCCCAATACACTTCTGTCTTGCCTCTCCATTTATATACAGAGCTTTTATCAAAAGTTAGTGGGCATGATGTTAAAAGAAAATCATGCCAACCCTCCATTTCCTTCCTAATTTATAGGAACCTATGATACAGCAACCTTAACTGGCTCTTTTAAGACCAGGAGAAATAAACAGAATTTCCTTTAGGTATGTGTAAGAAGACAGTGTTACTTCTGAAGTGTAATACTTCTAATTTATTTTTTTTACCTGTGTTTATTTTTTGATCAGGAAATCAGTGTGGTGCATCTCTACTCTTCCACTAAAACTCCCAGCACTTGCATTTTGCAAATCACGTAAGAATATTGTTTTTGTAAAGAGCACCACAGGACCCATTAATAAAACAGATGTTGGGACTGAGATGCAGGTGCAGCTCTCCTAACACAAGCACACAAGCCCAAACAGACAGGCTCACACCCAAACTGGGTGCATTCTGTGTTAGGATGTCACTGCACATTACCCCAGTCTTTTTGTACTCTCTAAATTCTGCAGCTCTCACTTGTACTTCAGCTGCTTCATGGAAATGTGCTATAGCATATCAGGAAGACACTCATTTATTCTGCCATCAGTATAATAATAAGTCCCTGACAGCATTCCCCAGATTTTGGATTAATGATGCCACAGATATTGGATTAATGGTGAGGGTCAGGAGAGGTAAGCAAACTCAGCAATACATTCTTCCTGGTTTGGTTGGAAATTTGGCTATTGGTGTTCCTTACGGACTTTCCCCTGTTCCCTGTCTTTCCTATGGAAAAATCTTATTCCTTTGGGGACAGATCAGGAAGAATCCCAGTGCTCAGCAGCTGTCAGGACAACTTGTGACATCTTTAACATTCCCTTCCTTTAAGTATGGAAAGGATCCAGCTGCCCCTCATGAAAGCTAGATTTGGCATTGAGCAAAAGCCAGTGCAGAAAGCAGTATTTCATGTCACATCTTTCACATCCCGAGCAGCAAACTGCCCCTTTCAGCAGAGCAGTTAAACACATGCTTACATCCTATTGACTTTCTAGCACTTAAACATATGCTTAACAGCTTGGCTGAATTGGGGTAGACTTAAGCAAATGATTAAGTGCTTTTCTGTATCAGGTGTCAATGGAAGGGGAAATATTTGCCTGTTTTGCTTTTAATCTTCAGTCTTACTGTTCAGGAGTTTTCATAGACAATTCTGGGTCAAGCAACCTCCCTTTGAAATACTGTCTCCTCTTACAGGTGTAAGTGTGGTTTTGTGTGGTTAACCAGCGTGAGGTATAGTGCACAAGACAGACTGCTTCTTGCTTTCCTCCTCCTAGCACATTTCTCAGGTCGCTTCCATTGAGTTACTTTTTATAGATTGATTCTGGAAGAAAGTATTGACTGCTTGTTTCAATACTGCCCAGCATAGCCAGATGTAGCAATTTAGCTCTCTTAAGGCAGAAATGAGCAAACTCCCACTGAGACAGCCATCCATTGATTAACATCAAATACTCACAGCGTTTAATGTCATTCTGTACCTAGACTCCTATATTATTAGCCAGTGTCTGGTTCAGAAAACACAGGGATATAAATCCAATTCCATTTTTACCCCCTCCCAAGAGAAGGAGATTCAGAGATGTAACAATCTACCTGAAGCATAAATCTGCAAGGGAAGCTTAGATGCACAGTATCAGACAACAGTTTTCTAGTGCAAGCTGTTGAATTGCTTTCCATGGGTCTCTTTCATTTTCTCCATCATCATGTAAATGGCTGACTATTGGGTAACACAGCCTTCTTTTTACATCTGAATAAAAGCTTCATACTCTATGCTTTCTCTCCTGGTGAGTATGGCAATCATAAGAGCATCTCTTTTCATGAGCTTACACACTAACAGAACTGGAGGGCCTTTTAGGAAGGGGCTAACCTTTGATATTTTTTTAGAACAGTGTGAGACAGTTTGGCTATTCTGATTTCATCTGCACCAATTTACCACTATTAATCAGCAGGGAAAGCCACTAATGAACTAGTGGCAGATTCCCTAGCTCTACAGCAGGTATGGCACAGCAGGGTGTCCGCTGTCTGTTAGTGAAATACCACTGCATATTTCTAAATAACAAAGATTTGCATTGTGGCTGGGAGGCGATTTCCTTTTTTTCCTTGATTAATTGGACTTTTCCTGAACTGTGTCTCACTGCTATCTTTACCAATGTACGATCAGCTTCTCCAGAAAGGACACCTGGGATTGTTTTACCATGAAGGTTTTGGCAGCTTCAAGTTTCACATGGCTTGTACACAGGCAAGGAGCTACGGCTGGTTGTCCATGAGGCTGAGCTGTACTAACCTTAAAAACTGTGGGAAATGTTTGTGTGTTTCATTCGAGGCCCAAAGTCAACACATTAAGTAAGAATATAGCTTTGAATACTTTTTAGAAGGCTTTGGTTTAGCCCATTCTCTACCCTCGAGGGTGATGTGATTGCATTATATAAATACTTCATAGCAGTGAACATCACAGAGACAAAAGAGCTAATTAAATTGCCATGAATTAAAAAAGGTTGGAAATTTGAAGAGGATTTTACTACCTAAGGAAGAGGTCTTAGAAAAGCCTTTTGTTGGAATAAAACATCTAATAAACTTTGGCAGTGGTTAATACTTTTATGAAAAGGGTGATAGGAAATGGGTGCTAGTATTCCAGAGAAATGGGATTTGATAGCCCAGAAAGCCATTTTCAGGAGTTCATGTCCAGCATATGTGGTGTGTGTGCTACTCAGGTAGCATAGCATGCAATTATTGTTGGCTACAAAGGCAGTTAAAATACAGCTATAATTAGATGAATAGGTGAAGAGTTGTCACACACTCTATTTAGACTGTATATGAAATATGTATATGTAAAGAATGCCCATTGCATACCTGTACTATTAGATGCTGATCTCATCCCTCACTGCATACAGGCATAGAAGTTCTGCCTGGATGAAGTAAATGGCAAAATCTAAACCCCCAGCTTTGTACTCATAATGGATGGCAGGCTCTGTAACTCCACCGGTCGGAGGAAGGGGAGAGACAGAGGGAGGAGCAGGCCAAGTGGCCTCGTAGTATTCTTGCAGCATGAGAAATGATGTGTGGAATGGGTAATGACCACTATGTGCACCCCTGGCTAGCTATCTAGCCTCCTAATGGTCTAGAGAGCCCACTGGAACGAACACATAGAGAGGCTCCCCTGGACCAGCATCGTGGAGAGTACATGCATGGTGGGAAAAAAATTCTTGAGGTGATCGGAGCCAGCCTAGGCACACACAAAGATGTGAGGAGGGCGAGACATTCCATCTGCTGCTCTTACGCCATGACCAAATGAGTAAATGAAAGGGCTCTGCATCATTCATCTCACCTCAGCTGCTAGCTTCCCAATCCAATTTTGCTTTTCATAATACTGAAGAGGCTGGACTGCTTGATTGACATGTAACCCCACATAGTCAGAAAGTTTAATGAAGCAATGGATCTAGGCAAATTTAGCCCCTGGGTTCCTAATTTGATTCAATATGACTTTGTCATTAACTCCTCTGAGTTGTATGGATTTAAATAGTTTCTTTTCCTCTCCAAATGTGAGTAGTATATATACTTTGATATTACATATTTGACTAATCTGTGTGGCTGTATTTCAGCTGAATATCAGCTGAAAGAAAAAGACAAAAACCAAAAACCAATCTCTCAGAAAATCTCGTTTGCTTGCAGGGGACAAAACGCGACAGATCTTCTGTGAGGAAGTTTTCCAGTGCCATAGATTGAAATACTTTCTTAACAGTGTTTGCAGAGAACTCCAGCACTGAGACATGTGTGCAGTGCAAACTTGCTTTATAAGCAGATACTGTGTGTGGATTCTGGCCAGAGACAGGCCTGGAAAGAGTTAATGCTCCCCCTGACTGGGAGGGAGTCCCCAGCTGCAGCACCCCAGCACAGGGATTTCCAGCCCCTAGGCTGACCCAGCTGTCAAGAAATAAGTAGTTCCTCATCACTCTGTAAAAGGGAGGTGCTCCAAGGGGTCTCTTAGGCCCCTCTTAGGGATTAGATGCTTTGTGAGGGACAGCAGAGGAAAACATGAGCTAAAAAGAAAAACAGACTCCTTTTCTTGCTTTTTTCTTTGTTTATTAGATTCAGACTTTGCAGAAAGTTCTTTCAGTTTTTCCTTTAAACTTCTATATATGGGCAGATAGGGTGTACATTCAGTTTAGCCTCTCAGCAGTATTAAGTGAAGAGCTTTTTTCTCAGGTCTTGCTTCTATTATGGGGTAAAGGGATCCCAGCCAATTGTCCTCTTAATAGCTGGGGAAGTCAGCATGATGTTTACCACTGCTGAGCATGACTTGTCATGCAACTTGAGTCTTCTTTCTATCAAGTAAAGTTACTTTTCTTCTCTTTTAGGTCTAGATGGTGTCAGGCATAATTTTCTGAAACGTGATTAGAGAGAAAGCTGGTGCTGTATTATGCAGTGTTCCATTAGAGGCACTAAGTTATCTAAGAACTACAAGAAAGGCTGAAGAGGGGGAGAACTTGGTAGTAATTTGAAAGATTAAATCTGTCTGATGAATTAAAAGCAGCTCTCAGGCTCCACAGAGAGGCTATACAGTCAGTAACAAACTCTAGCAGCACAGAGGTTTTATCGTGATTTGATCAAGGGTGTTTTGAAAAGCAGCATTAGAAGGTAGTCCTGTTACTCCCTTATGTGCTCTGGCATTATTTGCTGCAGTGTTTCTATCATGCTACCTGAACAAACAGCTTCAGCTGTGCTCACTCTGCTTCTTCCCAATTGGGTGATCACGTAACCGTAGTTATGAAAGTAAGAATTCATTTAGTGGGGGTAGCAGTTTTCTATCAACTATGTGAGAGTAAGTATTTTATAAGAAATAGTGGGCAACCATATGCTAGGAACAGTGAGCATCTCTGTTTATACAAGTCTGGGTTTCCCCAAAGCGTTGTTTTGTCGGGTATGGGTTTTTTTCTCATCACACTGAGAACTGCATCTCTTATGCCAGTTTTGAGACAAGGCATTTACTTTGGGGCAAAAGAGAGTGTCTATGCCCACTCCTCATCTTCATATATACTGATGGTTTACTGCCTTATGGCTATATTCACTTTGCTATTACATGTGTCTAGAAGCCTGTGGAAAGCTTTCTGTGGATTCTGTGTATCTGATGCTTTATCCAGTGTGGTGCAGGCATCGTCACCTTACAGCCTCGCTTTCTTCTGCTGGGTAGATGTTTGATACCAGAAGGCCACTTTGATTGTACAGCAGGTTTGGTAGGAAAACAGCATCTGACAGAATATTTCTGACAAACATCTCAAAGAAGGAGCTGAAAGGGGCAAGGAAAGCTGTGCATACCACAGAAGTTACTAAACCACTGCTGTATGGAAACTGGCTTCTCCTCGGACAGCCTATGTGCTGTGGCTGACTAGGAACATTTGCAGTTGCCTGCAACTCCTTAGCTGGTCTTTGCTCATATCGACATCCCTTGATTGAACTTGGTAAACCAGCAAATCTATGGTAAGATTTCCAGAGGACAGCATCTATTCCTGAAAGTCAGGCAGCACTTGACAGCATTTTGTCTTGCTTCCTTATGATGACTCAAATTATAGTTTTCTTTTTTACATGATAAATATGTATCCTTCCATGCTTTAAGGATACTATAAAACAGGTCTTTAGCTTTTGGAGGTTTATTTCAAGTTTCTTTATAAGGTGTGAAGAGGCCTTTTATTTGAAAAAAACCCCTCTGAACACCCCACAAAGCCACAGGACCTAGTTTTAGAAGGCCAGACCAAGACTATATCTCACGTTTTACTAGGCTGTAACAGGCACCAGTGTCTCAGAACCATATGAGGAGGAAGGACCAGCAGGCTTTACTGGACTACTTACATTAAATGTTAGGTCTACTATAGCTGTTACCAGCTTAAACTGCCACCTTTTGTATTTTTAATTAGTAAAGAATGACAATCCCTTTCTTCACCACAGGACAATGAAATATGTTTTATAAGGCAAAGAGCAGCTGCAGGGTGTGGGCATGGTTATTTTAAAATAATCATGCCCGCAGGGATCAGGGAGGCATTTGGTTCTGCCTCGTGCCTCCGAAGAACCGTAGGGTGCAATTGCTGTGCAGTGGTAGCCTCCCTGTCATTTTCTATTACATAATGAATTCCACTACATGGTCTTCAAGCTCTGCCTTGCGGTTATTGTGAAGAAACTCAAATATCTACCATACTGACTGCCTCAGCAGTTCACCTCCTGTTTGAGTTTACTGCTGCCATCAACATAGCATGGGGCTGTTGTCTGTGCTGCAGAAGGGGAAGAGATGATGTAGCTGTGCAGTGTAATGCCCAGGTTCTGTTAGGAGGGTGGTCCTGCATTGTGAGAGGCATATAAACTGAGCAGGCTGTAGACTAATTCGCTGGCACCTTAATCTGACGGACTGTCAGCTGTCAGATTCACCCAATATCTGTTTTACAGTGAGGGATTACAGTGCTCCCTTCTAGTATTGCATTATAATCTCACCTCTTGTATTTCACAGACCATTGTGCTTTAGGTGCTGAAGTGTCATCAGCTGAGCAATTTGTTTAACTTCAGCAAAATGTCTGTTCAAGACAGCCTTCCTGTCTTCATTTGAATGGATCAACTGAGTCTTTTATGGCCGTGATAGTTTGTTCCAATGGTAAATCTTTGCCAGTGGTCAAGTTTTTTGACTTTTAGTCAACTAAATATTGACATTTCCAACTTCTAACTCTGTAAAGCCTTTTTTTTGTCTTCATAAAGCCTTTGCAACGAGTCCGCTCTTCAGTGATCTTCTGAAATCTCTGATTAGATGGAGCCCACTGCTTTTTGCCTTTTCATGCTCTCCCACCTTGAATTGCTTTGTTGTTCTTTTCACGTCTTTGTCCTTAGACCTATTATTCTCCTCTCAAGTTAATTATTTCATTTTGATTTTACAGCATCTGTCAAACACTCTAGGCATTTTCCATAAATTTAATCAGCAAACTTCAACTGAAAGCTTAGCATAAACAATGTAGAACAGTCCCATCAAATAATCATCACACTCAGAATTGCATATCACTGTTTCTTGCCTCGATGTATCAGCTAGCGTAATGGAGCTTATGTTAATGGCTATTTTCTTCTACATGTAGTTAAAAGAAAAAGGAAAACTAATGTGAGTTAAAGCTTTTCCTTGTGTAGCATTGATTCTTCTGAAGTTTGGGAGTCTTCCTATTGACTCTGGTAATTTTTATATTACATAGAATCCTTACAAACCCATTTGAGAGTAGAATTTCAACTATTAGTATTGAAGTTGGTATTTTTGTGGAATAATAAGAATGACTGTCCTAGAAGTTGAATTACATATCTGTCCATAAAAATGATGAAGTACTGAAAATGCAGACTTCATATTACATCACAAATGTACCTTAACCCTATTAAATAATGATTTAGGAAAATACTTATGCTGCTGTAATGAATTTAGTGGATTTCTGTGTGTTGGTAGATGATTCAGAACTAGAAGATATGTCTGAATTAAAGAAGTGTCTAATAAAAAGTCTGACCAGTTTGTCTACAAAAAAGTCTAACCAGTTTGTCTATCTTAATATTGCTGAGTTATTGCAAATCTGATTTATGGTTTAACCTAAGGTAGTCAACACAACGGGATCTGGATGCTTCTCAGGTGGCAGTGACTGTTTTACTCCAAGAGGAGACAGCAGAACGTTATCGTGATTTCACAGGATTGAGGTGATTTACAGTAAAATGATAACACTGGCAGGAATAGAACTTCTGGGTCATCAAGCCCACTCTGCTGCTATTGCAGCAGCAGCAGCAGCTGCAGAGTAAAACTCTGTTCACAGACTTACCAGACTCCACCTTTAACCTAACTGGTTTGCTGCATTAGAAAGCTTCATCCCTCTAGTGACTAAAACATCTAACTTTCTGCAAAGCTTTTGTGTCCAGTTTACTTCTGCTTGTTCTCATGCCAGCTTTCTATTTAAGCATTGTAAGCTCTGCTGCTGACTGATTTGACTCCTTTGGTATGTTTATAGACCACAATCATAGCTGTTAATTTTCTAAAACATAAACAAGCTGAGCTCTCTTCAACTCCTTGGAAGGCAGGATCTTCCAAGTCATGCTAAAACTTCTCTGCATATGTTTTGCATGTGAATTAGTCTTCGTTGAACATGGGTGATGCAGCAAAGCAAATTAAATTGTACCGATGCTTTATACTTTGCTCAATGCAATTTATACTGCCCCACTTCTGTTGGGAACACTAAAACATCCCAGACACATTTACCTTTTTCATAAAAATGTAGCATTAAGTGGTTTTTGGTTACTGTGAGACCTAGTTAAAATCTGCAGTATCTACTCTTCACGTGCCAATTTGTAAAACTTCAACTTACAATGGTAATTAACATTAGCCCTTAAACATTTAAGTTTGTGACTTGTTTATTTTCACATGTGAATAGTATGATACAGCTTGGAGAAAGACCTTGAGCTCCATAACTTATGTCTTGTACCATGACCACCGGGCTCATCTTCCGCTTACTGCAATCTATAAATGAGATATTTTGCCTGAGGTCAGGAAAATTTTGCATCTGAAATAATAGCAAGCTAGATGGACTCCACTTCTTAAACAGTAAAAGTCATTCTGAATTATCATTCTCTGATTGCAAATACACATTATGTAAACTTATGAGGGAATGAATTTTGCCCCAAAGAATTGTTCACTACACAGAAATACAACAAACTAAAATAAACCCCAAAGCAAAGAAAGAAAGTAGGTTTTAATTTTCAGAAGATCTAATTTTATGCTGTTTACACTAGCATTTAGTCCAGTTTGACTTGATTCTTTTAGTACTTTGTAGTCACTTCTTGTCAAATCTTAATCCATGTTTTACACATTAAAATAATGAACTTTCAGTGGTAGTTAATACTGGATCATAGCTATGGTCTGAGACTCATTTGTGGTACCCAGACTGCCATTAACATGCAGATCTAAGAACAGAGATTTTATTTACTTTCCCTTCCCTAAACTAAAGCAGTCCAATTCTTAAATACTACTACTAATAAAAAATAAAAAGGAAAAAGAAACAAAAAGAAAAAAAAAAAGAAATTACTGAAGATAACTAATTTGCCAAACAGAAGTTTCTTTGGAAAAAAATGTATTAAATTATTGTATGTCCTCTTTCAACAACAACAACTACTTAGAGAAAAAGAGGAGAAAACTGCATTCCAGGCTTGGTCTCAGGACTACGATACAGCTCTACTGACTACATCCTTCTACTATCTGTATCCACAACTCATTCCCTAAATCGAGATATTTCAGGTCCACTGCTGATCTCTTACATGGCCTTGGAGAAATCCTTTAACTCTCAAGATCTCTTTGCCTATTGCCTTTGGTGAAGAGCCTGTGCAGAGGTCAGCATAAGAGGGCCCTGATTCTGTACTGAATGCTGCAGCATGTATTAAAAAATGAGGAAAAAAAAAAGTGAGAAAGGAATAAAATGTTTGCCTTCTGAAGGAAGGGAAAGCAAATCTCCTGAAATATGAGGTGAGAAGAGACTTCGGTATAAAACTTCTGCAAAAGGGTCTGCAGAAATCATTCATTTGTTTTCTTTTAAGAAAAGAATACATTTAAATAATCATTTCCATCTCGAAGGCGTGTGTGTTGCTGCCACCTTTCTGGGGAAGTCACCTGTCTCTGAAGTGCAGCCATCTGTTTAAGATTGCATGGCAACACTAAACTATGAAGTAGAAAAGGAGATCGAGTAAAATAGCAATTGCAGCTGGAACACTGGAAAATATAAATAAGCAGGATTAACTAAGGACTTGGATTTTTTGTCTGTTTACCATGGCAGATAGTCTAAGTTCTTATTACAAAAGAACAGTTAAAATGTGAAGTAAGATCTCAGTTTTCATGCTGTATCTGAGACTTAGATGATCCAATTACTACTCTGTTGTGACTACTCCCTAGAAGTTGCTATAGTCTTACTCAATTTTCTTTCTTTAAGTGCTTTAGGAGTTCCTCTGAACATCACACCCTGGCTCATGAAGGAGCACAGCACAAAACCCCCTCTCCTCTGCTTTCTTCCCCACCACGTTTCTGGCCTACACCGTAAGAAACTCTGCGTAGCTTCTTAACTCAAACACAACAGCGCAGCAGACAAAATCTCATGTTTCCATGCGAAGGGAAATGGAAGATTTTGTAATTAGGGCATTGAATGAGACTCGGGAGACTTGCTTAAATTGCTGTATGACCTTGGCAATTCCTTTAGTCTCTTGATACCTTGCTTTCTAAACTGCAGAATCTGTTATTACCTATCTACTCACAGGGGAACGTGAAGTATAGGTGCGGTGCCTGGCTATACTGAAGAGTAAAATATCATAGTCCAAAGCATTTGTACTGCTGCATTCTGAACCCTGCAGATGATAAAAATTAATACTTTCACTCCGTATGGTTTGCTCTCATGTTAATAAAGTGATCTGTTTGCTTGTGGTAAGGCAAATCTTTCCCCCCTCTGTATTTTTTCCAAGGCAGAACTTCCATTTCCTTGCACTGGTCTGCAGGAAATAGAATTGCTATTAATCCAACAAGTTGTTTCCAGCTGCTGCAAGCATGTCATTAAAAGGATCTTCCTAACCTACACATCAGTCTTCTTGACATCTGTCATACAGCTTAGATCATGTGTATCCTTCTTCTCCCTCTGTGAGAAAGAGTCACACTGTAAACCTTCTTTCATCACTTTTAGTCTCGTGTCACAAAGAATCATATACTCATTTTCATCTGGCTACTAATGGCAAGTACAGATCTACAAATGCACTCCCTGATTATCCTTTCTTTGCATCCCTTTCCCGATTACAGACAAGCTTCAGGAAGACAGATGTAGACTTTGCATGAAATCAGCTGTACATATTGCTAACAGATTGCTGGACAATCCAGTAATGAAGCCAATTAGCTCTTACCACTCTACTTCTGTTCTTTGTTCACTCTGATAGGTGGGACTTTCTGAAACTGTCCCTAGCTAGGTTCTTCAAACTGCTGCTGCTATGTATTCTTACTCCTTTTTCTCTTCTGCTCTTTTTCTTGCAAACCCTCCGTTTATCTAATTAAATTCTTCCTTTCTTTTGGTTGCCCTCCTCTTTGATGCTGCTTCTATAATGTAAACAGCTATTTCTGCTTTCCACTTTTGCTTGTGCACTTTCATGTCACCAACTAAAATCTGGCATCACGCTTGACTGTAATTCAGATGTCAGTTTGGATAGAAGCCATACCTTGAAGGACGTACATTTGAAGTGGCAGGGAGTAAGTGACTGATAATGAAAATAAGAATTTATTTTGTCATAACCTCAGCAGATCATTTATTGGAGAGCATATTCTGATGAGTGCCACCCACACCTACCAGATGTGTCACTGGGGATGAGGCCAGATCCATAACAAATGAAGGAGGGAAAGAAGGGGAAGACTGCAGGACTTTAATCAGTAAGATAGTGGGTCAGAGACCTATGGCACCCACCTTCTAACGTCAGGTTTCATATGTGCTCTGAACCATATAAGTCAGCAGTAGCTATTTAGCTAGACTGAATCCTGCACTTCACTTCTGGGCTGTGTTTTCCACGTATGCATAATGCAACTGATAGAGTGTCATGGTCTGATTGAGAGAGGTGGGCGATGTGTTGTCATATCCTTAGAAATCCTTAGCCCCCAGACCTATTGCTGACTTGTCCTTTCCACATTCTTCAGCAGCATAAACCTCTTACTAAAGCTCCAAATGCAGAGGCAACCTCGTCTTCAGTTCATATGCATAGCTGGGGTTTGCACGGGTTTTCTGTCAAAATTATTTTAATGGACATAAGCAGACACCAGACAATAAAGTGTTATTGTCCTTTTTCTTGCCTCAACTTATGCAGTGGTTTTTAATATTTTTGGGATAAATATTAGCCCCTTTTGAAAAATTCAAGGTTTCCCCCTCTCTACTTTTTCACTTCCAGAATATGGAATTTCTTCCTGCTGACATTTTTCATGGTCTCTTCTCCTTCACTCCAAAGTGATGCTGTCCTTTAAAATTGTTTTCCCCCTCTGGTATCAGCTTACTGATCATCTTCTATTAGTGTGAAAATACCTCATCCAGCTGAACATCCTTGTTCTTCCTAGTGCTGTCCAGCTATGGAAAGAATTTAATCATAGCTGGGTTGGGTTTTTTTTGTCATATATGATATTAGCAAGTTACAGTAATTCTCCACTGTTGGTCTTCTCCCTTTACCTCTTGGAAACAAAGTCTGACTTGGAATTAAAAGAGAAATACAAATATACTTATTTTTTTATACTGCATGAATTTAGAATTTGAAAACAAATAGTATGAGTGCATTGTTGCCAAGTGAAATTTTGAATCAATACATAAAATATTCCTTGTTAAACATTAAACAGAAACAGCAATGAAATTTCACTTAGACCATTGTAAAATGTAGGAATGACAATTCTGTAGGGTTTGCTAAAAAGTTAGTGGGGTTCTTTCATGTTTGTGATTTTTACTGTGAATAGTGAATTTCAGGTCACTAATGAGAACAAATTGTGAATTTCCAGAAACTAATGAGAGCAAAGTCATAATTTTCATTATAGTCTGTGTTGAATATATGCAAATCTAACTCTATGTGAGCTTGAGTCAATTGATGGTGGTGTAACCAGTTGCTCAAAAGCACAGTTCTATCCTTAAATTTTCCAGTGTTTCATAAAAATTAGTAAAGCTTCTAGAGAAATCAGTGAGGAATTCAAGCCAGGATTGAAACTGGCTTGGAAGCATTGGAAGCATGCTATGGGGTTCTTATTTTGTATTTCAGTAATAGCAAGAGTTGAGATGCAAATTAGATTAGATGCTCCAATCGTTCTGTACACTGGGACAGTCAAACGTCCTGTCAGATTTCCCAGCTGAGGGAAATGGATTCTTCCATTTGTCACCCACAGCACCAAAAGCACCCTATTTTCTGGCTTGCTCAAATATACACCATGCTACTGCAAGGCGGTGTGCCATGACTTTTCCAACAATAAGGGAAAGAAAACTAAAATGGAGGATAATGTTAACACTGATGATTATGAGGGGTTAATATCTTTAGGAGTTAAATATGTGAGAATGTCTAGAAGAACTGAATTAAAAATGTTACAGTATTGCCAAATGTCCTGTAATGAGAAATGTCAACCATACCATCTTGTTTTTACATTGGATCCACCCTCTAACCTCTTAATCAAATTTGCATGTTTAGATTGGAAGCATTTTGAGACAGACTCCAATCTCTTTACATGCCTGTGAGGCACCTAATGCACTGCAGGCGCCCAGTAAAAACAATAACACTGAGATTCAATATCCTTCTCTTTATATTTCCAGAAACACATGAAGAAGGATTAGAAATCTGAGCCTACCAAAATGTATAGGGGGAACATTTGGATAAGGATTTTTGAACAGTTTACCAACACTGTTATGAGTGAAATCACATTTAGTCAATATTGTCTTTAATAGCACCTGGGGGAAAAAAGTAGTAAGATCTGTTCCTAAGCTGATTGTGTTTGGGCTTACATATTTTGATGAAAAATATACAGATCTTTTATACATACATTTTCATTATTGCCAGGTATTAGTGTTACTGACAACTTTAGTTTTGTCCTTACCAAATGCTGTGCATCCGTAATACATTCTATGTCTTACATGAAATCTTAAGAAAAAAAGAAGTGGAGAAAGAAAACCAGGAATTTTATTTTGCTGAAGTAAAAAATGTGTGAACAGAACACTGTCTGCAGTTACAGTTTTTCTGGTTTTGAAAAGGTTTTAGGAGAACCAGAGAAGTAGAGGTGTGTGAAAGGATGATCAAAGGTTAGGAAGAACTTTCAAAAAAAGATAAAATAGTCTAGGATTCTTCAGTTTGGAAAAGAAACCAGTGAGGAGGGATATAACAGAGGTGTGTTAAATCTCAACCAGCATGGAGAAGTGACTGGAAAATTATTCTTTACTATCTCTTCTAATCCAAGAACTAACTGGCCTCAAGTAGTGGCGGGGTCAAAATGGCCAAAGACGATGTACGAGGGGAAGGCATCAGGGCAGGATACTTTGGACATTGAAAGCTTACAGAGTTTTAAAAAAGCCTTGTAGACACATGACTGGAAGAAAACTCTCTTTGGCATTATTTAAACACAGAAATATTTCCTCTATCTCATACAACTGCAAAACTTGCTGAATGCCAAAAGATTATCTGTTGCAGAAATATAGCTGTGTGTTTACCCTGCAAAGGCATTCTTGCCTATGGCCACTGGCAGGCAGGACAATGGGCTCAGTGGATGGGATGGTGCATCCCAGAGACTGGTGGAGTGACAGAAAGATGTGTACTTCTGCCCCTGTCACTTAAAATACTGTAATGCAACTGAGGAAGTGAAACCAAGAAGTAAAGTCTGTGTGAGAGGAAGTATGAGCCTCATAGCAGATTAACTCTTCAAAACAGTAGATCTCCACACTTTTGTCCATGTAAGTTAATGATCTCCATGAAAAGAATAATAGGGAAGGGCTCTGCTTATCAGTAGTATTGGTTTTTATATATAAGATAAATGTGTGTGTGTCAATTTATTACAATCTGTCTAAATGAAACTCTACATTGACTAATGCTTTTATTTTCTGCAGTGATCCTCTTCACTGGTGCATATGTAAAAAAAAAAATGGATTAGATGATCCTTGCTTCACATTTATCTTTCTGTGTATTTTATGGCTATAACAGTCAAGGGCAATAGCACCAGTGATTGTGTAATATTTTGAGGAAGTGGGGAGAAAAGTAGAAAATATATGAGGGATTGGACTGGAGCTCCAGCAGGGAGCAATGACTAAGATCCCATAAATATTTCCTGTTGGTCCAGCAGCTGCAAAAATTAGTAAGGTTTTCCCCACCCATTTATTTTACGCCTTCACAGTGCCATCCGTTCTCCATGAACGGTATTTAAAATGTAAATAAAAAGAAAGCTTTTAAGAGATTTAACTATTTCCCTTGGTATTTAAATTATTCAATTATAACTAAAGCTATTAAAATACAGTTAATTAAAATGGTTAGATTGTTTTCTTTTGCACTGATCACAGCATTGCCCTACTTCTCCCTCTAGCTGTTTAATTCCTATTAAAAATTATAATGCTTTGCTTTATTCATAAATGCAGTAACCTTATGTACGTTCTTCAAGTGATCTCTTTGCTACAAACTGCACTGGTTTTCTTCTCTTCTAGCAGCAAGGTGGAAATTCTACGATAGTCTTTGGAGGTTTAATCAGCAGTAAGAGGACTCACAATTTAAACATTAGCTTTACCAAGGTGTGAGAAATAGCACAGCTCCCAATAAAAAGCTTTGGTTTTATTTTAATGTAATACAATGTCATTAGGGACGGCAGGAGAACCCTGGGGGTTAATAAAAGATAGAACCTAAATAAAGGTTTCATAACTCACAATACAAACTTGCCAGATCTACACTTTTAAGTATTTTATCCAAATAGTTTTACAGTATTCTGTTGGGAATAGTAATCCAGCTGAAGTGCGGAGGGGTGAGTGCTTTAAAAAATAGAAGAAGCTGCCAGCGCAAGTTCATCTCATCTTTACTGTCACAGATAAGGAGGAGACAAATCTACTCCTCTCTTTTTTGGCATTACAATTAGAACATTGCAACCCTCCTTTCCTTACCCAAGGTCATAGAGATGTTTCTCGTAAGGTGCTGCATGTCTCCTTTTGGAGGCAAAGTTAAGTTATAGTGAACTAAGGAGATCTTGATAGCCTCCTACTCTGACTGAATAACAGGGTTTTCTAAGGTCAAGTCCCAAAGGAGCTCCTTTCACCTGTTTACGTAGCTTTGCATGGATTTGTGTGGCACAAATGTCTGTGAAGGCACAAAGGATGTTATGCAGCTACTGTAACAGTAGCTTCAAAAGTGGCATCAAGTCAAGATGAGTATGATGGGCCAGGGAGTTCACACCCTGATGTATCTTTGATGGGGAAGGCTCACAGAGAAGGATGTGGACATGTTTGTTAAAGAAGGAAGAGCCCTAAGTAATTCAGCATTGTTTCATCTCCACCACGAGTGTCTGCACAGAGGGAGAGCACACAGCCTGGGAATACAACAGTTTGTATGATTCACATTCACTGGAGCAGAACAACGTTGGATTTCAGATTGACCATTCTTGCTTATTCTCATATAATATCAGTTGCATAAGAAGACACTTTCTCTTCCATGTTTTGCAAGGACTTTAGATGCTGCTACAACCCACAAGCCTAACAACCTTCATTTGCCATACACAGGACTGCCTGAAATAACAGTGGTGTTGGGGAACTACAGAACAATACAGTCTGTCCCCTGCTGTGTCACAGAGAATGTGTAACACGTGGGGCAACAGTAATGAGAGTGGTACAGGTTGCTCATCATGTGTGAATCATATGGGAGAACTAAAAGGCTAATTTGAGGCTTCCTGATGTAGCATATTGGAAGGAAAGAGTGCATCTAATGTGGTCAGTTTAGTTGCAGCTCTGAACAAACTTAGGACCAGCTCAGTTTTTTATGGTTGATGGAAGGGTGATGAAAATTCAGAGGTTCTTGATGGTTATTTTAGATCTGTTATCTGCAGTAGTTATTGCTTGATCATGAACCATCTTTGACCATAACAGGAGTGTAAGTGGAGAAACATGGTCTGTCTACAAATAACCTAGAGAACTGCAAGCAGGAGGCTTGGCTAGAATTCAATAACTTCTGGTATTTCAGCTCATGCTAAACTTGTAACTTTTGGTGTAAGAAAGAAATGTTTGTTTCCTGTTTCCTACAGCCTTACCTGGTTTTCTGTTGTATGACTTTTTTTTTCAAACTGAGAGAGAGATCTAAGATCACGAAATAATAGAGTTCTCAATAATCAGGGATGCAAGGAGGGCTGCCAATAAAACCTCTACATTAGACTTCCGGAGGGCAGATTTTGGCCTGTTCAGAAGACTAGTCCAGAGCATACCCTGGGAAACAGCCCTTGAAAACAAAGGGGTCCAGGAGGGATGGACATTCTTCAAAGAGCAAGTTTTGAAAGCTCAGGAACAGGCTGTCCCGGTGTGCCGAAAGGCGAGCCGGCGGGGAAGACGACCACTCTGGCTCAACAGAGAGACTTTGAAGGAAATTAGGATTAAGAAGAGGGCCTACCGGTTATGGAAAAAAGGGCTATCTACTCAAGAGGAATTCAGGAATACAGTTAAGTTATGTAGGAAAAAAATTAGAGACACAAAGGCACAACTTGAACTAAATCTCGCCACCTCTGTGAAGGNAGCTGCCAGCGCAAGTTCATCTCATCTTTACTGTCACAGATAAGGAGGAGACAAATCTACTCCTCTCTTTTTTGGCATTACAATTAGAACATTGCAACCCTCCTTTCCTTACCCAAGGTCATAGAGATGTTTCTCGTAAGGTGCTGCATGTCTCCTTTTGGAGGCAAAGTTAAGTTATAGTGAACTAAGGAGATCTTGATAGCCTCCTACTCTGACTGAATAACAGGGTTTTCTAAGGTCAAGTCCCAAAGGAGCTCCTTTCACCTGTTTACGTAGCTTTGCATGGATTTGTGTGGCACAAATGTCTGTGAAGGCACAAAGGATGTTATGCAGCTACTGTAACAGTAGCTTCAAAAGTGGCATCAAGTCAAGATGAGTATGATGGGCCAGGGAGTTCACACCCTGATGTATCTTTGATGGGGAAGGCTCACAGAGAAGGATGTGGACATGTTTGTTAAAGAAGGAAGAGCCTTAAGTAATTCAGCATTGTTTCATCTCCACCATGAGTGTCTGCACAGAGGGAGAGCACACAGCCTGGGAATACAACAGTTTGTATGATTCACATTCACTGGAGCAGAACAACGTTGGATTTCAGATTGACCATTCTTGCTTATTCTCATATAATATCAGTTGCATAAGAAGACACTTTCTCTTCCATGTTTTGCAAGGACTTTAGATGCTGCTACAACCCACAAGCCTAACAACCTTCATTTGCCATACACAGGACTGCCTGAAATAACAGTGGTGTTGGGGAACTACAGAACAATACAGTCTGTCCCCTGCTGTGTCACAGAGAATGTGTAACACGTGGGGCAACAGTAATGAGAGTGGTACAGGTTGCTCATCATGTGTGAATCATATGGGAGAACTAAAAGGCTAATTTGAGGCTTCCTGATGTAGCATATTGGAAGGAAAGAGTGCATCTAATGTGGTCAGTTTAGTTGCAGCTCTGAACAAACTTAGGACCAGCTCAGTTTTTTATGGTTGATGGAAGGGTGATGAAAATTCAGAGGTTCTTGATGGTTATTTTAGATCTGTTATCTGCAGTAGTTATTGCTTGATCATGAACCATCTTTGACCATAACAGGAGTGTAAGTGGAGAAACATGGTCTGTCTACAAATAACCTAGAGAACTGCAAGCAGGAGGCTTGGCTAGAATTCAATAACTTATGGTATTTCAGCTCATGCTAAACTTGTAACTTATGGTGTAAGAAAGAAATGTTTCCTGTTTCCTACAGCCTTACCTGGTTTTCTGTTGTATGACTTTTTTTTTTCAAACTGAGAGATCTAAGTGGAATATAGCAAGGATGGGGGCATATACTTAGCCTTCTGTCTCTCTTTCCATAAGACCTAGATTTTCATACAGTGGAATTCATCTGCCACTCCTACAAGGATTTCAGAAATTTTTCCTACTATTTTCCAAGTTTTGTGTTTGTCCAAGTCTTTGGGGTGTCTTAAAAAAACCATTTGTAAGTGGGACAACTTCCAAGACTTACTCCAAGTGTTCAGGTCCAGTGTTCAAGACAGAAATATTGGGATTTTCTACCATCTCAAATGAAAAACATTGTTAACAGCTTTAAAGGAAATGTTTTTTTCTTAGCTGAAACCAGAATTTTCAGTTTAGAGGCTTTTATGCTCTCTAATGTTATAATATACTAAATAGTTTAACTTGGTACCTCCAGTTCTGTTTCCACGTTGTCCTCCTTGTAATTTAACTTCTCAACAAAGGACTAAATTTGTCTTCATGTTCAGTAAGTACTGTCAAACAAACCAGTGATTCAGAAACTTACTACAGAGAATGGCTGTTGATTGACTCAGTGGAGCCTCCTACAGAGACAACATCTGCTCACTGACTTCTGGTGAGGTGTGTGGATGGAAAAGTTGATACTGCATCCAAAGTGGGTTTTTATTCATGCAGTCCTCTTTCTGAGAAACGTCATAAGGGATTCCCTCTCTTTCCTTAGCTAGACCATTAATATTCCAGTTGTTACCAGAGCTCAAGGTTTCTGTCCCATGGTTTAGTTAGCATGAATGATTCAGCTGGGTCTGTGCTGGTGGAAGTCCTTTATCCTACCAATATGCTTAGCTGTTCTATTAAATATTCCATATCCCATCTCCTTTACCAAAAGGAATAGCAGAAGCAATCTGAATATATTTTTATCCAGACAAAAAAAAAATATAATTGCTATGCTGAGGGTTTATCACAAAACTTTGTTTATAGACTTTTTATATGATTATGATCTCATTTGTCAAGCAGATGGTTGGGCTGGTGCAGTTCTTGAGAAATCAGTTTTGCACTGGCATATATTCACGTATTTGAAACAGTGGATCCCTGTTTTGTACTAAGGGTCTTCACAGTTCTTTGTTTATTCTGCTGTTACTGTTCCACTTGTTACTAGACTGGGGAAAGGGTCACATGGAATTGAAGTAAGGGATTTTTAGTTACTGCTCTATTCTGTGAGCTGCTTAAATGGCAGAAATATATCAAGCCTAATTTTTCTTGCAAAGATAAAAAGTCTACAATGCTTCATCTGTGAAATGCAACATTCAAGTAAAAAAGACAGAGGTTGGCTGGTATGACATGAAACAGTAAAAGTATTAGACCAAGCCAAGTTTTAAACCTCATAGCGCATTCACACCTTCTGCATGCTTTTAAGTACTTCTACTAGAAACAGTCAGTTTTGCTGCTTTATTGTCACACTGTGTCTTCTTATTTGTTCCTATTAGGAATGAGAATGCTTGCTCCACAAAGAATTCTGGGTGGTTGTGCAGATTAGATCACTGGACAATGCAAAACACTGGCCAATGCAAAACACTGGCTAATTCATTTTGAATTTATTGTTAGTCATTTTGCTATTGACAAAGGTTAAAAGCAAGATAGAAGTTCAAATTTTGACTTGGGATTGAGTCATGATTAATTATAAGCTCATTGACAAATCCTGTATTTGGGGCAGGTTTAGGAAATGTCTTAATTTTGCATTAACTATAACACGGTCCTAATTTGTAGAAGATTTTCAAGCGTTTTTTATGATACAAGAGAAATTCCTAGGATCTTCTGTTTATCATTACTTTTTATGGTCCCAAGTTCACCAGTGATTTTTTGATTTCTAAAATGCCGATGGGAAGCTGTGGAGATGCAGAATAACTACTTCCTGGAGATGGCAATATTTTATTGCAGGTGACTGATTCCCTGCTACATTGGTGTTTTCTGGTAAAAATACTCCAAGCCAATTAATCAAAAAGAGATCTTAAAATCTGGAATGGGGAACAGTTTTCCTCCAGTTGAAAGTACACACGGTAAGAGCTCCAGTGTTAAATTGCATGAACAGAGAATAAAGATCGCAGAGCTGGTTTGCATGTGAGCTGTAACGACTGAGCACACTCTGCAACTCATGTGATTTAATCCTGGGAAGCACAGGGACTGCACATCAGTTACAACTGCAGCTTGTCCTGACTCTTAGGGTGCATTCATCCCATGTATGCTCTTTGACATCTGCCATCTGGTTATGTAAAAGTTTCCGATGACATGCCTGACTGCTCATCTCGGATCAGGGTCAATTCCAGTCATCGTTCCATGCAGTGAGAGCAGGGTTGCTCTTTCCTTTGTGCATGGCCAAGCCTAGTACCGTCCCTGTACATGGTCCCATCATTGTCCTCTTGAATACTGCTCTGTAAGACTTTTTTCTTGTCTCATGTAGCATACGTATTATTTAACATTGTTCTTTTATCACACAGCTCTATGACCTGATTATTTGTATTACGAATTAATCAAGCTATGTGATAAGGTTTCCAAAGTGAGTAAGTCATTAGAAAGTCTTTAGAAGTAAAAAATCATGTCAAAATCTTAAAAATTACCTCTCAGTAATCAAATCAAATATTTCAAAATTCAACGTCATATAAAAGTTTGTGACACACCATTTGGTACTTGTCACATCTCAGATATTTTTATGAGTCCAACCAGTACTCATTTATTCTACAATAAATATCACCATTCTAAAGTCCCTGTGCAACTTGGACATTTTCTATTATCTTCCCACTCCCATAAAGTGCAATAAAAGCTTTTGGTTAACTTCTAGCTGCACTGGGCTTGCTTCTGTACTTGTAAGCTGTTTTCAAGTCTCTCTCCCTTTTGGGCCAGGATGCAAATTTAGGTTGTGTAACTGCCTGTGACTCATTCTCCCACTTGCAAAATCTCTCTTTGGGTGGGCCCTGCTGTCAGTTATCTGTCTCTGCTACACTGGCATGTTCTTATGCTCTTCTTTGGATAGCCCGTGTGTTCCCATGCATGATTTTTTCCAGTGAACAAGCGACACATTTAATTGTAACAGCCTTTTCAGGGCCTATAGCGAGGACACCACACAACGTAGTGCCTTGGGTTGTACCCTGGTTTAGTAAACCTGATTATTCCCCAGCCTGAATAGCAACACCAGACCTCTCTATATTTACATTTCTCTACTTAAACAATGGTTATGTGTCAAGACTGTAAAATGACAGACAGAAAGAAAACAAAAGACTTGTTGATTTCACTCATGAAAGGCATCAGTCTACTGTAAGGCTGAGAAAATGTGCTTCTTTTGTATCAATTACTAACGTTTCATTACATTTGTGTATTTAAATCATGCTATTTTATTTCAAGAGAGCAAACCTGAAGTCTGTTTATTAGAAACCCAGTAATTATACAGTAATCATATTGCCTGTGATTGGTTAGTGCTTGCCCTCTGCCTCATCATTATCATTGTAAGTGGAATGAAAACACTGGAAACCTTGCTTATTTGCCATGCAAGAGCTAGAGTCCTTGAGGAAAGGTGTATAAATCAAGAGGACAATAAAGCTATAGGGTGTTTGCCTGCAACTGACCTGGGTATGCAACAACTGTTTCTTTTTTAATATACTACTTGTCACAGATTTAAAAAAAAAATTATTTTTCTAATTTATTTTTTCTTTGAAAAAGAAATCTAAGCATAAGATGCATTAGAGTATTTAGGGCAAAAAGCTGAACAGTTCTGTGTGAACTCCTCAGTGTGCAATGCAGATGCTGTTCTTGATTATTCAGGAAAAGGTCTTATTATCAAGGGATAGAGAAATAGAAATTGAAAACATTTGTGCATTTGTCCTTCATGAATTCAGCTATGGAATCCTTTGAGCCTATGTCATCCATGGACTTTCTAAAAGACAGGTTTCATAAATAATTGTGTCAGGCCAGCATACAATATTATCTTAGTAAGAAAATAAGATTTATTTGTGACAAATAGAACCAGTTCTGAGTGAAAGCAGAAAGTGGGGGCTATTCAGTTAAGGAAGAGAGAATATATCACTGTTCTGAATCCCATGCAGAACCTACAGAGCATTTGCAAACCAACAATATTTAGATTAAGTATTCATTGAATGATCTTAGATCATAATGTCTGAAAATTATTCTTGATCCAGAGACAACTGATAGAAACAGAGACATCACCTTCATTTTAGAGAAATATCTTCTTCAGATACCTTGGAAAAGAGCATCAGCTGCACTTGACACTGCTGGGGGAGGGTGTAGAAAATATTCCTGTCAATCATACATGTAATTTCTGGTGTTCAGGCTCTTTCAGGGCCACTCTGGACCCCAAAGTATTTTAGATAAGCATCAGAACTGCCCTAGCTCACGTGTTGCTATAAGACTTCATTTCAGCCCCGGAGGTTTTTTGTAACTTTCCTGCCACATTACTGTTTCCAGGCCATCTATGCAAACCACAAACTTCTCACATTCTGGAAGACTCTTCAGAAGACCAGACACACCCACCAAAAAAGCACAGAGCAATTGGAACATTATCAAGAAATTTGCATTCTAAAGGGGAAAAAAAAAATTTAAAAAAAGAGCTAAGGCATTTTTAAGTAATAGGGCCATCAGTCCCAAGGAAGACAATGCCATCTTTTGTGAAGCATTCAAATCTTTGAACTAAGGCAGAAAACTAGTCAAGAATGGAGGATTGAAATCAATATATAGGAGATAACTTTTATGATTAATAAGATGTGAAAATCAATTAAAAAGAATTAAAATATGTTAAAAGCTATGAATTGGGTTAATCAGAGGTGAGCAATGTGATTACTGGGCACAAATGATAGAAAATTAGGCAGTATAAATTGATGAGAAAATGCACTAGTATCCAAAAAACAGGGTTTTTAAAAATTTTTATATGAACAATAATGACATTTCAAACACGAATACAGGCATTCACTCTTCATGATGCTATTTGATGGAAATCAGGAAGTACTAAAATGTATTCCTGACAACTGACTAAATAGAACAAATGTTTAGAGTATGAGAAGTTTTGGATATTGTGAATCTCTCAGCAATGGGAGGGAGAGATTTGCTCCGAGGAAAAGTATAATTAAGAACTAAGATGAGATTTTTAAAGGTATGTAAGTGCTTTAGTCATTTTACTTAAACTGTGGAAAATACTGGTGAGTAGAGAATATGCAGTGTGGGACTTAAGCATTAATAAAGCAAATGATGTTTTAGTGGACGTATTTAATCTGTTTTCCAGGCACCTATGCCTGGGCCAACAGAATTAATCATGAAATTTTACTCCTGCTTTGGGATGAACTCAGATGACTGTTTTAGTTAAAAGGTCTGCTCCTTCTTTTAGGTTGGAAACTGTCTCTGAAACCTAGTGATATAGAGTAACATGTTCATACAAATTACTAATGATTCCTTTATGTTGATCCAAGTATGTAAATAAGGATGACTCTTAACAAAGGGTTGGTTTACTTCATTACTGTATGCTTTTTCTGCTACAACACTACACTGTTTAATTCTTTGCCTCTCAGCAAGTTTTGATTTAATGAGGAGATGGTACTGAAGAAGCAGTTTCAGTTTCCTCCTTCCTCTGATTTTAATGAAAGCCAAAAAGCTAATCTCAATGACTAATACATACTGCTGTCCATCTCTCCTCTAATGCTATCCTGGCACATTGCTTTGTATTCCTACTTTTAATTTAGTATTAATAAAAGCATGAGAATTAGTCAGTGACTAGTCTAACAAATAGGTGACTTTGAAACATGGGTATATTCTTCCTTTCAGATCCTGAAGGGTAACTGTGGGGATATACAGAGTTAGCATTGGCATGGTAAGAGGTACTAACTTATAAAGGCAATAAACATTAATGACATGCAAAGACCTTCCCTACTGTTGGATTATGATGTTATTTTCATCTGGCAGCAAGGTGAAAATCACGAACTGGCAGCACTAATACCAATGTTAGCAATGGTTAAGTCTGAAAGCCTCTTGAAAGTGGGTGGAGGCTGGGGAATGTCATTGGAAAACCAGAATGAATTGACAGCCACCATCTCAGCAGGAACTTTTCTTCCATGTCTTCAGAATGTGGAAGAATTTTACTAATTATTTATTTTCCTTTTATTGTGTTATGTAGTAAAAACTTTTCTCCCTGACCCTCGCAGGGATGAAACAATTGTAAAAGGGTGTGGTGAGCTCTGTAAGAAATGGCTAAGATTGCTTGAAATGTATGCTTAAATTACACACATAGGTCTCTGTGGGTGAAAATTAATGAATTTCAGAACGTAAATATCCGACTCTTAACCACTCTCACTGAAAGTCAGTTCACATACCTTTTCTGATAACCTTGTCTAAGTTTTAGCTATATAGTATAACTGTAAATGCATTATAATTACCCATAGTCATTCTAAGAAGTTATCAGTCATTTTGACAAACATCCTCGTAGTGAATACTCAGACTCTCAAAACCGTTTGTCGCCTCTAAAATATGAGCTGCTCTTAATGGCTGACTATGCAATTATAGTTATTACTGTGTCCATGACTTACACAGTTATCATAGCTGCTGTACCAGGCACCTCCCCAGATTAGAGGACTGTTCATATAATGCCAAAAAGAAATGGATACAAGGTGGTTTTGTTTTTTTCACACATGCCATTTGAATGACTTAGGATAAAGGAGTTTTATTTTGATTCTTCTTAATTGAGAATCTAGAATGAGTCGTTGTAACAGTGTATGAGGTTTGGTCATTAAGATGTTTGAAATCAGAGTTATCACTGCTATCCTTTATGCGATATTCTGTTGAAAACTCCAGTGCCAGCACTGGAAATTTTCTTTCCACAAACCTATATTCTAGCAAGAACTAGTGTATCATACTTCGAGATTAAAGTTCAGCAAGAAATAAAAACTAATTTCGTGAACAGCTCTCTATTTTGCCTGTAATAATTACTCCTATTTTGACAAAACAGTGCAAAGATTAAAATGTCACTAAATTTTGAAGTTAGATCTGTTTTTTATTTATAATATAAATGTTATCTCTTGAATTTACTACAAATTAGCCTTCAGGGAGCTATAACAGATTACATTTGAATCTATCCCAGCTTGAAAAATCTGTCAGGCACATGCTTAAGCTTGTCCTTCTTCAGCAGTGTTTCAGCACATGCTTAGAGCTCAGTGAGGACAGTGAGACATAACTTATGTGCTAATGGCTATATTTGAAATTTATGTTTGTGCCTGAGTGCCTGGCAGAATAGAGGTGAACTTCTGAAGTGAATGAAGTAGAATGAAATGCCTCTGTCATTCCCCTGGGTTGAAAACTGCATTTCCAGCTTGTGCAAGTTCCACATAAAGAAAAAGGAAACCACAGGATAGACGCCTGTTCTCAGTAACCCACCTGAATAGAACAGCAGCCCTCTAGTTTCACACTAGACTACACTAGATCTTGGAAATTACGTTTTCTTTCAGCCAAATCTTCTTGCTAATTTCCATGTACACTTTATGTTCAGTAACTGAAATCAAAAGATATACTTTATATTTAATGCTCTTTGAAGTTGGTATTTACAACGACAACAACAAGAATTGAGGCAACATAAGATCTGGTTTTAAATCTAACAAAATAACTTACAAAAGGACAACTTTGTTTTGACTGCAGAGTTTCTCCACATGATTTAATCTTTCCAGATACTTTACTTATTTTTCTTGTTTTAAGGTAATATCTTATTCTTTTTATCAACTGAGCAAGCTCCTCTTTTTCTTGTGGAACAATGTCTCATCTCTGTTGCAATGGAATTGTACAAGAATACCTTTGCATTAAAATAGCTGACAACTTTTTTTTTAATCTGAAACGAGGAAGAAAGTGCAGACCATTGTATGAGCAGGTTAATTCTAACGAGTGACCCACTAAAATCTTCACAGAGAAGAACAAAATTTCATATATCTTGAAATGATGAAAAAATGCAACTTGAAACTCACAAATTCAGGCTGAAAAATCCATTCTTCTCTATTCTGGGACTGAATGTTACTGCATAACAGTGACTTTCATGAAGAAAAATGAAAAATTAAGATCTCAAAATGCTTCTTCCATCAATGTGCTTTGTTTTCGGCCCAGGTTCTGTCCCTGTCTCTTCTACAGACTTGCTGACCATGTCATTCTGTCTCTCTCCCCTCCCTCCCCCCCATTAATTTAGTTTAAAACAGAACAATCTATCAGTCCTACTACTCCCCTTCTGCACCTTCTCTGGAATACACCAGTTCAATTCAGTTACAGCCTACTCTGTAATACATTTCTAAAGGTACATTGCAAGGGTAGTGACACATTACCTGGCCAGCCCAGCCTAGTCTAGTTCACCAAAAGATTTAGGAGAGCCCAAGAGAATAGCAAACTACTGCTGTTATACTCTGAGAATGAGACGTATTAACTAACATGATGCTCATTACTTTGCTCTGCAGGACTGTCAAGGCTTAGAAAACCCTGATGAAACTTGTATTAATAATTTATGTTAATGTTTTAAAACCAAACTCATTAAGAGTAAAATGTCCTGCAACTCCTTTTCCTTTGGTGTTTTTTCATTCATAGGAGCAGGGATTATGGCCCCCAGTGTTCTTGCAACATGCTAAAAGGATGCTTCACGGATATCTCAAAACCAGTTTCTTGATCCAAAAATTCAGGATTGCTTTTCTGCCTTGGAGTCTGTCAATTCATTATTGTCCTAATAAGAGCACATGTAACTCAAAATTTGACTTAGATTCAGACATAGCCTTTGTTTTGAACCTCCTGCACCACTAACATCTGTTCTGTTCAGTAGGATTTTTCCATTTGGATCCTGAACAGCTCGGCCATCAGCTGTCTCTGGACCTTCTCCAGCCTAACGCTGCCAGCAGCACGCAGTGTCCACCTCTCTGCACCTGTCTGCTCCTGCAGCACAAAGTGGGCAGGGTACCAAGGCAGCACATGTTAGTGCAGAGCAGGGCACGGGCTGTCAGCCTGCCTGAGGTTTGCATTGCCCTGCACTAGCAGAGGGAGATGTGGTTCCCCCAAAGCCGTTCACTGGTAACAGTCCCAGCCGGTGATAAGCCCCTGTGCAAGTTGTGTTCCAGTTTCTGTCCTGATCTCTATTTTGATATTGATAACCTCCATACTTTAAAGTATACCAATATGATTATTTTGCTAGTGGTATCTACACAGCTTATTTGGAAGAATGGGGAGCAAAGCAAGATGAGATGAAGCATTTCAGGGGAAAAAAAACCAAACCACTTGCTTTAGAGAATGGAATTGGAAACGCCTGAAGCAGCAGCTAACAAAATAACTGAAGGAAGGTAGTTTTTAAAAAATATTGTATATACAGTCGGGTAATTGCTGTCTGTTGGGCCACTGACCTAAAAGTTTGCACGAGTTGACTCATTTTCCCTTGTACTAGTGCACTTGTGCTATCATCTTTCCTGAGTTATTCACTTGCATGATGGTAGTGTTCAAAGGCCCAGCTCATGACTGTGTGCCAATTGTGCTGCCTACTGTACAAATGCAAGGTAGGGAGAAAATCTGTTTGTGAAGTGATTACTAACACCAACATTTTCAATATAGAGAATATTATTAACTTCCTAAAACTATTTTACTAAGTGAATCTGTTGCAAATTCTTTAAGCATTAAATAAGTAGTAAATATGCAGCAACTATCTGATGTTAATTCTTTAGCTTTAGAGTCTCTGATCCATTTTTGCCACGTGCCCTTTAATTTCCCTTTAGAACAGCTTATCTCTCAATTTAAAAGTCTCCTTTGAATGCTATTGTTAAATACGGTCGCAAACTGATGAACAGTTACATAATACTGCTAATGATTACTTTCATATTATGCTTATTATTCACTTGTCAAAGCCCTGCAATCATAGTCCAGATAAGAATATCAACCATCCAACCATCCTTGTTTGTTAGGAACTAGTGCCCAGTTCTCAGAAGTGAGGAGTGCTGGTGCCAATGGGCATTAGAAATGCACCGGACCTCCTTAGGTCTGGATACATTTTCCTAGTGTAGATTTACTTTTTATTGTAAAAAAGTTTTGTTAGTGCAGAAATGTCTGAAGTGGAAAAAAAAATAATTAATTTCAAAAGCCTACAGAGGACATATAGCCCCGAGTCCCTGTGAACGTTATTACAATCAGAGAGAATATAAAATAGATGTAAGGGCTTCCAATTCTAGTCTAGTAACATTTGCCATGGTTTAAAGGGTTCATCAAAGGCCACAGCAACAGTGAGTTGGGGTGGTTTTTTTTGAGTATTTCTTTAGAAACTTGTTTGGGAACAAACCAGAACATTTTGTGAGGTTTTAAGACCTAGAGAAATTCTAAATTTTCCTCTAAATCCCTGAGCCCCTGTGATTGAAAGTTTGATTAATCTTTTTAGTAAAAAGCAATTTATGTTTTTAATTAATGCCACTGTTCAGACTCTAGGCAGAAATCTTTTGGAGTAGACAAAGACAGTCCTTAGTTTTAGACTTTTGGAGTCACTTCCTATCAGGTGTGTTAATTCCTGTTTCCATGTCCTCTGTTTTGAAACACTGAATGACATAGTAGTCTGGAAAACGATCATTCCTACTAGCCTGCAGTAGCCTCTAGTGGCCTGAGGCAACTGTTTGTATGCAAAACACAAATGCTGCTAGCACCCATGGCTTTTCTATTTTAGCTACACATAGGTTAAATATACATTTATAGATGCTGTATTTGAGATAATACTTGATCTGAGGCCAGTGTAATGGTTTTGTATACATTTTCAGCAGGGCAGGAAAACAAGTCTGAGTTTGAATTTGCTTTTCATGCTTGAGCATTAGCTACAAGGCCTATCCTGAAGATGTAGTCAGCATAACAGAAGGGATGTTAATTCTTAAATGAGAGTCCATTCTTGGTCATGGTTTTCAGGTCAATCTGCTTATTTCTGCCTAGAGTCTGAAGAATTCCTGAAACACATTATTGATGGAAAGAAATGCAACCTCCCTTTTATGTTTTTTATTTAATATATTAAAAATATTAACACTAAGAGAATGCTGCCACAAGGGCGAGGCTGTTGATCATAACAGCAAAATAAACATTTTCTAAATGTGAATCAGACTGTGAGGAAATCAACAAGCTGGTCTTAATATTAGTTTAGAATTCACTATTGGATTAGTACCAATGAGTCTTATAAACTCTGAAGCATGACTTAAGAGCATGGCTGTCCACAGTTAGAAACCCTGAAAAAATGATTTTAACTGGGTCAACCAAATGTAAATTGAGGATGACTTGAGTATTTTCTTGCTGAAATCAATCTAGTGTCCTATTTTTGAACCACAGAATCGAAGCCAAATAGAAAGGTTCCACTTCTGAATTTATACTGCTGTGGCTAACCCTTTCCTTCAATACTTCCCCTTGGTAGAAAGACTCCATTCTGAGTCTTAAAAGAACACTCTGATTAGTGGAAATGCAATAGCTGATAGCTTTATAAATTTTAGAAATGTTAAAGTCAGAATACAGGACCCATTTTACAGATATTTTGATGAGACTGTTTCAAGAATACTTAAAACTTTGTCTGATGTCTTTCTTGTGTAGCTGTTACGGGATCTTCCAGACATACATACATACAGCACACTTTCAAACTGTGTAAGCAATGGATAAAAGCGATGTTTATCCCTCAGCTAATAAAAAACACAAGACAAAAATAGTAAAAAGAAAGATATAAAGCATAACCAAGTGTTGGCCAACTTTCACAATCATAATCTCAGGATTCCTGATGACCTAGAACAATATTCAAGATGCCAGAAAGTGCTGGTACAATGCTCTGATACAGCCAGTGGTGGTCTTTCAGTAGAGATAGACTCTGCTCAATGGCCTGGGAAGGATCGTTCACAATAAAATGATTACATTGTTCCACGGTGATTTGGTCTTGGATTTCTTGTAATTCCTTTTTCTTCATATACTTTTTGAATTGGAAAGCAAAACTCCTCCTCCTTACCCTTAATTCCTATGATTTATGAGTACCATTCTGTCTTACAGCATTTCCATCCAATCCCTTCAAACAAATCAAGTGTGAAACCTGGGACTATGAACTCATTCCACTAAGGTCTAAGATATTCATTATTTTTATTAACATGAAAAAGTCAGGCTTTTATTTTTTTTCATTTAAGTCAAGTCTTTCTCTGTAGAGTCACCAGCAAAAGTGAGAGATTGCTTTGGTCATTTAAGCACCTGCTTTGACTTGAACTCTGGAGAAGCTTCTCTCCTTCTACTGGCTCTGTAGGGATCTACAAAGTCATTTCTCACTTTTTTTCATCCTCTTAAGTTAGGAGCCTGAAGTAAAGGGCTATGAATGCTCCCCCTCTGCCACAATTTTACAGAAATGCAACCTCAAGTTTCATTAAAATAACGGACTTAAAAGACCTGACAACAGACAGTCACTCAGTAGATGTCCACTGGTAAATTAAAACCAAGTATTAGCATCATGTAACTCAGCTGTCATCATTTGCCCTGTAGATAACATTAGATAATCTATATTTTTAACTAATGTATAAATTGAAGTTTTTGCTGTTTATGGGAAGTCATCTCAATAGCAAAAAAGTTATTACCCGGGGTGGGGGGGAAGTCACATGAATTCCATGTTCCTATATAATTTGCTAATTTTTTAATTGTGGATTCCCCAGGTTTTGTGTTATAATTTTAAACCAAAAGCAGATCTCAAGGGAAGTGACAACTGGAGGACAAGAAGGGACTGGCCTCTTTGACAGAAGTTAGGACTCGGGTCAATTTTGAGAATGAAAGGATTCCCTTGGTTAAGAGAAGTAAGATTTAATCATTCGTTCTCTGCATCAGTGTGTATGGTGGAGATCGAGTATATGGGCATTTTTTTGCTTAACACCTGCTAACTCATCTTTGCTCTTTTGTGTCCTGCCAAATTGTAGATGCTCGGTCTAATTGTTTGAGAGGGGATTCAAATGCAGTCTGATATTTAAGAATCCCAGGAACTAGTTTGGTGATTTAGTATTATATATAAAACTATTAATGCAGCTCCTCTTCTCAGTAGAGCTGTAGTTCCCAAACTGTAATCCTTCTGAAGACTGGAATAGACTAACCCAAACGTGTGCACACCTCAGATTTTCAAGTTGCTCTGGTACTCGTTAGCGTTATGTGAAGTAAAGGGCAAAGCAGTCTGGATGGTATCATCCACACACTTCACCACTGGAACGTTGCCCAGTCTTTCAATCAAATTCAGCCAAGCCTTTCGGAGTTAAAAATAGTTCAGCTGGTTTTCTTTTTTCTTGTATATTTCTTGGATCTTCTTAGAACCAAAAATAAAACCATTGAAGATTTTAGGATGGATCTTTGATGGCATACACGAATCAGTAGAAATTACATTGACTTTTTTTGACTCAGGAAAGTCTGGAATGTGTGATCCCTGGATTCCCTTGCAGTCAGGTGTAGGTCAGACTTTTCTGCTAGATAGCATGTCTGGTTTAATTAGGAGAAAAACATTATGTTCACAAATGGTAAAAAAATACAGTATTTCTACCTCCTTTGATTTTCTATCATATCTTGAGGCAGCTGCTCTACTTTCAGAAGTAGCTTAGCTTTTGTTTGAAACTTGCAATGCAAGGTTCTAGCTCCTACACTGGGAAGATATGATTGGAAAGCTTAGAAAATGGGATTACCCATTGATAAAAGCTAATAGTTTTTTAAGATAATTCAAAAGGAACAGCTGTAGAAAAAAACAAAACCAAAACACAGCATTTTGAGGTGTCAACATATTGTCCACTTCTGTTATTGACAGCTCATTCTATGTATCAACGTATTCAGGTCAGATAGTTCATGTTAAATACCTGCTATCTCTGCATTTCATGTCTTTAGAATTTCTTCCTTATTGGTGCGTTGCAGCCCAGCAAGTGCTGTGGTACTCATGGCAGTCTAGAGCTCCACACCAGCCGAGTGCTTTCGTGTGAAATGTGTGTGTGTGAGCAGAGGGAGCGGTGAGAAACCCCGGGACCAGCACGCTCTGTGCCAAATTCATCCTGGGAGGAGAAGCTTGTGAATGAATGATGAATTCAAATACAGGCTTAAGCAACTGTGCTCTAACTCCTTAACAGAGACATTTGAATCTCAAGCTGTTTGTCTCAGTTTGAAATGAATACACAGAAATATTCCAACATTTAAGGAATGCAGAGTTGGCTCAGGACTCAGCAGTGTTACTGTTGGTATTACATTGGTGGTTAGTAGTAATTCAGGACAACTTATGGGCTATTTTCTCACCCCAGTGATCACTCCCAGGCAGACCAGTTTCCAACCAACTGTGCCTGCAAGCGCTGCCTCATGGGACCACTGCTGTAATTAAACAAAACCTCTCTTATCTTATTCAGTGGTGTGTGTTAGTAGTTTTCACTTCAGAGTTATCTGAGAGAGGCATTCTTTGTGGGAACAGCATTTCATCAGTGCTGACTTCTCCAAGATGCACTGGTTTAAGTGTCAATACTGTATTTGCTGGTCTCCCTTCTTGCTAGGGCAGGCATATAAATTAGACAATAGTGGGTTTCTCGGTGTGATACATGTTTAATCCTGCAGATTGTTCTTTTACTGTCTATAGACTGAGGATACTATTTCAGTTATTTTACATTCTCTCTCATTTGTAATATATTTCAGTAGCAGCCGGAGGAGTGAAAAATGAAGTTATGTTAAGATCTCTAGTAGAGTTAGGGTTATTGTGACTGAAACAGCTTCTGTGTGTTTACATATGTGAACTGTGTTGATACGTTGATTGAATTCCTGCTATACAGATATCAACATTATAAAAATTATAATGGTGATTGACAGCAGCTAATGTGCTTTTGATTGTCAGCTGTTGGAAAAAAGCCATTGGTAATCAAATGGATAGGAAATGTTATACTTAACTCTTTGTATTTTCTTCTTAATTCAGATTTGCAGTAGGCAGGAGTACAGAATTGAACAAGACTGTTCTATGCCCTGGACGTTTTCACTGAAACTCTGGGACCAGGAGTAGATAGATGGCTGATGTTTGAGAGACTGCACAATGCTAAATGTCTTCTACCAGCAGGGAAATGAGCTCCTATGTATTAACACCCTTTTTCCCCATCATGTGGCCTGTAGAGAACTAATGCAAAGCAATGAAACCTACCAGCTGTTTTGGTATCGTTGACGTTTTTCTTATTCCACTACTGTCATGAGTTATTTTTATATTCTGTTTCTACTGAACAAATGTCAAAGTCAGTGCTGACTGACTGTTGGGCATTAATACTAGGAGTTTACTGTTTCACTGTTGTTATTATATTGCTGTAATACCCTTACTAAGACCACTTAAGCTTCAAATTACTAGTGGTACTGGTAAAATATATATCCACTGATACTTACTTATATCTGGCTGCAAATTTGAAAAGATTGTGTAAATTTGAGAACATCCTGTAAAATTTAGAGCTAAAATTGCTCAAGGCAGAATTATAACTAACTAGACTTATGCCTCAGCAGCTTTGGATTTTAAACCAGAGAATTCTTTCATCCCTGTGTAACCACCTAGCTTAGGCACTTGAAAACAGCAAACTCCCACCATGAAAGAATGTGCCCACTTTTCTGACATGCTGAGCAGCTTCCCTCTCACCATCCTTTGGGAAATGGGTAGAAACAAGATTCACAGAACCTGTGTGAGACTTGAATGACACGTTGATCAGTACAGTCTCTCTGCATAGGTGTGAATTTTGACCAAAGTGCTGAGAATTAGCTCACACTGCTTTGCAGTTAGGACAGACGGTCACCTGGAATCTTCTTCTTCAAGAGGGAAAGTAGTATGCAGCACTAGTACATAGAGATAATTTTACTTTTAAAATGGTAGTCACAGCTTACATATCTGAGATAACAGATGCAGCTCTGCCCTGAAGCAAAGCCTTATCCTGAATGTCATGTGATTGTTATATTAGGAATATAGCCCACTTAAAAATAGAAATGTCTGCTGCACCAGTTTTGGGAGTAAAAAACTAAAAGTCATTATTAATAGGAATGTTTATAATACAGTTTTCAGCTGATCAAGTTTCAGTGATCAAATCCACTTGATTCGTACCCACATACCACACCCCCTTAAGCAGTGAGTATTAGCATATTCAAAGAACCAAAAGTCCCAATGGGTATTTGCCCCGTATTTGCTCAGGAATGTAATGGAAACTAGGTGAAATAAATTAAATAAAGCCTTTGACACTGTCTCCCACAGCATTTTCCTTCAGAAACTTATGGTACAAGGCTTGGATAAATACACTCAGCACTGGATAAAAAACTGTCTGGATGGTGGAGCCAAAAGAGTGATGGTGAACGGAGCTAAATCTGTCTGGCATCTGGTCACAGGTGGTGTTCCCCTGGGTTCAGTACTGGGGCCTGTTCTCTTCAATATCTTTATTAATGATCTGGATGAGGAGATTGAGTGTACCCTCAGTAAGTTTGCAGATGACACCAAGCTAGGTGGGTGTGTTGATCTGCTAGAGGGTAGGGAAGCTCTGCATTAGGACCTAGACAGGTTAGGTCAGTGGGCCAAGGTTAACTGCATGGGGTTCAACAAGGCCAAGTGCCCAGTCCTGCCCTTGGGTTGTACCAACCCCATGGTAAGGTCCTTGGGGATGTGTGGCTGGAAAGCTGCAAGCTGGAAAAGGACCTGGGGGTATTGATTGGTAGTTGACTAAATACGACTCAGCAGAGTGAGCAGGAGGCCAAGGCGGCAACTGGCTTCCTGGCTTGTATTAGAAACACTGTGGCCAGCTGTACTGTGCCCTGTACTCGGCACTGGTGAGGCCACATGTTGAATATTGCATTCAGTTCTGGGCCCCTCACAGAGAAAGACACAGAAGTTCTGGAGCATGTCTAGAAAAGGGCAACGAGGCCCATGAAGGGCCTAGAGCACAAGTCCTGCAGGGAGCAGCTGTGAGAGATGGGGTTGTTTAGTCTGGAGAAGATGAGGCTGAGGGGAGACCTTACCATTCTCCACGACTACCTGAAAGGAGTTTGGAGTGAGGAAGGGGACAGCCTCTTCTCCCTGATGACATGTGACAGGACCCGATGGAATGGATGCAAGCTGTGCCAGGGGAGGTTTAGACTGGATATTAGGAAACATTTCTTCACCAAAAGGGTTATCAAACTTTGGAATGGTCTACCCAGGGCAGTGGTGGAGTTGCCATCCCTGGGACATTTAAATGGTGTGTGGACCTGGTGCTCAGAGACACAGTTTAGTGGTGAGCTTGCAGTGTTGGGTTGAAGGTTGAATTAGATGATCTTGAAGGTCTCTTCCAACCAAAGATGTTTTGTGATTCTGTGAAAGAGCAAGGGAGACAGAGACTGCTCGAACTGTGTTTTGGCAAATGCTAATGTGTAGCTATCTTCAAAATTCCCACGATCATCAGAGAAATGGCAGGTGCTAGGTGCTAGTCTCACTCTCCTGCCAAAACTGTTGTTGGGTGAATCGTGTCCTACCTGTTTAAATGTCTCTTGAAATGGGTCTCAGGAGTGAACTTATGCTTAGTGATAGCATATTTATGAAGGGAAAAAAAAAAAAACGACTGACACTGGGAAATGTCTGAAATTTTCATAAAATACCTAGTTTTCCTTCTGAATAGTCTTTGTTCAGATAATTGCTTATTGCAGAGGCAATCCTTGTGTAGGATGAACTGGCACTGAAACAGAAATTACAGTGTGGCATGAGCCATGCAGGACTCTGTGTGCTGTTTTCAAAGCTGCATCTCTGCCACTGATTGCTCTGCTGGTTGCAGTCCCAGCACTGCGCCTGCTCTAGTAGTGTTAACATGCTTTTGCATCACTGAAGCAGCATAAAGAGGTGTGATTTTCCTGCTCTGGTCTTTCTTGACTCTCAAAATCAAATTAAATCTCTTGTCCCACCTAGATCATTTCATTCTCTCACCCCATTTTATTTTACTGCCAGTGCCTGAAAGTCAATGGAAAGCTCTTAAGTGAGTTACAGGCAGATCCTGGGTAGCTGAATACAGAATTATTTCCAAACTGGAAAAAAACCCAACCAAACAAACAACAAAGCAACAACAACAACATCTGCTTCTTAAATAGAGAAATAGAAGAGGAAAATATATCAATTGCCATGTTTTTTTAGGCTGTTAATTGTTCTAAAACATACTTGTGACTTTATGTCAGACACATTAGCATCTCAGTGAAAGATACTGTTTTTTAAAATACTGGGACTTGATTTTAAGTATAAGGACAGAAAAAAAGATGCCTTTATTACATTTATCGCATTTTTTAGAACTTTGTTGGTTGTTCTGCAGATATTTCACTGCTATAATTGAGCAGAGTGCAAAGGATTTTTGGTGAAGGAAACTAAAGCTAATAAAGGGCCACAGCAAAACACTTGTAGCTGGGGTGATGGTGGTTCATGAGGAATCTGAACAACTTTGGTTCTCTGCTAATAATGCATTAGGACAGGGATGCTGACAGGGAACAACTTCTTTCTGAAGCTTCCTTTTCTTTCTGAGCTTCCTTAACAGCACTCTGCCACCTAAAGAGGTGACTGAAAACTATTCAAAGCCAGGTCAATTAACACTAATTGTGGGCAATGTTTCCTCTTCTTTCCACACCTTTTGCTAACATTAATTCAAATTATTTAGCCAGCTGATACCATAACAAGTTATCTAAAAGCTATGCTGAATGACAGCTTCTGGGTTTTATCAGTCACCTGATAAAAAATACAATGAAAGAGTCCAGTAGTCTTTGAAAAATATTTCTGCTATTGTTATCTTTCCTTTTACCCTGTTGCGTCCCTCATCCTAGTGCAGCCATGACTGAGAAAATGATAACTGTTCAAAAAGATGCCTGCTGGGGGATTTTGTTTTCTGATTCTTCATTCTTCCTCGAACAGGCAGACCCAGGCCAGGAGTGTTGCTCCTGAAACCCCAGGCCACCACAGGTGGGCAGCAGGCAGTCAAAATGACCAGTGTCAGGATGTAGGAGCAGGAGAAAGGCAAATGGAACAAAACTCAACCCTAAGACCCTTTCAGTTTAGCATGCAATCCAAAATCCAGTGATGTCACAGAAGTGTTCCAATTTACAATGGGATTTGAGACAGGTTCAAGACAAATAAATATGTCTGAGGCCCAGCAGTTGTTGGGAGGAGATGCAGCCAGGTGCTTTGGGAGAGCTGCGGGTGTACAGTTTGTCTAGGGATAATGAATTTAGTTGCACTCAGCCCTAGCTTGGTGAAAGGCTGTCCTTTTTAAACAAGATCAAACAGCTCTTCAGTTCCAGGGAAACAAATAGATTAAAGGGAACCCGCATCATTTGGGTGAGGGGCATGTACAGAGAGAAAGAGAACCCAAGGAGGAATATTTCCAAGGAAGATACTATCAGTTTCCAAATGTGGTAGTATGAATGAAGTATGTTCTCAAGCAGCCATTCCATAAATTCCATCTGTTTCCCTTGTGAAACTAAAGCTTTATAAGAAACATTGCAAATTGATTGAATATCAAATAATGATTTTTAAGATAATCTTTGTTTCCATCTGAATCACTGGAATAATGATATACACAAAGTAGGTAAACTCACCTACCTGTTGGTGAAATAAGTTACCTAATTTTCAAGTAAATTTCAAAAATGTCACATTACTGAGCTGAGTCTTCATCCTGGATTGAACTTTTAAAGCTTGAGACAGTTTTCTCTCTCTCAAATTCATGCAGCACCATCCTTTTGCTTTAGGCCAGAGTAGACATGAGAAAAATTAAAAATCACCAGGGAACGATATTTGAACATTGTTGGAAATGCAGAAACTGCTCCAAATCTGTTCTTGTGAACTTGTCTCTGAGATTTCTAGATTTATTTTCAGGCTCTAATTTTCCAGCTCGTCCCTGTTAAGTAAGTGAAAGCAGAAGATTTTGAACTGGACTGGCCCATTGAAAATTTCCTGCTTGACTTTTCAAAGTCAAATACGAATCTTCTTAAGGCAGAGGGAAAGCAAATAGAGCTGTTTACAAACTTCACTTCTCTAGCAAACAGTAGCTACAACATTTTTTTTGTTCCAGATATAATAAAACCTGGTAAATTTTAAGGCAAAAGCCTTTCTTTTTTTTTCAAGCAGTTAAAGTCCTTCCATACAATGCTCATTGCTTAACAAAGGAAAATATCCAGCTCTTCTTTCCTGCTTCTGTGTGGTCTGTCAGATACTAATCTGAAGAAAAGTGAATTGCAACTTGCCACTCAGCCACAACATGGACATACTGCACCCTTTGGGAGGGATTATGTATATTCTAACCAGAGAGAATCTCCTGCATTGCTTTTTCCCCTCCCATGTGACAACTCTACTTTCTAAATACAAAAACTGTTCGAAGCAGGCTAGCTGTGGAGGCTGCTTTGATGTCCTGCCATCACACTGAGCTGTGGAAAGCCTTCTTGTTGTCTTATGTAGGGAGCAGTTGAGGATATCAAAGGGAAGATGGGATGTTAAATTTTTATTGATGAATGTTTAATAGTCTGGGTTGTAAGCTGTCATGAGTAATGCAGTAAAAGGATTCATTCTGAATCTCACTGTTTGCTATACAGTGCCTGAAAGTGATTAGTCTTTAAAGAGTACAAATCTTTATTTTTTTTTTCTCCAGTAATTTATTTTCTGCAGCAGATTAAAAGAAATCTATCATGATACTTAGGAGAGGGTCAAGTGGACACATTAGGTTAATACACCAGCCTTTCAGCTTGAGACCTGAGTTTGAATCAGGTTTACAGAAAAAAAAAGCCATTAATTTAGCACTGTTTTCTGAAAGCCCACTAATGTGACAAGTTTGGCCATGTCCCACTGGGTTTAGGGTTGTGCATCTCATGAGGTGCAACTTTATACCTCGTAAAACATGAAGTATGTTAATTGAACAATGAGCAGAAACACTGGGCACAATCCCAAGGAAACAGTTAGAAGATAGCTGAGGAGCAATCTCTTCCCCTTCCCCCCTCCAAGAAAACCCCAACCCAGATAGCCATATTTTCCTACCTCCTGGAACACCAATATTTTAAAATAAATGTAAATAAAAAAAAAAACATTTTAAGACAACTGCTCTTGCACTCAAACTAACATCTAGCCCTCACTTTGGAAATAAACCTGTGCCAGTACAAGTGAAATTGGGAGGAACAGAATGGGATTCATATTGTTATAAGCTAGTCCTGTAGCTAAATCCTTCTTAGAGACACAGAACAATCCAGCCATGTTCCTGAAGGAAGGGGGAGTGCATGAAGGCAAAGAGAAAGAGAGCAGAGAGAAAGAGAGCAGAGGGAGAAGGAGAGGTGAAATCCCTGCAGGAGGTTGCAGGGCTGGTCCATGTTTCATTAGCATGCCAGCTAATTATGAACAGATAGTATGGGCTGGATAGGTCTGAGTGATGCTTGATAAAGCTTTAGGAAACAAAGTTTTTTCTTCTCTTATACTAAATGTGATTCAGAAACAAAGTTTGGTTAAACAAGAACTCTAAACATCTGTGATTCAGACACTTTACAAAGTTTTAGTAAAGTACAAATGGAATTGTGAGAAAGATGCCAGATAAAACAGCCTTAAATTCAGTCCTGTAGTCTTATTTTGTTGAACTCTACTGAACACATAAAAGAGCTCTAGCATCATCATTTAACTGTGGAGAGCAGGTATTTGGATGAGGAAAAAAAATATCCTTTATGATTCCTCATCAAGCCTCGATCACAGTTAATTTAGTGACTTTGACAGCATGAAAAGCATCTGCATGCTGTGAATCCGTATCTACCCACTAAGAAATGGCTTTAGATACTCTACCCATGCCCTCCTAGATTTCTGAGTAGCCATCAGATAGATAATGATTTTTGTTCACTACCTGGTGATGAGCTGGTGATGAAAAGCTTTCTCAGTTTGAGGTCATGCTAGCAATACGTTACCCTCCTAACTACTGTCACTGTCTCAATGTTTTTTAAAGGATCATTTTTTCTTTCAGTCATCCTAAAAAAATAACATGAAACAATGTTTTTTTTTAATGAGATATCCCAGAAAAACTCTGGATTAAACAAAAAGACTGCAAACCTGTGGATAAAACCTGGTGAGGAAGGAGAATTCTGCCTACATGTGTAATTTGTAGGTTTGTGGGTATAAGCTTATACATGGAGACATGTACGTGCCTGTGTCTTACCCACAATCTCTGGTTTACACATCTGTGCAAAAACACGTGGCTGAGAATCTGCACCATCTCTTTGTTTTCTGTGTACTGATTAAAGGCAGACGGAGTTTCCCTTACTTGGAATAAATAGTTGTGGTTTCTGATTTATTTTCTCTTTTAAAGGCTTTCTTTACATAAAAAAAATAAATCTTGAGTAAACATGATTTAACAGTCTACTCTTCAAAAAACAGTGAGCTTTACATGGGCACCTCGAAAGGCAGGCTTAGAAGGGTTATAAACACTTAGGTGGACCCAAAGATTATCTGAATACAGTTCTCAATCTCAATTACAGAAGGATTAAGTGGAAAGAGATGACAGGATTTTCCCAAAATATTGTTTGGGATTAGAAGACCCATGGGGACTTTCCCTTGGATGCCAGGTTGTTGAAGTCTACTTAGAAAGTGCAAAATTTGAATCGCTTTCCAAAATACATGCTTTACTATATAGCTGGGGTTTTTTTCTTTTTCTGCAGACCTGGGACAAATTGTCTCATGGCTCACTAGTGAATCAAGGGGAAATAAATGGCTCATTAAATTATCATGAACTATTTTCCAAACACTGTATATGTTACAACAGTTCTTTGGTGTAGGCACAAAATCTTATTTTAATCTATGCTTATTTAAAGCATATCTACATGAGCAATGGGAATATTATTATCACCAATTAAAAAAAGAAAAGCATTCATAAAAATACTTTTCAACTCCCTCTATCAATAACAGGGGCAAGCACTGCCAAATGCAGTGCTCTGATCTTTGAGAAGACCACTGGAAATTAAAGAAAGACCTGAATACTTCTTGATAGGATGATTGAGCTTTTCCAGTGCATGTCAGATAAGGATGATCATAAATTTTTGTTTAAAAATTATTTTCAGATGGGAAATTAGAATGGAAATTAGAATGGAAATTAGAATGGAAAATGTTAAGGAAATGTTTGAGATAAAAAAAGATATCTTCACAAAAATATCTATCCACCCTTCCAAAAAAAAAATAGTTCTTTTCAGGTATTTCTAGCTTGGTTACCTTATTTCATTGTTCTTCTCTCTGGGTTGAATTCTTGTAGAACATATTTGCTAATACATGTCAAATATATTCCTCTTCTCAGCTTTTAAGCCGTGCCATACTGGGCCATGAAATGGAAGGTGGATACCCATCTCAGAGTTTGATCACAGATGTTTTTGTGTGTTTCATATTAGCTACAACATTTTATTGACTTTACCACACTTCACTACAACCTATTTTAAAAATGCAAACGTTACTTACTTCTGAAGAACTTTTAAATGACACACTAAAAGGTGAATGGTTGGATCTCGGTGTGCCAATTATTATATGCTACTTAGTCTTTTATTTGCAGTAACTATATATTAAGCATCATGAAAGATCATATAAAGTAATCCTGTAGCTAACCTTGATGGACAAAAATGGTGCCCTTACAAGCACATCCCAGAATGATCAGTTGCCTCTGGCACTCCTCTTGTTTTAACGGTAGTGTTCTTACTCCTGAGAACTCCGTATGGTGATGGTGTCAACAATAAAGTCTGCATGAAAGAACTGCTGCAACTTCAAAGTACAAATCCTTGGCCCTTGCCTTGCTGGAAAACTGTTCTCTTCCTTTCTTCATTTTAATTCTGACCTTGAGTTTAAATTCTTGATGCACTGAAAAGTGTTGTCCCTTAATACCTGATTGCCAATGACTTTGTTAGTAAGTGTTCTGGATGCCTACATTTCTCCATGGGAGTTACTGAAAATACCCAGCTGCTTAGGAACTAAACAAGCTGAAGTCAGGCCCACAATCTCCATCCAATTCTGTCACAAGATAACATTTCTTTCATTCCAGAGAGATCACCTCCCATTTCACAGAACTACAATTATGGCACAACAGCAGGGAAATATTTTTCTGGGCACAAGTGGAAGAGAGTATAATTCTGTTGTTTTCTGCTTTTTGTATATTCATTTGCAGACACCAAGGCTCCTCTTCAGGGTGGTCATTTAAATCTCTGTTTGTCTTTAAGGAAAGATATAAACTTAGCAAAATTCAAAGCTTCCTGCTGAACAGGACTAAATGGTTTATATCAAAGCCCTAGTTGTTGACTCTCACTCTCACACCTAGAGGCACTACTAGAGGACAGAATTTTTCCATTCTTTTGCCTGGTTTGCTATTGAAACCCTATATTTAAAGACAATAGTGTGCTTTAGTTAGGTATGAGCATTAGTGAAAGGGGTTTTTTTTCCTCTGTGTATGTGTGTGTGCCAGGCAAATTATAATTGCCTGTATAGGAGTGCTTTTAAGCTGTTTCTAAAGTTAATTAAATCATTGATTTGAGTCATTAGAGCAAAATCTGATAACAATTTAGATGTATGGGTGAGGGTCAATATTGACTAGAAAAGATATTTTACATTTCTAAAAAGGAAAACTAAAGGTGGCAGGGTTTAGGTTACTGCAGGAGGTTTCACTGCATTGTCCCAGTCTGTTTCCAAGTGTAGCATGAGAAGCTGACTAACATCAAGGGCTGCAGAGTAATGTCTCGGGTACAGTGGACAACTAAATTATAGTAGGACACCTGAAGGCTGTGCTGTCTGTGGGCAGCAGAGGCACGTGAGTTGGTGTGGCGATGTTCCAAACTCAGTTGCAGAGAGGATCACAGCTAAGGTCTAAGGACCTCTTCAGTCAGCATCATCTGCTCTTAAAATGTTTCTGCAGCCTCCCTTGCACACATCCACAGCACAGCAGACTCCAGCCTTAGATTTATAACAGGTGCCAGTGTGGTCTGGGCCTCCTAACTACTTGCAATCGTTTAGTAATTGTGTATATAAAAGGAAAATTTTAAGGAAGAGAAATGTCTGTGCTTTGAAGTAAGGAATTCTGCTGACACTATGGATTCTGAAAGCACAATGTGCTCAGTGGAAGTACTTGAACCTTGAAATAGAAATACAGACCTCTTAATTAATCTCTCTGATATTCTATAAAGTGCAAAGAAAACTAATACAGAGAATTTTCCTGTTAATTACAAATGGAATCCGTGAGTGTTTGACTGTGTGACAAGGAGGAGAATGTTGGACCAGGGCAATACAATATTATACTTCCTACATAATTATGTAGGAGGGGTAGGTTTATTAGGCTGCAGTAAGCCATTATTTATGCAGATAGAATCTTTAGTAGAAAACTACCTTTTAACATTGCTCTTGTCCAAGTTGCAGCACAATATCTTATCTAAGTCTGTTCATTCTTGAATGTATATGTAGGCTTGAATTATTTTCCTTGCAGAGGAACTGGCCATACCAGACAAGTGGCGTGCACTTTCTTTAATCTTTGTTGTTGTGGATTTAGTTGTGCTGGATCATAGAATCATAGAATGGTGGGGGTTGGAAGGGACCTCTAGAGATCATCCAGTCCTGCCAAAGCAGGATCACCCAGGGCATGTCACACAGGAATGCATCCAGACAGGTTTTGAAAGTCTCTAGAGAAGGAGTCTCAACAACCTCTCTGGGCAGCCTGTTCCAGTGCTCTGTCACCCTCACAGGAAAGGAGTCTCTTCTCATGTTGAGGTGGAACCTTCTATGCTCAAGATTATACCCATTGTTCCTTGTCCTGTTGATGGACACTACAGAAAACAGATTGGCTCCTTCCGTTTGACACCCACCCTTCAGATATTTATAGACATTGATGAGGTCCTTTCTCAGTCTTCTCCTCTCACGACTAAACAGCCCCAGTTCCCTCAGCCTTTCTTCATAAGGGAGATGCTCAGGTCCCTTAAGCTCTCCTTGTAGCTCTCCATTGGACTCTTTCCAGTAGATCTCTGTCTCAAACTGGGGAGTCCAAAACTGGCTACAGTGTTCCAGGTGTGGTCTCACCAGGTCAGAGTAGAGGGGGAGAACCTCCCTACACCTGCTGGACAGTTTCTTAACGCACCCCATGATGCCACTGGCCTTTTTGGCCACAAGGGCACGTGGCTGTCCCATAGATCACTTTTCAACTGCTCGAAATGTTAAAATTGCTTCCTCTTAATGTGCAACTGTTAAGGCTAGGAAGCATAATTAAGGGCATCTCTTTTACTTTGTTGGTCAACATACAGAGGCATTGTTCACTTTATTTTCACGTTGCCTGAGTCTTGCAGAACAAATGGAAGATTTTCATGCTGCCCTCAAGTTGCCTCTCCTCTTCTCCAAGGTAGAAGTGGCAGGTCAGTGAAAGAGGTCCACTGTCTGTCTGTAGTTTGTGGGTCATCATTTACTCCTAGTGGTCACACTGACACTGACTGGGCGTTTCCACCAGTGATTGTTCCTTGGGCTGCAACATCCTTGCAAATTCACACTTCAAACTTTTAGGACAACTACCTATACATAGTGATTCCCATCTGCACATAACATGGGTAGACAAATCTCTCAACAGCTAAGTTCTTTAAGTGCCCTCAGCAAGGTACTTCTACTATTCACCTCTACTTCACTCCTCTGCCTAATACACACTTTGTGACATCTAAAAGGCGCTGCCCACTTCTATCCTCTGTTTTTCTACACTGATTTACCATCCCAAAAAGGGCACTCAAACAGCTGTTTCTCAGGAACATATGGGTGCCCTGTGCCACTGTCACAATCTATTATTTCCCTGTGTGATGACTTCCAGTGACCTGCTGCAGCCAACCCAGACCTTCTTGGCAGTTTCTGAAAAGAAGTGATTTACCAAAAAGATGTGACAATATAGTCATCAATGACCATGACAAAGGCTGCATTAAGTGAAAATGTTTTGCCCTGTTCCAGGAGTCTCTCCTAACAAATCTGTGCCTACCCTTCTTCCCCATCCTTGCACAGTTTTGCAGTGCTTCTGAATTCTCATCGTATCAGAATGTCTCACAGTCACCAATTCTGTGATTTGTGTACGTTTCTCAGGATAACAATATAAAACAATCAAGGAGGGAAAAAAGGGATAAATCCAGTGTGCCTCGTGAATGAAATATTGGCAGAGTGGGATGTGTTGAGTCTTGCTTTTCTTCTGCCCCGCAGGGGAGACACTGAATTAATTCATCATTTTGCTTAAGCATGGAAGAGGGCACCATTAAAGAAAGCTTAGAGGAAAGAGAATTAAAATGATAGGGCACAATCATTTTAATCACTTGGGCTCAGCTTCATAAGAAGAGGTGAAATTCCTTTTCATTGGTCTTCAGAGTGCATGGATTTCATGCATGATTCCTCATCGACTTGTCTGCTGTACATAATTAAAAACTTTGTGATTTTTTTTAATATGCCCTACATAACTCAGTGAATGCTGTACTGAGAAAGATTTGCACTGCTTTGGTATTTTCCTTCTCTCATTTGTTCACTGTTCCCCTGCAAGAACATAACAATTATTGAAATAAAACACGTTAGGTACCAGAGTAGGACAACCTCCTGCGCAGCAGTACCAGCTCTTCCTGACCTGGCAATCAGAATCAAGAAACTCATGCTTATCAAATAGAAGAGAGGTGAGAAGTGGGAGGGATAAAAAAAGCAACACCTAGAGTTCTATTGGAAAAAAAAAAAAAAGTGGGTTATTTGTAGCAAATGCACAGTAGTGGAAGACACAGATTTCTCTAAACGGGCAATCTCTGTGCCCTGTCCGAGGAGGTGGACCTTGTCCCTGCAGTAGAGCTCAGCTATTTCTAGTTCTCTGGCCTTCTCCTGAAACAAAGTGACAGTTATTGCTCTGTGACATTGCTTTACCAGCCACTAAGCTGGGACATGGAAATGAAAGGATTAGTGATGCAGATGTCATAGTTACACAGAAGCTGGCACAGTGGATGCTCCTTATGTGGAATATCATGTCAGAAACAATGTGTGAGCATCAGACCCTGAACCTGGGTTAGTGCTGGCCTTTGTCTTTTGTGATTTCCCATCATGAATCTTCCTTAGGTGCTGCACTGTCTCTAAGCAAGTCTCTGAAAAAGGGATTTTCAATAAGAGGGCTGGACTGTACACAGTAAACATAACTGGAACATTAGAGTACCTTGATGTTCCTCCAAAACAAGAGTGAGGGGCAGCAAGCCCTCAAACTCATTATCAGTCTCACATACCTTCCTACAAGTCAAAAATGAGCCAGTAGCTACTATATGGATATATCATACCTGTATATGAGTGTAAAGTATGGTTAGAAAGTGGATAAGTTTATGTGAAATCTAAGCATTATTATATGATAAACAAAAAAATCCCCATTCACACCACTCTGGGCTTTGAAAGCCCTATGAGAAGAGGTCCTGCTTAATGATGAAGGACCAAACATCTATTCAGGGCTTACTGAAGCACCCAGAAATCGTTGGGTGACTTTTTTCTGCCCTGGCAGGAGTTAACATAGGCAGAGTCAAACTAGGCAGGGACAGCCAGTGGGAGGGGGATTATAATTCCTTCCTGTCTGAGTTAAGGTGGATCAGTGGGGTATGGGAAGCCTTGGATCCGGATGAGACCCCCAGGCAAGTTTTGATCAAGACCCACAAAGCTGCACACTCAAGGATCTCTCTTGTCACTGCACCCTGAAGAACGAGGAGGCAGTCCTGAAAAAATACTTTGGGCAAGAATGTCAGCTGGATGCAACTCTTGACAGAAAGGGGGGTTCACGGTGGGTTTTTTGCTTTTCTGCAATGTGTGTTGTCAACTAAGTACACGTTTCAATTATTTCAGGGTAAATAGAGACTTGTCTTTCCTTTTACCTTATTCTAATTCATCGCATTGCAAACACAGGGTAAGAGGCAGAAAACCAAGGCACCAAGGTCTTGATCCACAAATCCATCATTGTCAGGAGGAGTCTTCCCATTCCTGTAGAATGGTTTCAGAATCAGGCCCTGAGCTGGCGTGTCTCTGTATACAAACACATCTCTGTCTCTGTGTGAATACATGCAGATGTGTGGATGTGTATAAAGCTTTGTGTATGTGTGCATGTATGTGTGTATTTACATACACATTCTCACAAACACAAATATATATTTTGAGATTTACAGTTCTGGAGAACCTAGTGAATAATGTAAATGATTAAAGCAGATGCCTTGCAGAAAATATTGTTCAGACCCCCTCATTTAAATTCAGCCTCTTATTCACACTTGGTAATACACTCTGCTGTATGAATTATGGATTCCTGTTTTTATCTCTCACACTACACATGAATGTTTGATATTGTTTCCAATATTATATTTTGTCAAAAAGCTCATCTAAAATTCAGTCAGAAATGCTTTCCAGTAATTATGTATTGACTTAGCACTGTAAAAAAAAAACAGAAAAGGAAAAAAAAGAAGGCCAAATGATATTATCATTGTTTTTCCTGAATATTTGTGCTAAATAAGACTAAGAGACTGACAGGATTTGCAGCCAAAATTCCTTATTTATACTCCATCCAAATAGAGCCAAGGCAGCTACAGTATGTTTTTCACACTGCTCTACAAATGCTTCAGCCTCAGCGCTTTGTCTTGTGAGGAAAAAGGCTGCTTTTATGCTAAATTATTCGTAATGACCTTGTGAAGTGGATTAATATCCAGAAGGGGTCTGGATTCACACTGAAGAAATATCAAATTTACCTCCTTAGGGAATCAGGATAGTCTTATTATAAGGTTCATATGGAAAAAAAAAAATAAGCAAGCAAGCATTAGTGTCCACAATAATTTTTGCATTTATTTTCTTTTGCTGTGTGTAAAATTGCAGCTCCAACTAGAGAAAAACAGAACATATTAAGCATTTTTCCATTTCAGCTGGAAACCTATTTCATGACATACGATGCTACCCAGTCGTCCCTTTCTTTTGTGCAGGTTCTCTTCAGTTTTAGCAGGCTGAGCAGGGGTCAGGTGTCCAGGATGGTGTCTCTTTTGCTTTCACAAGCAGGGTGGCACAATAGCTGCCTATCTGCCCCTTGAAACAGTGGCTGCTGAGGACCTTATACCTATAGTGTGTGTGTGTTTGGGAAAGGAGGGTTACTTTAGATTAGGTCTAGTCTAGTTCCATAGGCTGACCTCCTGTTATGCAATGGCATGCACAGGGATGCTTCTGGAGTGCGTTGCCCGTTTAGTTTCATTTCATTTGAAAGAAATCCAGTGCTCTCCAACAGCAAACCAAAGCACAATAAGTGGGAGAAACTGGAAGATTAGTTTTAAAAGGAAAAGCCCTATCTCATCTGAAATACTAACATAAATTGCACACGTGGAATTCAGCATGCTTTGGATCAGTCCTCAGATGAGGCCATGGGTCTTCCTTTTCTTTTCAAAAGACGAGAGTTAGAGGAGACTGATGCAAGTGTGCTTACTGGTGTGAGCTTTCTGTGGAGGAAGCAAAATAATCAAGTGTACAGTAACTGAGCTTCTTGATTGCCTGTTACTCCTGGGAGAAACCTCCTGGAAAATTGTCCACAGTGGCAACATAGTCATTTTTAATTCTCTCTCTTAATCTGTGGTGCCACAAGTCCAAAACCACTGTATGTCTTTTAAAGAACTAGAGGAACTGTGGTGGTACAACAACCGTTGTGCTTCCTCTCTAAAAACTTAGCGGTGATAATGGATTACTTTTTGCTTTTCTATCTGGCACTCCCTGCTGCACATTTAGTTGGGGAGTAGCCCGCACTTCTCAGCATATGGTCAGCTGTGAGGAGATGAAAGCCAGCTTTCTTTACAGAAAGACCACACTTCCTTTCCTTCTTTTCTGTTCCCCTGTGTATTCTCCTAGTTTTATTTGAAAACCTTTCGTGATTGTGTTGAAAGCCCAAAATGCAGTGATAAAGAAAAGATTGATCCATAATGGAACAGTCCAAGACTGACAATTTTCAAACATACTTTATATGAAGTATCACATAAAGAATGTAATTATTAATCTGTCTTAGAGACATGTGTGCTCCATATTACCAGAGATACTAGCCACTTTCTGATCTTTCTTCACAATCAATCCTCACAACATACTAGTGCTATAAATGCTTTTACCCCTACGTAGCTGGTGGGTAAAAACTCCATATGAGGAGTGGCTTGTCCAAGTTCACACACACAGACCACCCCTAAAAAAGTGCTCGATACAGTGGAATGAAGTGGTGAGTAATTGAAAACGTTTACAGCTTAATACCACGTATGACTTGTGCTGAAGAAGACAAAGGAAGAGTTCAAGTGCTCTGTTTCTTCAGCGGTACTTTGCAGCACACTGCCTGCGTACCTGTGAGACAAATAAAGATTACCTTTGCATCAGGCTGTGCAACTGCAGTTCTGCAAAGCAGAATGAAAAATTTCAGCCTCACTTCCATCTGATGTATCTTTCACAGCCACTACTCTATTCTGAAAGTTTTTCAGGTTACATCGTGATGTTTGCTTCTCTTAAGTTAAAATCTGAGTAGTTTATAAAGAGGGATGGGCATTTGGTTTTCACAGGTTTAATTTGTAAATGATGATTTTGATGGGGATTTTTGTTACTGTTTCTTGGTTTTCTTTTAAACTACTCTGTACAGTCATTAAAGCTCTAGACATCTTCCACAGTAGAAAATGAGTAGTCTTTTACATTGTGATGAAGTGTGAGGGATTATCCTAAATGTAAGAGGCGTATATTTTGTACCTGATAAGGCCAAGGGGACAAGAAATTCTAGCTGTAGATTTCTCAACTGCAGTATCTCTATCCTACCCACCGATACTTCTGCCACTTCTTTGCAGGGCACTTACAAATCTCAGTCAAATCCGGCTGCTTAGACAGACCACCTCCTGCTTCTCCTGAGTTTACACCTGGGAAACTCTGATGCAAGGCTGCTTTGGGATAAGCAGGGTTGCAAAGATAGCCGCTGCAATGGGAAGTTCCAAAATTTCTCTGACAAGTGCAGCAGCCCTGTTGACTTTCAGTGCAGCAACTGCTGTAGTGTAAGCTTAACTCTTTATGCATAGCATTTGATTAGAAGCTCCATTATGGAAACCATTAGCACCTTTCTACATAACAACATGATGACAGGATTTCTGCCCGTGGTTTCCAGAGGCATGTCCTTCAGGGAGTGCCACAACTAACATTAAGTTAGCAGATCTGTGTGTGAGTGTACACGTGTCTATCCATCTGTTTAATAAATGCTACACATCAGTTACTCCAGCTAAGGGAATTATTGTGCCCCATATGGCCGTCACATATTTCAAGACAAAATACTACATATTTGAAGTGTCAAGTCCTTTAAAAAAGCCAACAGTTTGTTCTACTTATGAATATCCATGGATACAAGCACAGATGTCATCAGCATCTTTAAGGAAATAATTAAAGCATGAAAATACTTACTGAAGTCAATACTTTCACCTTGCAACCAAGAGAAATCATCATCTTTACTTCTTAGGTCCAATCTACCCTGGTGATCTTATGGGAAAGCTCCCCATTAAACCACTGCTACATTTGCTGAAGGCATTATTGGCATTAATCAGATGTACACCATCAAAGCAAAGCATCCCAAGGCATGACAAGTAATGCCTAGGATGACAACATTTTAAGATCGATAAATACTTCAATGACAATGTAGTTTTATGTGAGTCTTACGTATCTGAATGGATGACCTGAGTATACTGTGAAGCAGAGTTCACTGATGGAAAAAAAAAAGGTCAGAACATTCCGTGTCTTGCACCTTTTCTTTCTTGCATCACTTCATGTTTTCCTCTTTTATTTTGGAAATTAATAAAATATTTCTGGTATTAGGCCAGATCCTCAGCTGGAGTCCATCGACACCATTCCAGAGAGCAATAAACCAGAGTTATGGAATATTACACCAGCAAGAACCTTGCTCTGCACACCAGTAATTTATCCGCTATATTTTTTGCATCGGTAACCATAAGAAATCATCATTGGTTCCTCTTCTACTGCATATTTGTACTGTGGTTAAAGATGAGTTACTGCACAGTTTGGGTTAATGGAGGCATATTCCCTCGAGACAGAAGTATACACTGGCTTTAAGATGGGGATGGGTACTTTATTATGGTCTATGACTGATTTCAATGCTGCTTTATCATCTGCCAGCATGCACAGACAAACTAATAAGCTATTCACTGCTTTTTGCCCCTGAGGGCACCTTTCAATAAGGCAAGTCATTGATTTTTACCATCAGACACATAGACTATAAGCCATTCCCTGTATCATTCTATCCCCAGTGGTGCATTCTGCCGGGGAAACCGCTCATTTCAGTCACATGCACACTCACACATGCACACACACTAGCTGCTAATAATCCAGCTCAGATGCCCAGATATTTACTTTGCATCCATTAGAAGATCTATTGATAGTAACCCCTTCTGCAATCCTGTCAGCATAATGTTTATTAAAAATACTTTGATGTAATGCTGAGGCCTTAGACAAAGAGCAAAATACACTTTTTTTCCCCCTGATATCTTGCTTCTAGTACATAAATCAGCAGCTGACCATCACTGCCACTCTTTCCAGCATTCCTAGCAGGGAGCCCAAAGACTGAATTGCAGTAATGTATATAATCATAGCCAGTGCCTTTAGGTTACTTGCATTTCTCCTAGGTCTACAAGGATCTCTCTTATGGCATTCCATGGTGCTTAAAACTTTTTTCTGTTTTACAGACCAAGAGTAGTACTTAAACTGTGTGACCTAGCTCACACTATTTAAAATAGGAAAGGTACAATATGTATCATTGTGGTTTTAATCACTGACACTTTCTTCTGCTCTTGCTCCGATAATGTGCTTTAAATCTATCAATTTAGCTTCCTAAAGCTGACTAGACCAAAAGAACACGGATGCTTAGCTAGTGCCATGCCTAATAATTCAAATTTCAGTGGAAGCATTCTGATGTCCTGGAGCTGAGGAGCTGGCAATCTTGTGGATATTTCTCACTTTGTTTACCCCCTCTTCAGCAAGCTCTCCTTCAGAAAACAGCTGACGTGTCAGTTAGTGTCTCCTCCCCAGCTAAAGAGATGGGAGGAAGAGATACAGTGCAGCAGCTCGTCTTTCCTTCCTCATCCCTTCTTCAGCCATCTGGCCAAAGCAGCAAAGGGAAGGGTTAGTTCTGTACCTGGTACCCTGTGATGCTTCAGACACTGAAAGCATCTTAGTCTGTCTAGAAAAATGACCTGTAATGGCCTTAAGCTATCTTAACTTCATCTGAAATCCCAGCGACTATTCCCTCTGGGCACAGAACACATGCTATCCCAGAGGCTTCACTTCCAAGGAACAGAAGCAGGTTTTAACTGCTTTAGTGGTTCATGAAAAAAAGGTCTTAAAGCCATATGATGGGGATGATATTTTAATATTTGCTCCATCCGTAGCATATCCAAACTTTAAATAATCTCAAGTATCACAATCTATTTTAGGTGGAAAGTTTTCCCAGCAGCAAACAGTGATTCCCTGAAATGTTTTCCATAAAAAAAAAAAAAGTCAGTTATATTTCTGAAGAAAATATTGAAACTAAGTATTGCAATGAGGTACTTCAGAGCTTCTGACTCAGAGCTTTCTGGAGTTTTCTTAAAATATTTAATGGCCTTTCAGTTTATACCTTTGCATTAAAGGGCCTACAACAAAAACTAATTCCAAGTGTCAATATTACTGTAGGTAGTAAGCTAGCATTTATTTTTCAGCTATCTCTAAGCATTAATTAATTAGCTTGATGAATTATATTTGCATAATATACACAGCCTTATTTAAAATTCAAAATATACATGTGTAGCCCATATCAAAATCTACAATATCTAAAATTGCAGGTAACTATACTGCTAACTCTTCCACAATAGCACTGTGTGCATTGGAACAAAAGTCTGTGGATATACTGTGAACTTTGATCCCTATCCTCCCATCGAGGAAAGGCTCTACGTGTTAAAATGAAGGGTTCAATATAGGAAGTTTTTTTCCATAAGAAAAAATGTTTTCTACAACAGAGGAAAAGGTGATTTGAAGTGCATCAGGTACATACAATCTTTCAAAATGTATTTGGAAATCTAGACAGAAAAATGCATCTGCAGTTTATTGGCATGAGCAGCTGATCACAAGCATCTCAGCAGCTAACTGCACATCCTGGTGCCATATTATGTGATTCTGGTTATTGCAATGTAAGTTTACAATGAAATTTTTATATACAGACCTGACTCTGAATGTCTCCTACAGTGCTGTGTTGCATGATCAAATGGTTGTCTCTGACCTCAAGAATTCATGAGGTTTGTTGGTTTAGTAAGGAAAATTTCGGGTTCTGTGTATCCAAGGTTGGAGAGAAGGAATACCTGTTTGGAGGAGAACTAGAAAATGGAGATATTTAGAATGGTGTTGAGAATGAAGAAGACAAAAAAAAAAATCAGAACTATCCCAGCTCATAAAAAACATCAGTAGAAATCTGTTTCTCCAAACTGAATATCAAAGGATCACGATTTCTTCTGACAGTGTCTCTGAGCAAGGCAGCTAAGCCTCTGATTGCTAATTAAACCACTGCAAAAAGCCCTTAAACAAAGCACCCCCATGCTTGACTAGCAACTCAAATCTCAAAGGCTTTCATAATTGAAAGTGGAAGAGATTAAATTGAGAAAATATTAGAGAGTTAATGAATGACAAAAATAATATTATTTGGTCTGTTTATAATGGAGCAGAAATGAAGAGGCTGCCTCCCCTGGCCATAGGAGGGCATATACTTATATACCTGTCAGAATGCACATTGTATGGGGATAACTGCAGGGCCTCCCAGCCCCTGTCCAGCCAGACGAGTATTCCCTATCCTCTAAGGACCTGTCTGACTTCATTTGCTTCTTATTTTCTCTGGATTTATAAAAGTGCTGTTTGGTTCTATCCCAAGCTGTCCCTTAAGATCTGCCTCAAGGGCTCTAGGAAAAAAAACATTTGAAATTGATACACTGGGTCCTTCAGGTCGAACACGTGTTCCAGCTCCCCTTTGTGCCTCTCACATACGCAGCAGGGTGCAAAGGGTTCCCGTGGTTGTGGTGAAGGTGTTCCTCACTTCCACACAGGGGGGCTGCATCCAGCTCCTGACTGACAGCAGCTCTACAGGGCTCAGTGCTGGGGGAAAGGGAAGGTTCAGGTGGCTTTCCTCATGAAAACCCTTAATCACCTGCTACAATGTAAGTGCTGTTCTTTAGGAATATTCCTAGCTAAGGTGATAAATGAGTGGCAAGGTAAACAGACACCTCATTGCACGTGTCCTGCTGTTAGAAAAGTACAATGCAGAGAGCGCAGATGTCAGTCCCCTTTCTTCCACAGTCCAGTGGAAACACAGGGGTGGAAAATGGTTTACCCAAATACACAAATATATTGTTATTCACAATCCCTTTCTCCTTCTGCAATATCACAGCCTAACCATGATCTCCTCTTTTTAGCTCAACTTCCTTTACTGTCAATTTTGCCTCTGGTACAATAGCTTCATCAGTAAGCTCTTGCTGCTGGAAAACTTTTGTGTGGGTTTAGAAAGGCCTTTGCTGCTCTGACAGCATGCTCCACAGTGCTGTTATTTCCTAAACTCTGTGTTGGGGGGGATGTGGGAGCTTTGATAAAATGCTGCGGGTGATACGCCTGGCTGAGCTGTCAAGCATGCGCCCGAGCAGGAAAACGCTGAGAGCTCCAGACTCAGTTCTCACTTCTCACAGCCTAGGAGAAGGGAGGTTTTAAGATGGTGGATCCTGCCCTTTCTGATGACAGACTGCAACGTACTACTCCCTTCCATTCCAGAGCAAACCAAGCGACAGGGAGAAGTGAGCTTCCCACTTGGATTTAATCCCCCTGGGGTACATTTTGTACACAACCCCTTGGTCAGAACGCTTTGTGAGCAAAAGGTAGCCCCACCAGATAAGCTCCTTGGACTGAAATTGCAATCAGTTTCCAAGATCTATAGCAAAGGGGTTCAGATTGAGCTGGAGAAAGATTGCATTTTACTCTTTTTTTCTTTCTTCCTTTCCCCTTCAAACAGCAACTGAGCACTCAGTGCGGTGGGTTTAACTTCAGTGAGGATAAAACTGCTGGAGAAAATGGTCTCACCTGAACCATTTACCATCAGTGAGCTTTTGGATCTCAGAGAAGCCCTTTCCCTGCAGGCTGCAAAAGATGAAGGCAAACTCTTTAAGGATTACTCACTTATCAGGCTTCTGATGTCTGAGCCTGGAAAATGTGATCTATGACCAGTGGAAAAGTGGCAGAAGATTTTCATGGAAGTTCCATGAACTGCCTTTGCTGTAGACTGTAATTGCTCTGTAATGAGTATCCTAATATCAACTCCTCTTGCACACAGCTGTCTTTTCCCTTTAAGGGAAGAGTTCAGCTCACAGGTAAAATACTTTGCAGTAAACTTTATTTTTTTTTTCTGAAATCTGCTTTGCATTTAAGAAAAGGAATGTTTCAACCTTATTTTAGACATCTCTCATCCTCCTAAGTCCATTAAGGACTAGATCATGTTGTGCCCTCCACTGCTGACATGGAGTTTTCACAGGTACCTGGTCTCTTGCACTGTCATAGAGATATCTTAGTAGGAACTAATCTCTTATTCCTATGGTGTGTTTTAGTTTCTACTATTATTTTGGAAATTTTCATCTCACACAATTGCAGAATTGGAATCCCTATGAAATTTCCGTGGAGGTGCTTTCTAGGTAGACATTAAGCCTCATAGAAATTCAGTGTCAAGCCATCAGATTAAGGTAGGATTGCTCCCATGGTTTCAGAGAAGAGATGCTGATATACAGCTGATAAGGAGCTGGTCCCAGATCTGGAAAAGAGATGGTTTGTTCTATCCATCTGCCAATACAGTCCCTATCTCTTTTCTGATAGCAGTGCACAAGTGCTTTTCTCCGTGGTACATGGTGCCATGGCTCTGCTACAGAGTAACTGCTTTAGGCACGGTATTTATTCCTTGTCATTTAGTTCAAGGAATTATCTGTCTGGTGACCTAACCACTGCACTGTAGTCTACTGTATCTTAGCCTCTGAGTGATTTATTTTTTTCAGTTCTCACAAAGGAAAGCCTTTCCCCTCCCCACATCCCCCCATTCACTTGTAATGTCATATTTCTTTTAACAGAGAGAAAGGAAGAGTTCAAAATAGTTTACTGGCTTCTAAAAATACTGATCATTTTGATCAGAACCAAAGGATCAACAAACTGTTTGTGAATGATGCAACTCATTTCACAGTATTTTTTTTAATTTAGTGACTCTAGCTGCCACTGATACCAAGTGTTCATTTCATGAACATTACATTTTCAGTGTCACTGTAATGGCAGGAAAAAAAAAATAAATATCCACCTAAAATGAAATACCCATTTATGTGGAACTGTTGGGAAGGTTAAACCTGACCTTCCCAAGGGAAGGGGTCCTATCCTACTACCTCAGCCTACTTTTTACATATTCACTGGATTAGTTTGACTTTCCCTCATGCTTTCTGGTTTTTCACTCCTTTATTTCTTTTTTTTTTTCTTTTTTTATCTTTGCATACAAACACACTACAGCCAATCTGCAAAACCCAAATAATTTTGGAATTACACAAAAAACCCAGTTTCTAATCAAGAGCAGGGAATAAATTATAGATGCATGTAAATCTATGTAGCTTCATAAAACAAAATGAAGTCCTTTCTATTTTTAAGAATTTTTACTCTAATTTGAGGCTAAGTAGCAATGTTCATCCTGAATTTATCCTGGAATTTAATCCTACGAATTTATACTAAGGGCAGGTTTCAGCCTGTGTGTTTTTAAAGCAGTTTGGTTTATGACTTTAGTGGTGAGGAACACCACATATTTTCTCTTTTTCCCCTTTATTTTCCCTGCATTAAATTCTAGTTTAACAGTTCACTTGCCATCACCACAAGGAGTGCTTGACAGAGCAAAATGAAGTTGTGCCAGATTGTTGCTGATACAGTCCTGTGCCAGGTCATACACCATTTCTACCAGTGGCCACAGCTGGTTAGGTTGGTTGGTTGGTTGTTTATTGGAGGAACTGAGCTTGTAAAATGTAGTCAGGATGGGGTCATTGGTAGGCTTCAATTTCTTCTCTTTTCTTTCTCTTTCTCTTTGGAGCTTAATGACTACCTCTGCAGTTTGGATTACAGGACATCCATGGTTTCTTAACCTGCCTGTTTCCTGAAAGGATTTATGCATTAGTTTCATACTGAATTCAACCCTGAAATTAGAGAGTCAGTGCATCTTCAAGAAAATAAGGAAGTCATTGAAGCGAAAGAACAAATAGAATTTCATACATGCAAGCAATTAAAAAAAATATATTAATATGGTTAAGAGACACTATTATTAAAAAGGAGCAGATTTTGCATAACTTGAAAGGATATGTAAATTGTGTAGGTCTGAACCTCACATTACTCTTTCACAGAATTGTAGCCCCTTTCTTTGTGCAGTGTCTGTAAGAATGGGATCTGGTATCTTAGGGTTTCCTGGGAATACAATCCCATATGTGTCTGCCATTTGCAGCCATTGGTATAAATGTATTGATATAGATGACTACAAAAGGTGCAAAACAATGGGGAATGACATCCTACATGTCACAAACTGTTCCAATCTTCTTGTGCTATTTAAGCAATTTCAGTCTGGTTGTGTCCCTTGTGACTTGGGGCCACAACTTCTCTGCTTAACTTAAATTAGATTAACTCTGCTAACTTGGAAAAAAGAGGCTTCTGTAAAAAGGACGACTGTAAGTGAACACAGAATTTGATGAATGGTGTTTGAAGTGTTTCGGCAAGATGTAAAATATTAATAGGTTAATAATATGCATTGATTTACAGTCTGATTACTTTGAAGAAGATCTTCTGCAATCTGTCTGTCCTGGATTAATTAAAATAATCCACAAAAGGGTGAACACAATAAGTGCCAATAATATTAACTAACCTCCTTGCTGCTCCCCTCAGATGGAAACAGTTTGAAAATAGTCTTTGTGGCACAGCTTCTTGATGAATTCCTTACAGAATACAGACCAGACAAGACTAAGTCCAAATAACTGCAGAAGCTCATTTAGAGTCTGTGATAGACCTGGACAGCCTTATTCATGAAATCATGAGAAAATGTTAATTTAACATAAATCCAAGCTTTCCAAATAATTTCAGTGTAATCAGGAGTCCACAATGTAGAATTAGTTGAGAATCATTTATCATTATGTTAAAGGGAGACTAGGCAGAGATCAGAAGCACTGGTTGTCCCAGTGCCCTCCCTTTCACCCCTAGCATCAAGCTCTATTGCACATTAAGCTTGTTACAAGTCTTCTGTATTTTTCAGCTCCTGTTACAAATACATCTCTGCTTGGTAGCATCACTACCAGCTCCTCTCTGCACAGTAAGGCTGTCAGGCCTTCTTGGCATTTGTTCTTCTGCACTGTGCTTACAGATGCAGGGAAGAGCAAGGAGAAGATCTTGTTAATGACTGTGTGAAACACTGACTGCAAACCCGTTAGTCGTAATTATTAGTACTCTCATTGCTTTTACATACAAATAGATGTAGGAAATCCACTGGAAATGGATCTCTGACACCTGGCTTGCCAGTTAAAGAATATTTTTACTATACAGTTAGTGTATGAAATGCTTGCTAGCATGAAAGTTGTGTGAACAAAATGAAAAAAAGTTTGATCCCCTAAAATGGAATAGACCCTTTAAATAGCTCAGTCATTTCTGCCTCTGAAAAACATCTGCAGCATCCTCAGATAGCTCATAAGGTAACGGGGGGAGGGGGAGCAATGGTCACGAGCAATCCAGATTCACGTGTTTTTATGCCCAGCTGTGGAAAGCTGAACCATATGAATCTTCAGACACCTGCTTTTGTAGGAATGTTAAATGTAGATATTTGTGAAGAACTCGCTATTAAATAAAGTGCCAGCAGTGGAAGAGACTATGTAAGAAAATGGAAAATACAGAAAATAATATGGTAACTTATTTAGGTGGTTGAAGAGTTGGAAACATTGATGCTTCAAGAAAAGGACATTGAAGATATTTCCTTTTGATTTGCCTTTCTAAACCTACCTCTTTCCCATTTCCTAAATGTACCTTTTCTCTCTCTTCATTCCTTCAGTCTCCATTCTCCCACTTCTTTTTTCTTCATGGTTTGCATGTCTCTTTCTTTTTCATTGAAGGTAAGGAGATAGGATCTGTATTTTTTGTTAGGTATGTTTCTCCAGATTAAAAGGTTTCTACATCTGCACTTTGAAATTGATAGCAAGAACTTCAAATACACATCTCTCAGGAAGTGGAGAAGGTTTTAATAAAACACTGCAGATGAGTCAAAGGCTACTGGTTGTGTTTACTGGCTGTAATAAAATGTTTACTGGTTACTCTCCGTTTAACGGTGATGGGAGATTTCTTACTCCTTGTCTCTTGAATCTGAATGGTTTTCAAATGCCAAATCAAACACCTACCCAGAGTATATAGCAGAAGCAGCCACTTGCAGATTGATTTACTTCAAGTGCTCGGAGAAGCGGCATTGCCCGATTAGGAAACAGGTTACAGACTAATTAAGGAATAGTGTTTCTTCTTCCTTGACTTGAAATTATCCATGTAATTTTTTCATTATTAAGTACTTCATAAGATCCCCTGTTTGCTGAGCCTTGAAAACTTGCAAAAGACTTTCTTCTGGAAGTTTTAATTAGAATATTCCCCATTCCAGCTAGTGACAAAAGGAGTATAGGACCTCTGACTGCTGTCCACAAACATCTCCCTAACTGAAAGATGTAAAATTTAAGTTGTGGGGTTTCTTTTAAATCTGTACAAGGAGGTTTTTGAGTTGTTTTGTTTTGTTGTTTTTGTTTAGGGTTGGAGGGATGGGGGTTTTTTGTTTGTTTGCTTGTTTGGGTTTTTTTTTGTGTGTGTGGTTTTTTTGTTGTTGTTTTGTTTTTTCCATGTTTCATTTAGGGTATTTTATAATAAAGTGAAGGAAATCCTGACAGTTATACAGCACAGCATCATTCAGCAAACATAGGTGTGAAGTGATGGATTTTTTGTGGCTTTTCATACTCGCAGAAAACCATGCTGGCATCTTTGATGCAGACACAGATGTCTGACATCTTGTGAAGAGAACCAGCACGATGTAGTATGATTTACTTGGCAACACAGTGCAGCAAAAAAAGGGAAAATTGTTTGGCTGTAGGATAGACAGTTGGTCTGCATGTACCTCCTAGCCAAACAGTCACACTGAACTGATTATGTTATCACGACTTCTCCTCTCTCCCAGGGAGCACAATGTCCCCCATTTCATTTCACACCGACTCCTTGTTTTCAGCATTGTCACCTAGTGACCTTCCTGTCCAGCCTTGTACTGCCAACAGGGGTGAAATCATAAAACATATTTTCAGTGATTAAGCAAAAGGTTAATTAGAGCACACACAATATGGGTTTTGACCACATATGGAGGGGTGGGGAGAATTAAAGAATAATAGAAAAGACAACAAAAGCTTGAATAACATTAGCTACATTTTTACATGTGGAAACATGAAGGAATTTATGAATTGACTCACTTCAAAGTCCCTCCATAAGGAGAGGAACAAGAGTGTGATCATCTATCATGATCATCTTCATTATTCATATTAAGAAAACGTTTTCAATACAGCCACTTGGGTCTGCAGCTTTGTTGCTGATCCTTCGGACCGAGACCCCCCTTCTGCACATGGTTCATGTGCTAGATCCAGGTCAGCATCCTGACACCAGACGAGTGGAATGGAGCCCACTGGAATGGTGGACCACAGCACTGACCTGCAGCTGAAGGCAAGACTCTCTGCTTGTCACAAAGGCTTCCTCTCAAATCAGTAACAAATATCACCCATCACCCTTGACTCCAGAGCAGTCAAATGACTTCACATGTTGAAACCTCAGACACTGAGACCTGAGAAGTGCCATGCTGAGCCATGATAGTAGAAGGGACTAAATAAGATTTTCATTTTACTAGACAGGAGTAAATAAGATTTTCATTTGACACCTAGGACACCATTAGCAACCACAGAAGTTCATTAAAACAGAACAAGCAAATACTGTCCCCATACTCTCCCAACCTTCAGCAGTTTTCAGCTCAGTCTTTCCAAGATTAACCATGTTGCTTTCCTGTTCAATAGCTCTCTGGGGATTTTTTTCTTCTATGAGTTTATCATTTGTTGAACAAATGTAATTTTTAGCAACTATAGTGCTCTGTTGTTAGAGCTTCCACAACTTAAAACTATGTTTCATGACAAAGTAGTGTCTTTGCTTCTTCTAAATCTTCTGCCTGTTAATTTCATTTGATGCACTGTAGTCCTTGTGTTGGAAAAAAACAATGAATGATTCTCTATTTACTGTCTCCATTCGACTCATGTTTAAATATCTCTATCATACACCCCCTCAGCTGTCTCTCTTCCACGCTGACGAGTTGTAGTCTTTACTTGTACGAAAATCATTCCATCCCTGAAATCCTCTTTCTCTCTTTTCCAGTTCTGCTCTGTGTCTGCTTTTGAGATGAGGATGGGAGAATTTGAAAGATTAGGAGTGACTTGGTGACTTCTTTTACATCCTCAGTCATATTCCATACAAACTATAGCAACCATAATACAAAATCAGGCACGAAGGTTGCAGCAGGCATGAGTAATCCAGTGTTATGACTTTGGTTATTCTCTGTTCTTACTGTCTTCTCTGTGAAGGAACCTGTACAATTCAATTGGCTGGAATTAGACAGTTGTGACTGCTGGATCTCCTGTTAGGAAATATCATGAGAGAATTCTGATCTCACAGAAGATGGACTAGATAGAACCTTTCTTCTACATATTCTAAAAGCAGTTAAAAATACTTAGCAAAGGTTTTTTTCCAAGCATCTAGGGAATTTGGGAGCAGAAATCCTACTAACCCATCAGCGAGGTGTGTCCTTATCTCCCTTGCATGCTTCTGAAACCCCCATCCTCAAAGCTTGTCCAAGCTGCCAGCCCTCCAAAGCAGGATTTTAAGTACACTCATCAGTGGGAGCGCGTTGTTCTGTTTGGCAATTTTTGGAGGAGAGAATCACATTTGAACTGCTTGCAAACAGATTCCCTTAAATCACCACCTGCATCAAAAGATTGGCTCAAGCTCTCTCTTCCTTCTCTCTATCTCTTCCCAAACTGGCCACAGCACAAGGGAAGACTGATGCTGGATGCTCTGAGGAAGGACAAAGCTAAGGAGGGTTTTCACCAGCTGCTTCACATCCATAAAGGCAACTGGAATTATTTTTCATTATGTAATTAAGCTTCACGACTGTACCATCCCCACAAAAGGATCAAACCTAGTCAAAACATAGTCTACAAGCAAAGAGGGTTTTTTTCCAGATGAGAATTTGAGACACGGGGTGATTTAAATGGTTCACCCGAGGACAGAAAAGAGGAACAATGGCTAGAGCATTAGCTGGAGCCTCACCAGTACTGCTCTTTGCCTTGTTAGATGGTTCCCAAAGTCCCTCTGTGCTTTAAATAGAAAATTATACTTTTTCCCAGTAGTATGAGTTAAGTTTTGATGTGCTCTAGACTGTGGCTCTGGACATGCAGCTGAGAGGAGACCAAGTCAGACTGGGAAGTTCCTGACTTGTGGATGATTACCCACCCTAGCTACTTACTTAGCCCTCTTCCCTGCCCTCCTGTAGTTACTGTTTGTGACATCTCATATATGTTGTAATTACTGTTTTACTGGCATGGGGACTTAAGGTCAGACACCTTCTGAGGGTGAACCTGAATGCTGGAAAAGGCTCTTCTGTTATCTTCCCCTTTCTGACAGGAAAATGAGTGCATTGGGAATGGAAACACTGTGCTCCCGTGCACTGGGACTTATGTTGTCTCAAAAAGGCTGTTTTTATGAGCTGATAAAAAGACTTCAATAAGGAAAACAGTACAAAGGATCTAATAGTTCTTGGATATTTGGAGGAAAAGAAAGGGGTGGAGGCAAATGAAAAAATAATAATAATAATACTGCAACCTTCCATTTTCTAACATCGACAGTTGGCAACACTGTTTTTCCAATTAAGATGATAGCATCTGGACTACCGTAATCCTTGAGGTTGAAACTGTGTCATGTTGCCCTCTCCAGAGTGGATTCTTCAGTCAGCTGATGATAATTTGTCTGATTAAAAAGAAAGACACTGCCTAGAATTTTACTGTAGGGTGCTTTTTTTTTTTTTTTCCATCTTGTACGCGCTGTGGGAAATAATTTCTCTAAAGCACTAGACTGGAAGGAAAAAACCTGTGACAAAACTAAGCAAACCTATTCCTTTATCCTCCCTTCCCACTTCAAAAATACCACATATAAAGGACTTAAACTGAGGGTTTAATTATTTTAAATTGAATTATATCACCTGCTAAATTAGATTATTTATTATATGCTGCAATTTATTCCTCTGGGGCTGCTCAGGTGAGGTGCACAGTGGGGAGACAAGTGTGTGGCTTTGGAAGAGCACTGTGGCAGATGGGGCTGGGTGACAGCTGCCACCAAGACAGGTGGGGCAGGTGATAGCAGAGGGGAAAGAGAATCAGCAGCACCAAAGGGCAGCAGCAGCAAGAAGGGATTAAGAAGGTGCAACTTAAAAGAAACTAAGAGAAACTGAAATGAGTTGCACTGAGTTGATGGCCTTCAACCTTTCTCTGGCATCGAGCTCAGCCTTTGGATTTGAAAACTCAAACTAATGCTGTTATCCTGCAAAAGCATAATAGTGACTGCAAAAGAAGAACTCTACTTAGAAGCACAGGACATAGTTTGGTAGTGGCTATTTTCACCCTGCCTGTTTCAAACACTTGCAGAATTGCTTATTTGAAAAATTAGAAGGAATCTATTCACAATTTTGGCACTTCAGTGAGATTATGAAATCTCTTTTCATTTCTTCTAAGTCACTTCTGTGGGGATTTCACAGCTAGGACTCTAGTTTGGACAATGTGCCTGCTGAGCTAGAGTTTCTGCAGTAACAATCTAAAGAAAGACTGTCTCTAGGGAGAAGCCGAGAGCTCTCACAGAGCTAAAATACCTTCCCTCACACAAGCTCCTTGCCGAGCCCTGTGTCAGTATTCACACCTGTGCTGAAGTGGAAACTCCTGACACCTGCTCTGGGCAGGTGCAAGAGGTGATTAAACCAGTGTTTCTTCAGGATGCAGATAAGTAGGGACTGTTGAAATAAGGAGGAAGAAAGGAGAGCCAAATTCTTTGGGGATGGTGGTTTGTTATTTTTTGGTAACATGGGATACCTGAAAGCTTTCATATTTTCTTCAAAGCAGCTACTGTGCATCAATTTTAAGTTGTTCTTTGCTTTCCTGGGTAAGTACTGATACTTTTTCTTGGTTTCAATAGTTCCCTCCTCCCATGGCTGGAAGTAAGAGTAACCCCCTATTGCATTGTTGTAATTGAACATATTCCAAGAGGTGTGAGCCATGGACATAGGTAGATGATCAGCAAATATCAGATCATGGGTCTTTTCCAAACTAGATGATTCTGTGATAAGCAGGAAGTTTGAATGGAAGCTAATCTCTACTCTTGTGGAGGGGAAAAGCTTAGCTAGGTGGAAATAAGATTGTTTTCAGGGTAGGTTATAAGTGTCAGTTGGTGTGTTGGACCTGTTCCTATGCATCAAAGAAATAGCAATTTGAACCAAGCATTTTTTTTCCTCTCAGATGCAGTACTGATGGCAAACTGTTTGCATGTTATCCTTAATATATTTTTAGATAGACGCTTTATCTACACTTGTAAAGCAAGACTGATATGAATGCAAGAAACACTTTTTTTTTTTATTCTCACAAGCACTTTTTGGGTGTCTGGAGTTGTGAATGTGTAGGTTCCCTATAGCAGCAGCAAGAGGCAGAGCTGGAGTTTTCCAGGCAGGTGAGGCTCTGGGAAGAGAGATTTCTGTCCTTAATTGTGAAAAGCAATTACATCTGACCTTTGGCTTCTCTTGCAGAGGTGTGCTCAGATTCTGTAACCTGAGATGAGCCCAAAAGGCAGAATAAAATGTTCTCCTCTCAAGGCAATTTCCTTTAAGTTTTGGAGAGAGTGGTAAAATCCACTTTATGATTTTGAAAACTCCTGTTAACAGCTTTATCCTTAAAAGCAGCATAAGAAAGATAAAATGGTGATTTCACATCCTTTAATGCTATGGACAAATCTAATGAAAGGGTATAGACAGCCTTCTCTCCAGTAAGGTAATACAGGACTCAGTGACTCAGCTATAGCTTTACAGTAATGTTTTCCTGATTGCAGAGGCCAATATTCTACTCATGGCCTTACACAGGCACAGTAGACTTGGCATGAACTATGCAGGAGCTGTGGGTGACACTGCTGCTTCACTGGAATATAGGTGAAGCTCATCTTTCAGTCTGTGATTCTCACCTACAGTAGCCACCACACAGAGAACTGTGCAGCATCCAGAAGAGTTTGTTTTGGATGAGTGAACTGCAAGTGGCTTTAAGCTTCTGGTTCCATCATGGGTCTTTAAAAAAATATGAATTGACAGCATCAGAGTGACTTACATTAATCTTTGTTACGCATTGGTACTCAGATTTGTTGCTAGTCTTAGTATGTTTGCTATCTGAATTGGCTTGTTATTAGAAGATGAGCCAAGGCTGGGGCAAACTCCTATTCACCTCCACCGCTGTCTCCCTGCCACAGATAGCAACCCCTTTGTGGGTTTTGGGTGACTTGTAGTTAACAGCTTGCTGAGTTTCCTTTTGGTGTAGCTGGGAATGTATCAGTAGATGAGGATTATGTGAAAATGCTGCTAATGAGTTAGTATATGTGACACTCAAAACAGCTTAGAGAGATGGTCAAACAACTGTGTAAAGGAAAAACCACTGGCTGGTTAAGAGCAAGGAGCTATCTGTGTTTCTGAAGTCACAATGTGCAGACTTACTGGCAGGAGTATTTACCTTGCCAGTAGTAAACCTGCAGTTTTCCAGGCAAGATTAGCAGCCCAGATGTGGAGTGCCATCCTGCTGTGGGAAGTGCCTTCTGGGCACAAACAGAAAAAAGTCAGAGTTCCCCAAAGGACTGTGTTGCTCTGTAGAGCTAAGCCAGTGTGCTACATTGCATGGTTTTGCAAGTGACCCCCTTGACCTCAGAGAAGAGGAACTGATGCTTGAATAGAGAAAATACAGAGCCTAGTTGTCCCACTGCTGTGCAATATGAAAATGTAGGAAAGGAACTCGTGGTAATGTTTCACTGACATGGGAGACATCCAACTCCTCTTTCCAGATGGAATAAATGGCCCCAGCTACAATAACTTAGGTGCTGCATGGACAGTCTGCCACTTCTGACTATGGATGAGAGGTGGAAGTTGTAGATAAGTGCTGGGTAGCCTCTACTTCAGAAGGCAGACCTATAAACTGCAGGGGTCAATTAGGAGGATAATGTCTTATTAACAGCAAGGATCATGGCTCAGTGCAAGTGATGAAATGACAATTTAGCCATATACATTCCTTTCACTTTCAGCCCACAAAAGGGCTGTGCTTATTTACCCCAGCCAAGAATTTGATATAATAAATTTGGGAATCTTCCTGGTTTTTTTTATCATGTACACAGAAGTTTTGTGCTATGTAAAGAGACTGTGGCATGAGTGGTACCTGGCCCAATGAATTGCCTTAGCTTTTTTCTCTGAGTGAAATTCTACACACAAAAGGATGTTTCAAATCTTAGGCAATTGTTGAGAATGACTTCCAAAGACTCTTTTATTTAAACAAAAAATAAGTCTTAAATACTTCTATTTTTGTGTATTTCTACATCATACAATTGTAAAGTTTTTAAGCAAGCAATGTAATATTTTTCTACTGAGCCTTGAAATCACAAGCTTTCTGTTTATTGCAGAAATGTCACAATTCCTACATTATTTGTTCTATAAGAGTCTAGTCCCATACCCCAAGTAGAAATTTCAATCAAGGATACTTTTATCCAACAATCCACCCAAAAGGCATCTACAAAGGGATAGTTCATAAAACAGAAAGAACACTTGGGGATGAAAGGGCCTTTTATAGAGTACATAAAGTATTATGACTAGGGCTTCAAATGTTGCTCCTCTGTGTCTTTGATACAATACCTAGAAGTACCCTTTTCCTGGAATCACAGTGTCATGAAGTTGTTTGAGTAGTAATTTGTTGAGAGGAATATCTGTGATATCTTGCATGTGCTGGAAATTTAAATTCAGGCTCACATCTGTTAAGAATAAACACTTAAAATCGCTAGGCTGGTAAAATATATAAGCTACTTTTTATGACTTTGAGTGAAATTGTGGTATCAGTGGGAGCATATTTTGAGTTGCAATAAAAAATGGTCTCCTTAAAAAACAAAGTTTGGTTTGTGCAAAGAGGAAATTTGCTGGGATTTCTTTTTTAAATACCAACTGATAGAACAAGAAGGATCTTCATCAAAGGGGAAAACTGGAAGAGAAAAGAAAAAGCAAAGTGAGGGTTGAAGGATGGATAATGGTTCCAGGAGGAAAGAGGAGAATAGAGGGAGGATACAAGAGTGATGCAAATTGCAGGGGGGGGAGAATGCTGCAGAAAAGAGCACATGAAAAATGGAAAATAAGATTAAGAAAAAGAGCAGAGCAAGCAAGAGAGAAAGCCTGAGAAGCAGTGCTGGAATTAGGCCAATGCTGAGCTGTGGCAGTTCACAAAAGAGCCCTGATAGCTCCCATAATGAGGGCCAGAGTAATTGAAATTTGTCCCTCTCCAATTCTGATGGTTCAATTCCAGTCTTGATGAAGGAAACACACAGAGAAATGCAGAATAAGAAAGAGCTTTCCAGTATGACTAGCAAAACACTTATTTAAATGTCCAATATACAAGAAGAATGTAGTTTTTCAAGCTGTAACTTTTTGCTTTGTTTCCAGCACACGGTGAATTATCAGTGAATTATCACCGACACTGAACGTCAATGGAATTCAATCAAGTTCTAACTTTAAACAGAAGGCCCGAGGAGACTTCATAAATGTAAGTCATTTGGATATGGATATCCATTATTAAAAAATTCTTTCTGCGTTCAAACAAGAAATGTTATGATTTGAAGAGAAATAAACTGAATTCAATTCATGTAGCTAAAGAGCTGAAGGTGCATTTCAAATACAAAGCTTAGTGCAGGCTGAAGCACAGGATCATGGATGATGCTTCTTTATGAAATCACTTCTTAGAGGGTCTCCTGTAATAAGCATTAATGGTAATATAAAAGAGGAAGTTATTAATAACTCAAGTTCTGCAGCCAGCAGTTTATACCAGGAGAAGATCTGATCCTTCTTGTCTATTTTAGCCATCATAAAATCATTGCAGGAAATAGATGAGACAAAGGATCTTAGACTTTTTCTAAAGTGGAGTCTCCTTTTTGTGTAAATTAAGACATTTTTAAGAGCAAAATAAAGTTTTAAATATTAGGCTAGAAGAAATTGTTTAAATAACCATTTTTCCCAGTGAATGCCTGGTATTACGGAGAAGTAATTACGTGGAGTAAGAGACATGCCCAGTATTTTTCATTTAAGGTGGGAAAGACCTGTCAATACATCTAGAATTTATGGGACATAATTCTTGCTTTTCACTTGCACCAATTTAAAGGAGAGGCAGCTCTGCTGAGGTAATGCTAATATAAAATTCACTCAAGATCTGCCCAAGAAAGGAGGGGTCTGATTCAGCCAAATATATAAACACACAGTTAAATTCATTCCCACTCACAGCATATGCTTACATGCTCTGTTGCTTCACTCTCACATACAGTTTACATCAGCTATAGCAGAGTCCAAAAACTAGAATGTAAGTAATTCTAGAACGTATGCAGAGCTGTAGGCTGTGTGAGCGAATGTGTTCCCATCAGCTTCTGGCCCCCACAACTGGAGCACAAGTGTCACTTGCATCTGTACACTGCCCCAGAATGCTCCTCAGAGCTGTTGTGAGAAGCCCTTCCTAGCACCCAGAAGAGGTGGTGGGGTAAGATGATGTTTTGATCTTGAATTCTTCTGGACTCTTTTTATATTGGGTAAAAGCCAGCTACTCTGTTAATGTGTTTAGATAATAGTGACTGGCACCTTAGAAATACTTAGATGAAAGGATTCCAAATGCATCCTTTGTGAATTTTTAATACAGAGATTTTTGCATTGTCCAGTGATGAAAACAAATCATCTGTGGACAGACAAAACTGGTTTTCCATTAGTAACACTCAGCGAGGACATTTGTATATGTTCAGTGTCTGATAGCACGTTCAGCTGAATCACTTTGCTGTTTGTAGCAGCAAGATATGCCACTTGACAAGCACTTTTATTTTTGACAAGAACTTTTATTTTGTATCTTCTCTCTTTTATTTTGTTTATATTTTTTTTTAAAGTGCCAAAGCCCATCTATTGGAAATTGTCATGCTGTATTTTTCATGGCTAATGAGACTGATGAACAGGTGAAGTTGTCTCACTCAAAATTGTTTACAAACAATACTCGAGTTCTGGAATTATTTCAAATTCCAGAGATATAAAAGAAAAATTGGGAAACAACTTTCTTGCTTGAAATAATAGGGTTTTTTTAACTTGTACTGAACCAGAACAACCTTTGTATCAGTTCTTTTGGGGATCCAATGCCAACAATCACTGACTGCTCTTGACCTTGCTTTCATTTTCTGTTTCCCACACTAAAATGCTTCATCTCCACATTTCCCAGACGTATGTGTAGCCAGAGTAAGAATACTTTATAAGCCTTTTATACTTATAACATATTTATAAATTATACTTACACTTTACATGATAACTTTAATCAGTGGGCAGCTTCCTATTTGCCCCTGCTTTGGGACAGGATTTGGGTTGTAGTATCTCTGGTGAAACAGAGCAGTCGAAGCTGTTGGCTTCAACAAGGTGTGATCTGGCCTGTAACACCAGGCTGCTAATGTTTCCTGGTGAAACAAACCAACTTCCAACAGCTCATGGTCACTCCACACAGTAAAAATAATTTACCAAAAGCTAACAAATTCAAACTCTATCCTCTCCCAGGATTGTAAATTACCTGGGCAGTTCTTGGGTGCAGAGCAGTGCTTTTACATGTCACTTGGTTGTTTCAACACTTCCAAATAACAGTTAAAAATTCTTGCTGTCTGTATTTCTCTTATCGTTTACTTGGCTAAGTTTATCCTTTACTGCATATCCTTGAACTCTCTTAAATTCCCTTCCTGAAACCAGAATCCGTGTTGCACAAATGTTAGTAATGAAAACAGATTTAAGTGTTTTCCACAATAGATATTTTATTACTTCTCAAAATGACCCTACCACAGATTTTAAAGGAAAAACTGGGAAATAAATGATCACTAACGTCTCACACAATTTTCCAAATATATTTATGAACTTTTAAGTCCGTAGTCAAGGTGGGTTTTTAATGCAAGTTATCCCAATACTAATGAGGATGTGGAATTTTATAAATGTTCGGTGTGTGGTGACAAATAGTATACTTTATAAATTAATTTCAAGTTAATGCTAAATTATTATGGAATTACATATTACGTACACTTTACTACCAAAAGAGTTCATCATGATTAATGTTATTACAGTGAACACCAAAGGAATTAATAATGATTTGCACTTATTATAGAGTGGTACCAATGTAGAGAAAAGAAGGTTAGCCTAATTAAATTCCAGAAACCACTTTAGGGCTCTGCTGCGTTGTGGAAGATGGTTTTTATGTTAATTAATTCTGTGTGAAAGGTTGCTCAAGTGTTTTAATATAGTTCAAAGAGGCACCAGGAAGTATTTCAGAATTATTATTTTTGTCCAGGATTTCTTGACCGAGCAAGGTGGGGTCCTTTCCATGATGAGCTCCTGTATGCTGAGTAAATAATGGTAAATAATTACAAACTGAAGATTCTAGTCTTTTACTGAAGGATAGGGCTGAACTTGTGCGAGGGTATTGCTGTGTTCTGAGAGGACACAACTGGATGGGGATCAAACCTTGGGCTTAGAAATCCATCCTTTTTTGGCAGGAAGTGGAGTTACTGGAGAATACATTGCAGACTTAACTCTCCTTTTGAATTAATTACTGCTTTCATGCCAAGTCTTCCATGGAAATGAATACCAGACCAGATTTGGCTTAGATTTTATTTTTCAGACATCTGATTTCATGATGATTTGGTATTGTAGTTCAAGGAGTGAGAGGGTATGTTTTTGCATGTTATTTGGTTTTTGTTTCTTTTTAGTCTGTGCTGTAGAGGTAGAAGGCATTGTTTGGTAGCATTCTGGTGACCTGCCGAGTTCATTTGCAGCTTTTCCTAAGTGTTGTTGAGTAATACAAATATTTTGGATTCGGATTCACACCAACAAAAACATCTATGGAAAAAAAAGAAACACAAAATTTTGCTTTGCCTCTGCTTCTGCTGAAATTGTTGGAAATGTTTTTTATTTTAGCATTCTAATAGACCTGTTTGGAAATCCTATTCAAGCTGGATTTTTCAAACCCCAATTCCCTTAAGCACATGCTTCATATGCTAGGCATGTGTTTAAATTCTCTTGATTTGGAGGCATGTACTTAAGGGCATTGCTGAATAAAGAAGGTCATGAGCTTGTACTTAAGTGCTTTGCTGATCAAAGGAAAAAACCGTTTGATTTGATCTACATTTAATGTGAGTTAGATCACCTTTACCTGTTAGCCAGTAGTCAAGAATTTGCCAAATGTCTCTACTAAAGACACTCTGCTGAAGTTCTTGATTAAGCTGTGTTCTTCTGGCTGTGGAAATAGGAATGGCTGCATAACATTTCTTTTCTTTTTTTTTTTTTGTTGTTGACATTGGTTGTAAATTACGTTTTGAAGTACTATGGTCTCACTGCAAACAAAAGAGGAGATCAGGACAGTAAAAATGGAGAGAGAGAAGAGAGATTTGGTTGTTAAAGTCATGTATTCAGTGTAACACCAGAAGGATTCAATATATTTTATGTGCTTAATATTTTTTCTATGTACAGTATATAATACATCTCTTCCTCCTTACACTAACAATTTATATTCAGGATACTCTAATGAAGTACATCTTGAGTCTCCTTTTCATGGCTAATGAGGAGACAACAAGAATTTGACTAATACTAGTACAATTACTGGAGCAGTGAAGCGTGCATCTCTGATTAGACGTGATAATGTGCAAGGCTGGGCTCTTCACATTAAGTTTGCAAACAGTTTAAAAATCACTTCCTCTATTTATCCAGCTAATCTCTGTTTAATGACTCCAGACCTGACAAAAGAAAGAGAAAATGTCTCTTAAAATCCTATACTTCACTTATGAAGCTTGTATATAGAGTAGAGGTGAAATTTATAGTAAATCTTTTCCAGAAGACTTTTTGATGAAGCTGTGTAGCTGGCTTTTTACAATGCAGAGGAATTTTTATTTGTTCTGTAATACTCAGTTTCCTTTATAAAGAGATTTGCCTGGGTTTAGACACATCTGTACAGATTTGGGGTTCTTTTGCTTGATTTCTTTTCTTTTGAAATCACTTTTTGGATTCAATGCTTAATTTTCAGAGGGTGAATATTTTTGTACAATTTGCCCTTTAAATTTTTATTTTCTTTCCCAGAAAAGTTTGGTAAAATGACTGTTGATGGTGGTGCTTGGAAATCCTTCATCAGCCATGCACCATGGGCAGGCAGGTTTTAACAAGAACTTTTGCAATGCTCCTTTTTCTTTGATGCTTATTTTTGCTACTTGGACTTGAAGCAGAGCTGCCTGAAACAACACAAACTCCGGTTAGAATTCTGGATGGATTTAAGCAAATAAAAACAGTTCTTGCTGTCAGCAGGTGGCACTCATCCTGAATCAGAAGATCTTACTTAAATAGGACAGACAGCTCTTTTACATGGACCTAAAAATGGATGTCTTCATGTAAAGCTCTGTCCTGGAACACATCACTGACAGCAATGTGTCCTAGCTGTGACTGTGAGGAAAGAACTTTTGTTAGAGGGTTTAACTGAGTTCACCACGTTTACAAATGAATTGCCAGTTGTTATGATCTTGCCTGGACCAAGTGCCACACGGTTGACTCTACTGCACCATGGCACCACAAGATTGTCATTTCTTTTAGGATCCTCTAAAACTGATTAAAACGGGTTCAAAATCAGGAAAGTGTCCTAGGAAGGTAGAAAAGATCCAAGACCGTGACTTGCATAGTTCTTTTCTAGAGTTTTCCAGAAAATGTGTAAAAGCAGCTGCACCAGGTGAGGATCAAATGGCCCTGTTCTGTCTGCATATAGTTACTTGCTTATACAGCCTTCAGAGAGCATGATTAACTCTGTCTAATGTATCTTGTTAAAGACTGGCTCTGGGATTTCCCTGTCTATTTTACTTAGAGATACCTAATAGCTTTTTGTTTCCAGTGAAAAACAGCAGCTGTTGCAAGGATTGTGTGGAACAAGACAGAAAATGTGCATCAGCTTCCTTCTGTACCTCTGGTAGTTATTTGTGTCAGGCAGGAGGAGCTCCCTAGAGAACTTTTGATAGACTGCATGGAAAAGTCATCTTTAAATATAGAAGGCATCTGAATCTACCTCCTCTTCTAGACACAAAGGAGATAAAAATAGAAAATTGTGGGGTTTAGCAATTTGGGATGGTAGGTTTCTAAAACTGATGTGTCTGATGTGTGAATTCCCAGTAGCAGAGCATCCTCCCCGAAGACTGTGATAGAAGGGTGGAGGGAGTGCAAAATTACATCACTTTTTGCTGTTGCTAATGTGATGGAAGCTGACCAATGCAGCTCCAGAAATGGAAAAAGCAGATAAAGGATTTTCTTAATTTCTGCTCTGCAGTCTCCACTGGTGGCCCTAATATGGCTAACTTTCTGATCTCACTCTTCCCTATTGAAAAGTCATAGATATTCAGATGCTACCTTCTGGTCCTTATATCTATTATATCTTCATGTATTTCTTAATTTATTTTTTTAATTGGTCTCATTCTGCTTAAGACCATAGGAACTGAGGAAACCATTTTTCATTGGAGAAAAAGCGAGCTGTACTCCCCACTCAGGGCTAGGAGTAAATGTGACTTCCTTGCGTGTTCTTTATTCCCTATGCTACGAGAGGGCAGAGCACTGAAAGGGTGGAGCTACTCCTTCCTCCATGCCTGGTGGAATTGGGATGTACTGTGCTGGGGAAGATCCAGAAGCCATATAAGCCACAAGATGGAGATGTTATTTAAAGGCAGGTTAAAGTGAATGCAATTAAGTTATAAAAAGTGAGAAGCAGCAAAATAAGTGATTTACCTTGAATTTAAAGTTCCCACTAATTGTTTGTCGGTTCCAGTTTATGGGGCTGTCTAATGAACTTGTGTTGTTTTTCTAGGGCTCATACCTTGGAAAATTCCTAGGGCTACATAATTCCCATTCCTTTTGAAGCAGGTAATTAGTGCAGCCACCCTGAGTTAATTCTACTTTTTTTCCATTCAGAATGAATAACACCTTCCTCGTTGTCTTTTTGTTTATGAATCTTTCTGACTATAAAAGACGTGACAGGAAACTTTTTCATTCTTTTCTAGTGGATAGTAATTTTTAATTTGTATTCTCTGGTCTAAATAGCAAAGTACATTTTGCTTGGTAGTCAGAGTCTGATTTGGATACCTTTGAAATCAGTGGAAGTCTTTACAGCAGCCTTTATAGTTGTACTCTTTTTAAAAGAAAAAAACCCACTTGTGATCTGGGGAAAAGGAGAGGACCTAAGTTAAGTAGAAATGCTGCATAGCCAGGCAGGAATCTATAGTAAAGAAGCCTTTTACTTGAAGAGAGTGGCAACATTTAGAAGTCATGCTCTCACTTGATCTCAAAGCTGAGTCATTCTCTAAAATAGATCACAGTAGTTTACAAGCATATTAAAAAAAAAACCAACATTGGTACTCTTCTAAATATGACCATAATAAAACCTTAACTTTATTTGGTTGACATTTCCTTAAATTAAAAAGGGAATGTAGCAAAATTTCCTCCCGGTAATTTTTCATTGTCATTATCAACGTGGAGCACTGTTTCAAGTGTGCAAAGAGAGACCGTGCTTTTCTCTTCCACCCAATATTCCCAACTTCTAGCTAGCAGCATCTTTGCTTGGTCTCTCTATCTTGTTGCAGTCAGAGTCCACAATGAGAAAATTCTGGAACATAATCAAGAAGCCTAAATTCTCTTTTATAAATGACATGCAGAATCCCCAGTGCTGAGTTTGCTGGCAGCCTGCCCTATACCATGTTCCACTGCACAGATGTATCACCTTTCCCTGCTGAGATTACTCACATGGAAGACTTTGTGTATCCGTGAGTATATCCAGGAGGAAAAAATGTTTCTGTGCTTAAGGCATTAGCATGAAGATCTGGAAATCTGAGCGTAGTGATTAAGCCACATATCCGCAAACCTACCGAGAAATCTGCATCGTAAATAGCAAGTGTCAGAATTGCCTGTTTGTAAAAGAGAGCTAGTATCTTCCCTTTTCTTTTTCCACATGGATCACACACAGGCTCATTAAGGAGTAGATGGTAGTGTGGTAATCACAGAAATAATATTTAGGTTTTCCCAGGACATTTGTTCTTGACTGTGAGGAATGTTGAAATAAGATTCACTAATCAACTGGAAAACCACTGTGAGTTCCAAGCTCACCTGGTCCCTCAGGTTATTTCCACCTCTGCATATCTGAATTACTTGAATCTGGATTTTCTAAGGACGTAAAGTTTATAAATGCATTTTTACCCATCATCCCTTTCTGAACCAGACATCTTTGTGAATAGAGTTCTTAGTCATATTAAATACCTAATAATTAGTGAGAAATAAGCTCTCCTGGAAAGCAAAAAGGCTAATAGTATATCCACTGAAGGGAGTGGAAAAATAAATATCACTTAAATTCTTACTAAAGTAAAAAATTCTTCACAGGACAGCACTGTATGAGTGCTTAACTGCTTGGAAAAAGGGGAAAAAAAAAAAAAGCCAGCATCTTTTCTATTTTTTTTGCTGTTTATGATATTAGAGAATCCCTTCTACAACTGACGCTTCTCTCCTGTGTGAATTAGGTGTTTTCAAACAAGGAGCAATGGAAGATTTTTTTCCAACTAACACCTACTGGATGTTTAATTAGGGTGAGCTCACACATATTCAGTTAAAAGTCAACCAACTAGAAGATTTGAGTCCAGTGGAATTCAGATGTAGTCAGCTCCAGTGCTATGGAACAACTTATTCTCTGCAGATACCTTGTCATTTCTTCCCCAGATGTGAGCTGTCCCCTCTGATTTTTGTGCTATTTCAAACAACTTCTTCACAAGTTCCACAGGCTTCAGAGCAACTCTTGAACAAAGCTGTTTATCCTCAAGTTTGTAACAAATAGGGATTGAGCTATTTCTTAGTTTACTATCTAGAAAATAGCCTTATATTGCAGCATGCCTTTCTGGTTAGTAGTTGTTAGTCTGAAGCGGGTGCTGTTTGTTACTTATGACATCTCTTTCAGTACTTTCATTTTGACAGACTTTGGGGGAAATATGTGCAATTTCACCATAGATGAGATTCTGCCCATATGGTATCTTGTGGTGCTTTTATTGTGATTTTATTGTGCTTTTGTTTGTGGCATCAAAGAGCCTTTTACTTGTAGCTACTTAGAAACCTCAATTTAGTCACCTTTGCATTTTTTTTGAGCTCAATATCTAAACCTGGAATTTAAAGCACTTGAGAATATCTACCTGGACACTCCCAAGTGGAAGTTTTAGTTCATCCTTAAGGAGATTTCTGCTATGGTCCATAAAATAGACAATACAACTGTTAGAAGACAATGTTTCCATAGCTAATTATCAGGCTTGTTACTCATAAGCTCTTTAAAGGTGGATGTGATATAGGCAGGTAGAGCATGCGTTTCACTGCACTGCCAGGGAGCTCTTAGCCTAGGTGGCTTCTCTACCCCAAAAGCAGATTTTTGTGCCCAAGGGCTGCTTTTGAGTTGTGAAGCCCAAGGTCGGAGTTGTTGGCAGTTGGATGTTGAAAATGTGCAGAATGTTTGGCATGGCAAGAAGGGGAATTCCAGCTACAACAAGAATACTGGTTTTATGACAGGGCGTACATATGAAACACTGCACCAAGTATCCCTAGAAGGCTCATTCGGGAATCTCCTGCCCTCTTGATGTGCAAGGGAAGAATTTTTCTGTATATTTTCCATTAACCCTGAAATAAGGATTCCTTGCCATAGAAATCTTAAGGCACAGGTAAGGTTTTTGGGTCATGAAAGTTAAAACAATTAACTCATTCATGAGGCAGGAATTTTAATTGACATCACCGAGGCTGAAAAACAAGGGAGTTATTCAAGAGTGGAATTATAACTTTTCCCAGCTCTTTCCTCTAAATATTTGGTCATAGAAGGACTTGTATGAGACCAACCGCAGCAGAAACAAACATTACACTTAGATTTGATATTCTGCAAGTCAGTGGAAGTTGGTAACACACAGCTATATTTATCTTGTCCTGTCATTTCAAATATACTTTATCCCACTCTATGGAATCATTTCTTATAGATGCTAGGAGCAGTTCTTGCTGTCTTATACCTGGTTTGTGTTTTGTTTGGTGGTTTTTTTGTTTTCTTGGTTTTTTTTAAGCCAGACTTGTTTATTTTAGACAAGTTGCTTCATAAGCTGTTCAGAAATGAAATGTTTTCTTTGCGTATGGACTTTGACAGAAATGAAGAAAAATCTCATCTATTTTCCTCAGTTGTCCTTACCTCATGAAGGAAAACATTCACAGCTGTCTCTAGTGTCCTGCAATGCAGTGATTTTTTTCAGAGGTAGACTAATACCCAGAAAACTGCTGCCATGGCCACTCGCCTTCTGTGGTACTGTAATGTCTGGACACTGGCAGTGCAAGGATGGTCTTGGTAAATTTTCATTACACCCAATACCCCATTAAACAAACTCATAGCTTGCTCTTTAGGCTAACAAAAAAGCTACAAAGATTTTTGTTGGCACTGAAATGAGTAATATTCAGAACAACCCTCAGAGCTATACAGACAGATCTTAGTGAAAATCACCAGGATTTGTGCTCAGTAGACAGTTCTCTGCTTGGACAATTATTTCAGGCACGTATTAGCAATTACTCTAAAAGAAATCTCCAGCATTGGATGAGTTATTTTCTTTCTCCTTTTTTTTGTCACTGGGCTTGTGTTTCCCTCGTGCAGAGTATACTGGACAGCACCATGCTATTGAGGCATGTGTTCAGTGTAAAGTTAACTGCAATTGTTTTGAACATCAATTGTTACTCTAATAACCATCTTTAAGGAGGCAGCATGAAATGAATGTGCTACAGTCTGCACAAAATGAAGATAAACCAGATGTAAACTTAGATCAGATCATTAAAACATCGTTGTAAACTACTTCTAACAAATCCCAAGAAACTCTTCCACGGTTCTTAAAGCAAGGAGGTTAAGCTTTGTAAACATAATGAGGGTCCTCTTCTACTGTTTGAAGGGGTATAAACTAGTAACAATTTATTTGTTTAGGGTCAAGAAAATGTAAATGGCAATGAATTTGAAACAAAATAACCCAAACCTCGAATCAATTCAGTCTAACTTCACAAACTAACTAAATTAATTTAAAAGCCCCAAAAAAAGCACATAACCTGTATTTTTTGCATTGCTAAGCATTGCAACAATGAATTGTAAAAGTGCTGGTGAGGAATGAAATCTTGATGAACAGAAATGAGGTTAATGTATTTTCTGGAGGATATCCTGATATTTTTTTTAATATATATTTTTTTAATTTTTCCATTCTTTTCCTTTTTCTTTTTGTAAAGAGCCTTCCCAAGTTTTACCATTGAATCAGATAACTGAGCTGAATATCAGTCACTGCATGAATAGGAAAATAGGAAAAAACTGCCTGACACATACTAGAAAAAAAAAATCTGTCGTGAGTAACCTGCAGCAGAGAAAATGAGAACTCCAGTGCAGTTCCATAATCCCTGCCTGATGCTATAGTAGCACCTGCAGCATGTCACTCCAAACTTAGGTGGTGTTTCTGCGTACGCACAACAAAACCATGTGTGTATAAAAAGAAAAAAAACTAAAACATTTTCAAGCCAGTACTGTGGGTTGGAATCAATAGCAGCTACACCCTAGGGAGGTCAGAATTGGACTTTAAGCATTCATTCAATTTTGTTAAATTGAAATGCGGAACTGTTACCCTCATGGTAAAAATTTTATTCTTTCCTGTGTATTTAGAGTTTTATCCCATTATATGCTGACCTCCTTTATATAATTGGCAAAAGGGTATTCCATTAAAAGTAAAAGCTTTTTTATTTCATTTTGTCTATAGGGTTCAATTTTTAATGTCCATCCTCTTAGTGACCAAGCGTTTACCAGGTTCACTAACTTTCTGTAGGTGACTGTATATCATGGCTCCATTGCTCTGGAGTCAGGCTACTGGGGGGGGTTATTTATTTAAAGAAATGAAGAGCCCTTTCTATTCCAGACCCTCCATCCTCTGAGATAGTACTTGTATCAAAATAAGCCACAGCTTTCAGCTTCCAGGATAAATGTTGGATGTCAGTATATAGTTCTCAAACTGAAACACACCAGAACTTTTCATATTCAGGCTCTCCTCTGTTTGTTTTTTTTTTTTTTTTTTTAATTAAATAGAAACTGATGAGTGAGTGATAATCTGTATGACAAAGCTGAGTTTTAATCTCAAACAAACTATTGAAATCTTTGTCAGGTCATTAACTTGCACCACTAGTTGAGTTTGGCTAGTTTGATAGTTGAAGAAAGGCAGAGCTGGAACCACTATAACCAGTGGTAACACAGGCATACCAACCTACCTATCAGCTCAAGAGTAAAATCTGTGAGTGATTAGCTTTGGCAGAATAGCAACCAATTCAATTTATCTTTGCAATGTAAAGACAGTGGATCAGATTCTTTAAGTCCTTTATACTAAAAAAAAAAAAGATGAATTCTTCTCTGAGAGATCCATTGCTATAAACACCCAGCTGTATATTGTTAGGAGGCAGGCAGTAGTGTGAAGTCTTTCAGTCAGTGATGTTAAAGCAGCTTGTAAACTGAATTATGCCAGGGGC
>VWZY01010115.1:126732-189395 GCA_013399075.1 Chloroceryle aenea
AATTAAATAGAAACTGATGAGTGAGTGATAATCTGTATGATAAAGCTGAGTTTTAATCTCTCTCTATTGTGGACAGCTGCACAAACTATTGAAATCTTTGTCAGGTCATTAACTTGCACCACTTGATAGTTGAAGAAAGGCAGAGGTGGAACCACTATAACCAGTGGTAACACAGGCATACCAACCTACCTAGTAAAAATTATCAGTTCAACAGTAAAATCTGGGAGTGATTACCTTGGGCAGAATAGCAACCAATTCAATTTATCTTTGCAATGTAAAGACAGTGGATCAGATTCTTTAAGTCCTTTATACTAAAAAAAAAAAAGATGAATTCTTCTCTGAGAGATCCATTGCTATAAACACCCAGCTGTATATTGTTAGGAGGCAGGCAGTAGTGTGAAGTCTTTCAGTCAGTGATGTTAAAGCAGCTTGTAAACTGAATTATGCCAGGGGCAGGGGGGGAAGGCAGCCAGCCTCAGTGCTGGGCTATCTGTGTCTCTTCTCTGTGCTCACCTCCCAGTTGCAACGGCTAAGACAAGTAGCTGTGAATATATTATGGATTTTGTTTTATGCAATTTGGAAAAAAGAAATGGTAATAAACAGAAAATATTTGTTTGAAAGTAAATCAAGAGAATAGGTTTTACCTTTGCATTCTTTTAACTTTTAAAACAATTAAATACATTTATTTTAAAAGTAAACTAAGAATTTTGAGACAAACTCAGTTTTTTCAAATGACAAATGGAGCTTATAGCCACATAGTATCTGTTAGAATTGTTGAAAGCTGTACAAATTTTGAAGCATGCTTCAGAAGATGTCAGTTCTACAGTGATGCAGTATCCCAGTCACTTCAGTAGATGAACACTTGCTTCCAAGTCTTCAAGTATTTTTCATCCATGTTTTTAGTTTTAAGCAGGGAATAATCTCAGAGTGTATGTCTTCAAAACAAACATGCTAACTGCGATAGCTTTATTAAAGAAATATCATAATAAAGTCCAACTTAGGGTTTCACCCATTGTAAAAATTCATGGGGTCTGGTAGGAACTGACAATAAGGATCAAGCACCAGAGATTAAATTTTGAGAAAGTGAACAAATTTCTGCACGTAGAGTAATTAGTTGCATACATTTGCACAGGACCCAATCTTCTCTCATAAAAAAAAAATTAAATATTTCACATGAACATTCTTTCCTTAAGTATTTTCCTACTACTGAAAATATTCCTCATGACTCTTTCTCATCTGTTCATTGTAAAGTGTTTCATGTATATATAAATTNTAGGGGTGTTTCCAGAAAAAGAGTTTTGTTATACAAACAAATGTCAAAAGACAGTTTGTGGAAACAGAAGTACTTCTCCTGTTCACAAAGGTTGCCCAGTTGATTTCAAGTCTGATGAAACCTGTCCAAGGCTAGGACCACAGAACTCAGGGGCATCCCATCCAGGTTATCCCAAAACCAGCAGTCTTGAAAGGACTTGATACTTACCTTTGGAAAACTGGCTGTCCTAAGATTTTGCCACAAAGATGAAGTCTTTCAAGTCTAGGCAAATCGGTCCGAAGCTGGGTGCAAGTCTGCAACATTTGTCTCTGAGGTTGCCATGGCAGAAACTCCAAGCTCTGTCCAGAGTGGAAAGCCCCCCCAGCAGGTTCAGCCCTGTGGCAAAGTGTCTAGTGGCTGAGAACCAGAGCCCTGGTTCTACCACTGTGCAGCTTCCCCCTGCAAAGCATGGATGAAGACTTGAAAACACAGAAGTGGTAGTCCAGCACCTGTGGCTTCAGGGCTTACCTCCTGGCAGGTCTGTCTAGAATCCATCAGTTTTGAGAATTGCAAACTTAGAGAAAATGAGTCAGTCAGTACAGCTGCAGGGTCCTGAGAACTTACTTTCTATGGAAACAACATTTTAAAACACCTTGCTGTCAACTCCTATTTTTCCAAAGCCATGCTCTAGAACAGGTATATCTCCTGAGATTTGGAAACTTTTTGTCTAGTTCCTTTTACAGATCTAACCATGATTTCTCCCCCCATCTGTTTTTCCTGTCCTCCTTCACTTTTCCAGCTCAGCATGTTACTTTTTTTTCCAGAACTGCAGTCTCTTTAGAACAGAGCCCCTTTGACTAAGTATAGAGAGGAATAGTTCCAGGAGATGGAAAAACAGTAAGAGGAAAATACCTTTAAGAGCTTGTTAACATGCAGAGAATCTAACCCACATCTCTTTATGGGGAACAATTCTCTTTTTTTAAATTAGCTTGTTTATTTTTCTTCTTCTTTTGGAGTAGGGGGTCAGAAGGTGAGGGAAGAGCCATTCACCTGCCTTGTTATAAGGGTAAGGACTTGCCTTTCACATGGGGCCTCTCTGTTTTAGCCAGCTGAAAGCTTTGCACACATTGCCATGTTAGAAGACCTGTAAGTTTAACATACACATTTGGGTTATGTCTAAACCCCATGATACATAGAAGTAGTCACCACTTGAGCAGAAGGGGCTTAGTCCAATGTCTGCTGATGGAATACCTCCTACTGCTTCTGAATAGTTTTAGATCAGTCCTTAGGTAAGCTCACCTGCCAGCTTTAACATTTTTAAGAAAGTACCAGCTCAGTTAGGAAGAAAAAAAGGGCACTATGACTTGATACTTAGAATCCTTTCCAATTTGTGGAGTTACTGCCCAGAGTCTGAAATCTCTCATTCTTAATCTCAGAAGAAGCATGTGTGAGCAAAGGAAGCTGTGAGCACTGAGAAAGGACTGTCAACACTTGGACACACACTAGCTGCTTTGGAGTCACTAATGCATTTTCCCCATTAAAATGCCAATTAAACTGCCAGCATTTCGGGTTTGTTGCATGAGCAGTACCAAATGGGGAGATGCAGAGATGCCCCATGTACCTTCAGATGAACCGTGCACATTTGGAAGTGATTGCAATGAAGAGAAGGTGGGGTTTCTATTGGCTTTTGCTGGTATGGTCTGGTTCGCATTAGGATGGAATTTCTGAGATTGGGAATGTATTACTCTAACAAACAGTGGTTGCTATAGGAAATATATGATCATCTGTATTACTCTACATGTACAGAAAAGGCATGCATACTGACAATTTCCTGGGATTTGAGTGTGTTGCAGGAAGTTAATGGACTCCAGGAGTGTTATACTTGTAACTTCATATTTTGCATTTGTCGTCTTTACTCTTGTCATCGTAATAATTATGTATAATCCTCAGGAATCTGTGTGGGTTGTAATCTGTCACCAGCATACCATTTTTCACTTTCCATCTTCAGTTCCATCTAAGACAAGATGATGATTGGGAACAGCCAGAATAGATTTACCAAAGGCAAACTGTGCCTGACCAGTCTGGTAGCCTACCTGCTAGGAAATAACCCATTCTGTGGACTAGGAGAGAAAGTGGCTGTCTGTTATCCTGACTCTAACAAAGATTCATCCCTTACCTGGATGTCAGCTTGCAGAAGAGGCTGCCTGGGGGAAGGCACCATGCAGCTTCCACTTCTAACTGTGCCATGAAGTTTGCCTGTAATTGTACATGTGGTAGTTGCAGCCTTCTGATACATGAGGCAAGGATTACTGTCCTGTTTCCCAAGGACCAGCAGATTTGAGGGGTTTAGGTCTGGATTCAGATACATTCAAGCCTCACTTCAGGTTCTGGATCTCAACAACCCATGCTGCATGCCAAGTGCATTCCCAGAGTGCTGTAATATATTTGATAGTATTGTCTTCTGAAGGAATCTGTGTCACTGAAATGCTCTGTACTTTCCTAGCTCTGTAATATAGACCGCAGAATAAAAAAGCTGGGGTGGAAGCCAGAGATAGACGTCTAAAGAAACAGGAAAGCCTAAACTCAGGATACTTACTGCTGTTACTGTGCAGGAAAACTGAAACTACGTCAGTACAGATAGAGACTGCGACTATACAGCAGTGGAATTTTGATAATCTTTTCGAACATGCAGCTCTCAAAGTAGCAAGCATATTTATGAGGTTCAGATTGGATTTACTGTCACGGACATTGTTTCATGGACACACTCCATCCCTTCCCTACCACTGTGCAAAATCAGCTTATTCTAAGAAGACTCAAAATGGGGCTCAAAGAGCAGCTAAGGCCAGTTTTTCCATGCTTCATGTGCCCAAAGGCAACTGAAACTGTGACAAAAAGGTGTAGGGTGTGTGAAGTGAAGGTGGTGATGCTGAGCTTCCACTAACATCTGGTCATTAATTTCAGCTTTGGGGACTTCCAAAATGTTGGCAAACACAGCTCCAGCTGGCCTGGGGACTGTTGCTTCTCCATGAGCAGGTAAATGTGCCAGATGGTCTCTAATTTTACTACTGTTTCTAGTATGGATGATGAGTCTTGGTCCCTACAGAGCAGTACACCTTCCAAACGCTGAACATTTTTATTCACCTTTTGACCACATAGAAACAATGTAATTATTAGAAGAGTAATAAAATTATTAGAGCAGTAGGTAAAAGGAAAGGCTGAGTGCAAGAAGCAAAGAAAAGGCAGCAATGATCACCTGGCTTTCCTCTCTCCATTTCAGACTGGCCGAGTCTAGAAATCCATTTTGAACAGCTGCACTTCCATTTGTGTTTGTTATAAAACAAAATTGTTTCACTTGTAGGAAAAAACTGGGGGAAACTGTTTTGTCACTGCCATTTCTGTTCTTTTCAGGAAACAACAACAAAACCCAAACAAAACCAGCCACACAACCAGATGAGAACCACCCCCCCCCAGTCCCATCAGGTGGTCTCTAGAGCTCTAGTGCTAAGAAGTGCATTAGAAAGCTGGGAGAATCCAAGTTTAAATGCATTCTTTTCAGTACTTATTGGAAGGAATTTTTGCCATAACTGCATGCAGCATGGAAACTTGTAACAGGGTGGGAGGATGAGATTTGGAGAATCCAGAGCTGGAACCGAAGGAGATATTCAGGCAGAGATTTTGCAATTGTTGCATAACATGGAGAGTGCTTGCATGAATAATCCTATTAACATTAGAGTTTCACAATCAGGCAATTGAACACGGCACTGTTCAAAATCATCTGCATTTATGGTGGAAAAATCAGCAAAATCACCATTTAAAAAAAATAGTGGTGTCATCAATATAGTGTTTCTCAGCAGGGGTAAGAGTGTAAGAACATCAGAGGACAGAATAGAGGAAAACTTTCTCAGCTTAGATGTAGTAGGAAGGATTTGGTTCAATGGTTTCTCTTGAAAAAGGGGAAAGATGGGGAAAATCTGTAGATGACTGTTATGGATTGTTGTTTATTTATTTGTTGTGCCTGAGAGAGGCTGTGAACACCGACATTGACAAAAGTTGAAAGGGAAAAAAAATGGTACCTGAATAATGTGCAGGTTTTTAGTTGTATTTAGAAAGTTTCAGAGCCAGCAGAGGCAGAAGAATTCATTCCTACGCATTTGACAACTTTTGGGCTAATGAAGCAGTAACTGGAGCAGCAAGTGCAGCCTCCTCTCCCTCCCACATTGTAAGGTCCTTGTGACTGAGAGAAGGCACCTAACTCCCAGGGCTCTTGCAGCCCACACAGGGTGAGAAGCCCAGGCTGCCAACAGAGCTGCTCCTCCTCCTGCTGAAGGTGAGGGCCAAGAGTTTTTCCATAAAATGACAGGCAGCAGAGGTACACACAAGCAAACTGTAGTGTCTGTGCCACGTCTGGAAAGGCTGCAGCATCTCTCTGAGCTGTTTCTGTGCTCCCAGTGAGAGAACACACACACTGAGCCGGTGTTCATGCCAAGGGTGGTCCTGGGCCAGGCTTGGGCTGCATGTGGGGTGAGAGTTGCATTCCCCCTGCAAGATTCATGTGCCACCTCCTGCAACGTTGTCAGCTACAAAGCAGCTGCTCATGGCTAAAGAATCTCTGCGCAAACACATGGGTGGCAGCAGCAGTGGTGCCAGCAATGCTGTGGAAAACAAGTCATTGAATATCTGATATATGAATTTTAAGCTACATGCCAAAGCAGAAATCAACTCTTAGTCTACCTTTTTTTTCCTTTTTTTTTNTCCTCTCCCCTGAAGGTTTAAGGCTATGGAAAATGAGGGGTCTATAAAGATGCATCTGTAGGCATCAAGGACAAGGCAGAATGACAGCTGAAATTTAACCTGAGTTAATGTTGCCAGAAAGAATTTGAATGTTTATGTGCTGATAGCTAAAGAATTTGTACAGTCATCTGTGCAAAAAGACTGAGAAAATCTGTGGCTGGTTGAGGAAAGTCATCTGCTTTTATCTCATGCCACAGTATTTGAAAAAGCAAATCCAGTGCCTTAAACACCAATAGCTGCAGAACACTGGAGCCTTTTAAAGCTAGTTTGCTTCTAGCTGGATTTATTCATTAGCTTTGTAAATCTTTTGACATGCCAGAACTCATGACCGTTTCCAGACCAAATAAAACTGGTATAAGACAAAGAAAAAGAATATTTTTACGGTTGTTTCTGTGTGACAATCCACAGTGAATTCTAGTCTGGGGATAACTGTGAGGCAATCTTCCCTATTGTGGTTTCTTTTATCCTGTATGTAAGAATGGTTATCTAGTAGTCTTCCATGCTTGTTGGTTTCTTGGATATATGTAATAGATTTGGATGTGGTAATAGTCTCAAAGTTCTATTTCCATGGGAAGATCCATCTGGAGAATGTACTGAAGGCAGAGTTCACTTCTCCTTTGTTAGCCGGCACACTTGCTTTGTGCTTTCTAGAGTGTAAATGGAGTTCTCAATGTGGGCTATGAAATGAATTGGAAAGAGCTAATAAAGGCATATCCCTTTGCTTTAAAAACCATATCTGAGGGTATGGCAGTTTGCATTTTCCTTTTTGGGGAGATAACAAATGATTGGTAAGAACAGGCAAATCTCCCCTAACATCAGTGCAGCTGCATTCATTTAAATCAGTTAAGGATCTAATTCACTGTATGACAAAATGTCTTGACTAATATAATTAGCTAAAGCTGCAATCAAAGCCCAGCAGGGATGTGGATTGTTGCAGCAACGTAAAATACAAAAAAAAAGAAGCAAACCTGAAAGTTTCCAATATATATGAATAGGTTCAGCTACATCTACTGTTCCTTTTTTTTCATACTTATTGCTGTGATAAGTAGGGTACTGTGCCAGGATAAGAGGAGGCAGCTAGCTGAGTGAGTTTGCCTCATAATTATGAAAATTACTTTTTACTTTGCCTTCTTTCAAGTAACAGACATGTAAATGTAAACCTGGGGCTGCTGGATGAGCAGCAGAGAGCTGCTGTCAGAGCTTGCATTATCCATTTTCTTCTTCCCTGTTTGCAGGGCTCTGTTTGGCTCATCTTAAGCAAATCGCTATCTCTCTCTGTGCTTCAGCATTCTCATTGCCAGACCTGTCTGGCTAGGTCTCTGAGGCAGAGCTTGCTCTCTCTCTGTGCCTGTCATTGTACCTCCTGCAAGGAAGCTATCCCTTGTGTAACTGGTGCTTTCTGCCTCTCCAGCAGCACCAATTAGAATGAGTGCAGCAATCGCCAGGAATATATACTAACCAGTATAACACAAATCTCTTAACTTTTAAGAAGTACAAGCTTGACAAGGACAATAATTCCCAACCTAGCCTTTGACTCAGTTTATTAAAGTGGACCTCTGCCTCCCGTGGTCATTTTTTTCCGGACTCTCACAATATGCAGAAGCCTCAGCCTTTCTCTTGGTTGCTGGTCTAAGTGAGAAGGCAGGAGACAAGAGCATGAAGTGCTTTATCACTGCCGTTGTAAACAGGTTGTGTGTTTGCTGTGGAAATGTGTTTCTGTGAGGGGTCAGACTGTAATACCTTGTACCTTGTCAGCAGAAACACGCTTCAGTGCATCCTGCTCCCACTAACAGGGTTCTTTTTTTTTTCTCTTATGTCCAGTTGTGGGTAAGATAGAGTACAGTTCCTTTAGGCTCAGTAGGTGGTTGGGTACAAAGGGAAAGCGTCTTCTGGTAGCATTTGTACGTAAAATGCAAACCACCACTGGGGATGCTCCATCAATGGATATGTTCAACACCAGGCTGGATGGGGCTCTGAGAAACCTGCTCAAGTTAGAGGTGTCCCTGCCTGTGGCAGGGGGGTTGGAACTGGATGAGCTTTAAGATCCCCTCCAACCCAATCCATTCTATGACTCAAAAGAATGTGTTGTATCCTTACATCAGCAACCCTCACCAAAACCTTTTAAATGAGTTCATATTCTAACGATGCCATAAGGGACAGATGAATGGATGAATAACAAATGAATGTTTATTATCAGTGTTACTTATTCCTGCTCTAGCAACAGAAAGAAACTATGTAAAAAGAGAGACTCCAGAACTGAGAAATGCAAAAGCAGAACCTTCAGTGCCCTGGGACAAGAGACAGCTCTCTCTGCTAGAGCACACCTTCTCTTCTCCAGGGTGCTAGTTTGGTTCTTCCAGGGTTCAGTTTTCCTGGTGATGGATAGAAAACCAGTAATGGTACACTGGAAAAGCTATCCTCCTTATTTAACTTTTGTAACTAGGAGATTGAAAATAAGAATATGAAAGCTATGAATTTCAAGAGCAAAAGTTTATACCCGGAAAGACCATCATCATAACTTCCCATTTGGAGGAAATTTCTGTCCTAGGAATTCTGATTCTGGTGACTGAGGGAAATGTCTTCATCTCCTTCTACATCTGTAACAAGACTACAATACTGGTCTCAAATTTTCTATTCCTAGCATTTATTAGTTGACTTACTCACAGGTTCTCTTTGCTCAAAAGACCTTAATTCTTTAGTGCTTATGCTTTTTATGAAGTACAGTTTAAGGATTTAATCTCAGTTTTACATTTCTTACTGTTTTTAAGGATGGTTGATGATTTTTTCAGATCTACAAAGAGCAAAACAAAGCAGAAATGTAGTAAATGTTGGGGTACATTTCTCAAAGCTGTCTGTAATCTGTTCCTCAGGCTATTAAGACAAATAAGAAAATCTGAGCAATTGTCAGGGAGTTAGAGGATTATCAGTAGTACATTTTTCAAGGTATAATGCTTTGGAACTGTGTGCCTGTTTTCTATCCATCGTATGCTTGCAACCTGAGCAGAACTGGACCTTCCACTTTATGCTGGCTCAAAACAATGTGAATTTGGTCAGGGATTTTCAAAATTAAACAATAGCTGGTTTAGGTAGTGCTGTCTGGTAGCATTAGTTGACAGGAAGTTTTTCAGATTAGGTTTTTGGTTTCATAGTTTTAGTAGCAATTTAGTGCAGTAAAATCGCAAGAATAAACTGGACTTAACTGATATGGCAGTACAGTAGAGTCTAATAAAAAATAACTTTTTATGGCTGAGCTGTATAAAATGTGGATTGCCTCTAATTTACAAAAGTAAATCAAATACTTTTGTTTCTTTGCAGTGTTCCGCTCCATAAAATACATTCTTCTTCCCTTCAAACTGCAGATAGGGACACTTAAACACCTTAGTAACAATAGTTCCGTTCTCCAAGAGCCTGAAAGGTAAACTCTCAGAACAAACTTCTCTGCACATGTCTATCAGATTTTTTTGGTTTGTTTTAAAGCATTTTGTTAAATGCTTCAGTTCCTGTCTTTGTGCTCCTGAGAGCACTTTCTGGGGGGGGCATGTGTAGTCTCAAATCCAGAAAAACAGGATTACTGGCATTAGAGACCACTCGGACACATGCATTTTTCTACCAATTATCTGGTAGGGCTCTTGAAAAATATATATTTTAATTTATTTTTTTTTAGTTCCAAGTGAAAGGAATAAAGGATTATGTATTATTCCGTGTGGATATGAATTGAACATCAGCTGTCTATTGGTCTGTCTGGGATTTTGTCTTTGCAGCTATTAACTTGGATTTGAGAAACAGATACATTTTATTTTATGTTTGGATGTTGAAACTTTCTTGAGGTGTTAGCTGACAAAAAGCAACAAAGACAAATGGTAATAAAAACAAAAGCTGACAAACTGAGAGAAAGTTTCCCAAATGTAATCTAACTTGTATTGCAGAAGCAACCGAGCTTTGGGCTTCAAAGAGAAGCATAAGAGCCTCCAGTTGCATCCCTGTGGGATGGAATCTACTGTTGAGAAATTTTCACATTCCAGACATACTTTCTGGTTCTAAGTCTGAAAATGTCTGCAAAGAGCAGATGCCTTTAGGTGACAATACCTGTCTTGCAGAGGGGAAGTTAAGAACCCTTTGAAAAACAAAATATAATTGTCTTTGAGATGCTCATATGCTTCTCAGTGCGAATATCTGTCTTGGAAGTCCCAGTGGGTTTTGGCTTTTCTATCAACAAATTGAGAGTGCTGTACTGTGACTCACCAAATAACAGAGATTTTATCTGGCTTTTGACCCCAGGAGATTGAAGAGATAATAGTCTCTCTGAGGGTTGATCACTCCTTCCCTGGTTTACCTTTGCACAGTATCTAGCATAGGAACAAGGACCTCAGAGTGGTTGAGGTTGGCAGGGACCATTGAGATCACTGGTCAACCCCACCCGTTCAGGTAGGGTCACCTAGATAAAGTGGGTTGCCCTTGACGTGGACAGTCAGGTTTTGGGTATTTCCAAGACTCTATAACCCCTCAAGACAACCTGTTCTATCCTCAGGTTGTGGTTTGTTGTTGTTGTTTGTTTGTCTGGTTTATTCAGATGGCAATTCATGTGTTTCAGTTTGTGACCATTGCCTCTTTGTGTCTGTGAGCACCACCAGCTATTGACTAGGAGGCAAATTTTTTTTGCTAATATTATACAAAAATAATAGATTGTGTTACTGAAAATGTATATCCCATTGCAACTCCAGTAGCTTTGAACCGGCTCAAAAAAGACAGGCCACAAGTTTGGCTCTGCTGGGTAGCCTGGTGAACCAGACATTGCAAAAGGTATATAAATCTGAAGCAGAAAATACGTCATTTCAAGATTAACTGTTTTTGTCCAGAACTCAAAGTGTTTTTCAGATGAAATGAGGTCATGAAAACTGTGGTCAAGCCCAAAGCCAGGGAGGAGCTGATTAGAGCTGAGAACAGCTTTTATGTTAGACCTCCAGCCCAAACAAGCCTGGGGTCAGGGCCGATGTATTTGTGTAGCTTCAGCTGTCCTGTTCAAAACATTGCAGACATCAGCCTGCACTTACATATTGCAGCTAGTCTTCTCTGCCCTTTCCCTTCACATGGGTTAGGAACTATTTTCCTCAGTGGCTGTAAATCTATCTGAGCCTGTGAGGTCTCTGCATGTGTTTTAATGAGATTCCACACTCCACTATGAATATTCAGCTCTTACTTCTCTAGTTTTACCTCCATGATGGAATACTAAAGGCCAAAGGCAGAAAACTGATGACATTGAGCTAATGGCTACCCCTGAAATCAAATCAAGCTAAAGAATAGAAAAGCTTTTACCTTGGAAAAAAGGTGTGTATGGGAAGACATCACCAGTCAACAAGGTTGCTCACTGAGGTCTGTGCTTGCTTTGAGATGCCAAGCAGGCCTGTGTGATGGTGGACTGGAACGACAGAAGGGCAAGAGCCTCCCAGCTCTGGAAGCCAATTTTATATTTCATGGTGTAGGTATTCCAGAAGCCTCCTAAAACAGGGTGGATCCCTATTCTTTTGAACGCAGCCAGGCTCACTGGATCTCTAAGGGAAATAGAGGTGCGAGAGAGAATGATTATGTTCAAACTGCTGCTCTGAAGAATTTTGGGGTGTCTTCCTCTTTGTTTGAAAAGCAAGTTGTCTGGTCAGAATCCTGTGCAAAACACGCATGTGAGGTGAGCTGCATCTGTAATGTGCTGATAGCTACCTGAAGTTGGCAGTGCTGATCCAAGTCCTTTGAGAAGGGTGATGCAGCCCCTGGTGAGACACCGCTTGGTTGAGACACAGTTTGGGAACTAAGAGTAGCCCAAGGCTTGGTCACAGCAGGGTGGACAGTCCTCAGCTGGTCACTAGATAGTAGTGCTCCCGAGGCAGGAGCACTATCTGCTTGCAAAGCTTTTAGGGCACGTATACTGGAAATCTCATTTGGCAGATAGTAGCAGGGTATATTTGTATTAGAAAATTAAGATTTGACATGATCAAACTACAAAACAGAAATTGAACTGTGGGTAAATAATAAGTGTATATAACATTGTGAAACAGATCAAGAAAAGAGCTAAGTGCCTACAGGAGCTCTGAGATGAATTTCCAGTAGAATAATAATTTTTAAAGGCATCTATTTTCCTTGCAATCGTAAGTTAATCACATAATATGCTTCTGACAGATGCTACAAACATGGAAAATAGCTCTAGTGTTTCAGACTGTCAAACAAACTGATAATCCGTGCCAGTAAGTTCACCAAACCTGTCTTACTTAAAATGCTGTTTCATTGACATATGCTACTTACAGTTACACGTACCTACATTGCTAAACAAAGTCAATTATGTATATAAAATCACATATTATTTATTAAGCATTGCAACTGCTTTCATGTTCTGGAAGGCACACTGAGAATCTATTTACTGTAGAGTGTCTTTGTGAACAATAGCTGGGGAACTGCTACTGTTGCTGTTTATTAATTGGGACCAGAAGGAAAGATAGTATTTATGTTTGTTTAGTTTTGTTACCATGGTACAAGAATAGTTTCTATGGGAATGAAAACAAATGGGTAAGTTACCATTACCCACTAGTATCAATACTACAGGGGGACTGTTTTTTAAAAGCTTCATTGATTTGCCCAGAACCTTTTTTTTTTTTCTTGTTTAACTTCTTTTTCTACATTGAAAAGGAAAAGGAAAAAAAATCCCTGGTGGAAACCATTATTTGAAGTTATATCTGGATGAAAGCACAGAAGGTGACTGTAAGGTAAAATGGAAAAATGCTCACAGTGATTGATCCAGGTAAAAGAAAACAGAATTTACACCAAATAGCATTCACCATCCAGGCTGTGAGAGGCATGACTAACGTCACACAGGGACTGGGACTTTCTGTTCCTGCGTTGCTTTAGGGGAATGCACACACACATGTTCTGTAGGGTGTATTTCATAGAAGACAAACACTGTCCTGAGTCAATATTCCATATGCAGAATGACTGTCTTGCACTTCATGCAGAACTGCAGTGTGGTTATGACAATTCATACTTCAGAGAGGGGTGACTAGAAATCCTGCAGATGTGGCACAAAATGTAAATACATTAAGTACAACAAAATGCAGAATTATGTAAAAGTTAAAAAAAAGGAGCCCTGATAAATGCATCTTGTAATGTCTTCATATTTCTTGGTCATTCTAAGGTGCAAAAAGAAATATTATTTTATTTTTCTTCCCAGTGGTTCCAAATAAGCCCACTGCTTGACCAGTTTCCAAGCTATGTAGAAGTGACCAGCATACCCCTTCCCTCCACCCCAAGTAATTCTTGGGGTCAGTGTCTTCTAAAAGGCTCAAAGGAGGAAATGAAAAGAATTTTGTATTTACACTCCAGATTATTTTTAAAGCACTCCTGAACATATATGATTGGGGCTTTTGTATCTCTGATTAAGTCCAACTTATGTGGTATTTTTTGCCTTTAAAACAATCAACCCACCCAAAAATCTTCACAAGACTAAGCAAGTAACAAGTAAGTGCCAAAGAAAAAGTCTACAGCTGTCCTCCCACAGCATCATCCTAACATCTCTTCTGGTCTGCATTAACTTGCTGCTTTTCTTCCTCAGTCAATGATCTAAAACACACCATGAGAAATGCTTAGGAGAAATCAGGCACTGGGGAATCCCTGACACTGTAGTCTTGTAACAACCCCACTTTTAGGAGATAAGATTCATCCTAGACAGCATGCAATTTAAATGAAACCACATAACCCCATTTTATATATACCATGTGTGGCATAAGGGTGATGTTCATGTGCACATTTCAAACAGGAGCTGTTTTTCTGTGTCAGCAGTGTGAAATGTGTGTGTACCCCTTTGCATGATATATATCCACCTCCAAATACCTGTGCCTAGTTGGTCTTCCTCTTTTTTAGACATTCTTTCATCTCAGATTTACAGGAACAATTGCTAATATTGAATAACTTCTAGAGGCAGCCTCAGCTGATAGGCAGCACTGCTTCTGAAATTACATGTAAAATACATGTGGTAAGATTTAAAACCAGGATGGGTGAAACTTGTCCTTTCCAAATGAGCTCTCTTCTCAGCTTTTCAAGTCATTTAAATCTATTCGGACAAGAATTAAAGCAAATAGCCAACAGAAATTTCATAATGGAGGTAGTGGGAGAGAGAGTTTAATATTACACAACTATGTTTCTCTCAAGTTTTAGTACAGTCCAGATCCACAAATGCCCAGAGCTGTAAAGGGTCATAACCAGATTAAACTGCCTATTCAAATGTCTTCAGTAATTGGGATACTTTTTTTTCCTGGATATTTTATAACACTTTGGTATAAACGTCAGACCTTCTCTTTTTAGTGCTCCATGTAGATTTGCAGAATTGACAGCTTCAGAGATCTTTATCTTTAGCCAGTGGTACTTGGGCTAGAGTAATGCCTTCCAGAAGGGCTCCTCCAGCTCCCAGCTCTGCCAGCACCAGCAAGCCATGCTGTGCAGTAGGACCTGACACTTCAGACGGAGCTGGCTGCTAATTACACACAAACTGTGTCTAAACTTGGGGACAGGAGACAGATTTTGTCCTGAGAATCAGGCCCATGTTCCTAGCTGCCTCAGTCAGACAGAGAAAAACCTCAAAAGCATGATGCAGTTTAAGACTAAAGTATTTAAAATCATAGCAAAGTGTTTCTAATTCATTATTTGAGAATTAATGTGATTTATTTATTTATTTATTTTTTAAAACCTCTTGATATTTGCCATTTGACTTGGGATTTTTGGCTGCATGTGATCAACCGTACTCTGAAATTTTATTAATAAACCCTCGTGATTTTCCCCAGACACACTCAGCAATAAAACATTTAATTTTCTTCTGCTTAAAATGTGCTTATTGAAGAGAGCTAATTGCCACTTCATAGTTTTTATTTTTTCAAAGTAGAATTATGATTCTGCCTGACATCAAAAAAGTTGAGCAAACATCTGAGCTTGTGCTACAGAGCTTACTCCCAGGGAGAGCACCATTTCTGATCCATGCGCTTGATGCCACTGATCTCCAGCAGTGTTTGGGAGGGTTACCTGGGGACCAGCTGCACAAACACTTTACCTGGCCCCTCCAACCAACAAAATGCTTCCTTAGCCAACCTAAAAGCCTTCTGTGTAAACAAACAACACAAATAAATACCAGAGTGGGGACCATCCCAGTTAAACAGCTGTAAAAATAAAAATTAGAAGGTTTGCCTTATGTGACCAAACTGAAACCACAAAGCATCTGCAAGCTGTAGTTAGTGAATAGTACTTTCCATGCAGCTGTATGGGCAAAGTCATTTTCAGGCAAGAGTCAAGGATGCTGGTTGTTACATTTAAGAGTTACTTAGAAAAAAGTAATGACAAGCTCTCTTCTAGGCTCACTTTCAAAGAGGCCACCTTAGTCTGAAACATCATTGAAAATACACCTTTAGGAAGCCTTGTTAATTAGATTAGCACCATTAAGTTAAAGGTTTCATATTCAAGCAAGGTCTGCTTGCTTAAAAGATATAAACCCACAGAAATTTAGAGTAGTTCATCTGTACAAGCAGTTTTGAACACAGTTATCTTGCCCTGTTAGGAAATAGGGACTTTGAAGAAGAAAGGGTACTTGCTGTACAGGTTATGATATTATTAAGCAATAAAGAAGTATAAATTTGCAAGATGATGATTGTGTCTTCTCATAATTCTAGGAATTATTGCATTTGTTTTTTCTTAAAAGTTACTGATGTTCATTCTGTACTATATATGGAAGAATATGAGAAGTTAGTGTTGGTGTAAGGTTGTCGGTTTGTTGTGAGAATTCTAGGTGACCTCAGGATGTAATTTTGTGACAGTAAAGCACATTTTCTTCTTTCTTTTTTTTTAATATATTCCTTTCTTGAACTACTTGCGATACCAATTTTCCTTGTTGTAAATAGGTATAATCAGAGACATTCCTGTTTTAATGCTGAGCACTAAATCCTGCTAGAGGCAGGGTTGTCTTTTTAATTAATGGAGTCTGTGTACAAATAACACGCCAGAGGTGAATTTTAGGTAGCTCTGTGGTTTCCTGCTGTCTGACTAGCTTTCCTCTGGCAATAAGCTTTCAGAGATCTTGCCAATGAAGTGTAAGGTATATTGACCTCACTTATATGGTCTGCCTCTTTACCTTATACTTCCCTTTACTATCGTCAGAGGGAATTTAGTGCCTGTATTTTAACTCTTCAGTGGGAAATCATGGCCTCAGCTGCAAATGCTGGCTGAGGTAGGCTAACACTGGGCTTTGCAGTGGTACATATGCAGGCACACGTTCTCCTTCCTTTTCTCCTGTTGCAGCTGCACCTGCAGCCAGCCCAGCTGATCAGCATTTCAGGAGAAACTTCTGTAGAGGGTAAAGCATCAACTAAAATGTTGGCAGGGCTGAGTGATCAGACTTGGCCCTTAGGCAGCTCAACACCAGGCAGGACAAGAGGGCAGATCCTGCCCCACCATAGTTTTTGAAACAGCGTCATCAACAACAAAAAAGTTTCTGTAGGCATTCTTTTACCACTCTAGTTGAAATCATATGCAAATGCTAGCAAAAAGGTCATAGAAGCCTTTATTTTACTGAAAATGTGGATTTTTGCCCACAGCAAATTATTGTCATTTCCATAGTATCTTCAAAACATTAAAACAGTTGCTGTATTTGAATTGAAAAAATTGTTTAAAGAAATGAAATTTAAAAAGGCATTTTTTTAGCCTTCATTTGGAAGTGTCCACATTTTGAACTGAATATGTGCTTTTATGATCATTGCATCCTTTTTTGCTTTTAGAACCTTGTAAAAATATGAGGATAGGCTACAAGATCATACCCAGGAAAACTGGGACTTTGTTTATTCCAGCCTTGCCCACTCTCCAGGCTACCAAAGTCTTGGAACATACTCCATAAATCTTTCTGAAGAAATTCCTCTAGGATCCACCCGGGAATCATGTTGGTAAACAGTTCCACAACAGCTGGTCATACGTGGCAGCAACATCCTAAAAAGGCCCTTCTGTTAGTGGGAGGGGCTGTCCACACTCAGTGAAAGAAGTTTGGACAAAAATATTTCCTTTCTTAAGAAAACACTAGTTTTTGAAAAAGTATTTCACCAAGACAAACCATTCCTTATTAAATGTCTTCTTTTGAAACTAATAAATATGTAAATAATGATTTGTCCAGCAAAGAGCAAATGTGTGAACTTCTGAAGGTTCACTTTCACAAAGAAAGCTGGGTATCTTCCCTGCCCAGATCTGGAACTAATGCAGAAGATAAGATATCAGGAAAGGGCCAGAACCTCCTTTTAATGAAGGGAATTAAAATCAGATTAATAACTATAATGCATTTGAGCAACCATTTCTTTGGGCTAGCATCAAGCTCGCGCAACGCAAGTGCTGTGAGGAATTTTGCATAGCAATGTACACTGAAGCTGGTGCATGAACCTGAATGGAGCAGCCTCAAAACTGCTTTGGGAATCACTTGATGCGAGTGCTGCTCTGTGTAGTTTTGTTTGACCATCACTGTGTTCTACAGGAATATTCAGGCTTTTTTTTTCCCATTTGTTTTTCTAAAGGCTGGCAACAGAATACTGAAAATCACCATATTTGATTTAGCTTTTCTTTGTGACAGTTATTAGCTTTTTAACAGATATTAAAATAATTTGCATTCTGTCATCTTTTGCCATAACCTTTTTGTATCTATTCTAACTTCTGAACATAACAGAAAACATATTTTTCAATGAGTGGTTGAGTTTACAACTTAAGTCTTATGGAAAGTCATGTAATAAGATATTATTTTCACAGCAGTCGTCTCATGTTATCTGCAAGGTGTTAAACAAGTCTAGAGTACACAAGCATAAAGGGCCATAAACTTGTTTGAAGAGCAAAGCCACGTTACTCCTGATTTAGACTCAGATGATACATGCAATTCTTGGACCTGTTAGAAATAAATAGAGCCGAAGCTTGAATCTGGTGTGAAAGGCTGACAACAAATATCAGACAGCTTAACACAGATAATGAATGATATTACGAGATAGATGGCACTTACAAGAATGTGCTACACAAGCTTTTGGATTCCCTCACAATCTCTTTATTAGCAGGTATACTAAAATTGCACAGGTAGCAGGGTTACAAATATTGTACGTGGCCTTGCTTAACCAAAATAAGTTGTTTTATTTACTACTGAAAGTTGATGTCTTGTCTAATAAACAAGCTGATGGGAAAAACTTCCCTTTTTCCCCTCATAGAATTACATCTAACGGCTGGTAGCACAATGACACATCTCAAGAAAATCAAGTTATGTTGACAGAGCACTAAAATAATAACAGTAAAAAATTATGACTGTGCTTAAAATTTCACTTGCGACAGCAGACAATTCTACAAGAATAAATATTGAGCTTCTGTTGGATAATTAACTATGCGTAGTGACAAACAATTTTCTGTGTTACTGAACCTAATCTGCTCGTTTATTTATGTTACAAACTGTAGGGATTAGGCTCTGTAACTTAACCATATCCATCAGTATCGAATCGTGAAAACTTTTTGGAGACTTTGTCTCAATTCATTATCAGACCTGCATTCTAGTCAGAAGCAGGAGGGCTTCTCTATATGTCCTGAGTGTTTGCTAGGAGAATAATTGGTCTATGCCCTTTGAACTGACCAATCTTGTGTTAGAATATAAGCAGTTCGGGGAAAAAAAGTTATTAGATATTGGCCTGATGTGAGCGCCGTGGGAATGTCTGGAAAATGATTTTAAGAAAACTGGAAAGGCAGCAGAAACCAGGACTGCCTCTAATCCAACAAAAAAGTAATGGAAAGCTTTCTCATTTTTCTTCAGGATTCCAGTCAGTCAGCTGTTTCCTAAAGAAGTATTTCTTTGCACAGAACTTACTTTTAGACATCATTAGAAGAGCAGGGGGAATATTTAATTTCCTGTGCTCAGTCCTACTAATGCACGTGGTCTTCGCTAACCACTATCAGTTGCTGCTTGGCACATGTCCTATCAGCTATTTTACATGGGAATCCTGTTGTTGCATAAGTCTGATCACAGCAACAGTGTTGTGGTAGCTCTACTCTCGTAGAGTTCACTGGGATTGCTCTCCTGAGTAAAAATCCTGATTAGTTCATCTAGAAAAGGTTGAATCCTTTATCTGTTTTAGCCCAGGAGACCTTAAACGCACGTACCAATATCTTTATTTCACAGCATCAGTAAATACCCAGGCAATAGACCCCTGGTTTCAAGCATGTGAAACAGAACAGAGATCTGTGTTAATACCTGTACATGCCACACTTTTTTTCACCTTTCCTCCTTCTCACACTGAGCACAATGCTCCTGCCTGCTCCCCACAAGCCCGTAAATATAGTGACAAAGACCTTTTCGCAGCTGGAAGCAACTTTAGACTACAAATTCAATCCCAAACTTACATCTTTGCTGCATTCCTCAATTGCTCACTAAGAGGCTCCAATTTGGAGGAGATGCAGAGTGAAATAAAAAACAGCTTTGGCTCAAGCTCTAGGCAGCGAGATTACTACTGATCCATATGGACACGGGCTACTTGCAACTATGAATGATTTCATAACTCTTTCTATTGCTACTGGTATATGAAAAATATACAGAGGTGTACGCTGTACAACTGTTTCAGGATACTTCAGCTTTTTTTTAATTGAAAATTGATCAAGTCTGAAGGAATAGTCCCAATGTTTATGCACAGAATATCTTGATAAGAACAAGATGAATAGACTTATTTTTTTTCCTTCTCTCTCTCTAACTTTTAACTCTCCTGTTTTCAGTTTGCTTAATTTAACCATAACCATGGACATCATTTAAGTGCTGTACAGCCAGACAAGATATTTTCCTTCTCAGTTCCTTTTAATATAGAAACTCCTTGATGGAAGCAAAAGGATTGCTTTTGTCTCCACACTAGTTATGACCTGAGAATAGTCTTCTTGTCTTTTGCACCACAGCTAGTAAAAATAATAGTGCAGACAAATCATCAGTGGAAAGGTAGTGAGTGGTGCAATAAAGAGTAAAAGCAGGGCAACCTTTCATCACCACTGCAGTTCAGCTGCCAGAGCTTGATAGCATTTTCCATTCCATTCTACTGACAAATCAATGGCAGCAGAGACTAGAAGATATAAAATAAAAATCTTTGTTGTTTTCCAGACAAATTAAATACAGTTACTGAAAAAAATGGGAATCATACAACCTCTGACTGACTTCAGTCAACTGTATAGACAGCAATGGCCTCGGGCTACGCTCAGAAAAAAGCCTTTTGGCCCATGTATGCATGTTGTGAGATAGAGAGGTTCAACCTAGGGTGGGGGGAAAGGCAGGGCTTAATAAAAATGAAAATTGAATAATAAGTATAACGAAACTAGAAATTATTTTAAAATCTTGGACGTTTTCTAGAACTGAGACTCTTTCAAAGAGTGGTCTTTGTTCTTGGCTATGTTGTGAGGACAGCTGGCTAGCAGGGGACAAGTTTTGTAGGCTGACTCCACTGAACTCAATAGGAACCTCACTGGTTTTGCACTGAAGACTACAGAGCACAGCTCACTGAGCTTTTCCTAATTCATCTATTTTTAGCACTAGCTACTTGGAGAACAGAGGTGGTTTGGAGATGTAAATAAAAGAATACGACAGAAAAATACATCTTTTTAATGGGAATAATGAGAAATATCTGAATATCGATGTGAAAATAATGCTGAGTACAGATCAGTGACGTTCCCTCTGCGTTAATTGTTTAGTGCTTCCACTCAAAATACTGAAACTGCTGTTTCACTAACTAATAAGAAGAGGTTACAAATCTGCTAGAGAAGATCAGGCCAATGTTGGTGCAAGGAAAAGCTTCTATAGAGGCTACATCAGGAGTAAAATGGAACAAGTAGGAGGCTACTCCTCAACCCTTCAGAGAGCTGGGGCTGTAGGTACACTGGGGCTGTGCCTCCTCCTGCCCATTCCCTGTGCAGCCCAGAGACCTCCTCCTGCTCAGCCGTGATGTGCAAACTCTTCCTGGGGCTGGGGAGAACTGAAGGCATTTCAGATGGTATGGCAAGGCTGTGCAGGTCTGGCCGTTGTCTGGAGCAGAGCTTAGGTCTACCCAAGCCTTCAAGACCGTGTTGGCTCACTGTTGGCTAGGGAGGTTATTTTAAGATGTGCTCTAATGGAACTTTGGTTTTAAAAGAATAATTGGAGCAGCATAATGGTATGGGAACAGCTTAATGATGTTCTTTGTCTGAGCTGAAGGATGCAGGAAGTGATCTGAGGTAACAAGAACATGTGGGCTGGTAATAGTAAAGTATGATCCTGCTGTGATCAGGAAGTCTTTAGTAGCTTCCCTATATTTTTCCTTGTTCTTTTAAAATAACCTGTTTTCCATTGTAAAATACTCTAATTTCTAAATCAGAATAATTTTCTAATTAGTTCTATTTTTCTATTAATTCTAAATCTGGTGATGTGGTAGCTACACTGACTATGCATATGAAGTCTGTTTGCTTTTTACTTGCTTATTTTAAAAGGTATTAGCTTACTCTCAACTTAATCAAATGAGTTAATGAAGAAAAAGTTTATTGTCAGCATTCTTTAAATTTTGCTTGAACTATTGCTTACAAATATAATATTATATTAGACCATCTCCACTTTTAACAAGTATCTTAGGTTCTATATGTTGATTATTTGTATTTATTAAGCAGCTCATAAAACATTTCTGTTGCTGGTCTATCTATATATCTGTCTTTTTGATTGAACTTAGAAGTCAGACAGTTTTGTGTTTCTAACTTCTGATTTGATCACTCAAACATTTTGAACACTGTGTCACTGATTAAGGAACAATGAAGTAGCTCTAATGCCATTTTTAGAATCAATTTTTGAATGACTAGTTACTTAGATTAAATTATATTCTGTAGGTTTACCAATATCATGTCATATAAACCAGCAGTTAACTGAATGTCTCACAAATGACAAATGATGAGATACACAGAAAAGTAGAAAATGGTCTGTTTTGGTTTTTTTTTTTGTCTGGCTCCGTTTGGCATAGAAAATATTAAACAATTCCTATAAAGGAGAATATTCCCTACCCAAAAAAGGAGCTAGTTTATTTTGGTTTGGGTTTTTTGGCTCTACTGTGATAAGAAAGCAGCATTTCTCAGATGTTTCTCATTAGTCACAGTGCTAGCTACTTTCCAGATTAATGTGAACTCTCTCCTGAAAATGAGAAAAGCAGAATCATGACACTGAGGCCGCAGAAATAGATCTCCTATTGGGAAAAAAAAAACAAAACAAAACAACCCAAAGTAATCCAAAAAGCAGCCTTTGTATTTGCCTAAAAAGGCAAGGACTCAGCAAAATATTTCAGTATCTACTAAACTTTAAGTATACTCCAAGGTGAGGGTGGTGAGGCACTGGACAGGTTGCCCAGAGAAGCTGTGGACGTCTGCTCCCTGGAAGTGTTCAAAGCCAGGTTGAATGGGGCTTTGAGCAACATGGTCTAGTAGAAGGTGTCCCTGGCAGGGGCATTGGAATGTTGTTTAAGATCCCTTCCAACCCAAACCATTCTATGACCTTAATAAAATGCTCGTGTAAGACAACTAGCTACTCATAGTGCATGATACCTAGGATAATTCTTCATGCCCTGTTTCAAGGCAATCAATGTATAGACAAAGCAATACAAATCTAAAGCACGTAAAGAAGCATCACTCCATTGAATTTTTCAACCTTCCATTGTCCTATTTCTCTGTATAGAAATGTTTACTAACCTACTGTTGGTTAGACTGCACTATCTTTTCTCCTTTAAACAGATGCAGGCTAATGACCATCTGTTGTTATAAAACCTGCTATTCACACAGGTTGCTATAAAAACAACCAGTAAAGCTGACTGAAAAACAATTTCAAAACTAAGCTCAATTTACTTTTTGCTTTAGGAAGAGGGGAGACCTTTTTAATAGTGTTTCTTTCCAAGTATTTGGGGAGGACATCAACTCTTTCAATAAGATGGGTTTGATTTTTATAGTCTTAGATCGAATGTCCAGGAAGGAAAGCAGCGGTGAAATAAATCTAACTACGTGAGGTCACAAAGTGATTTCATGTCTTACTGAAAACCACGATGAGTACCTTTTTCTCAAGTCATGGTATCTTCACTGCACATGAAATAATTTCCTATCCATATCAAAGCACCTCCAGAAATACCTGGATTTCAGTGCCATTCAACCTGAGAATGCTGAGCATGATTTTGGTCTGGGTCCCCGTGTGGGGTAAATTAGCAAGACTTTGTCAGTTTAAGTAAAGAAACAGCTATTTGCACAGGCTGAAGATTCGATGTGTATTCTTTTCCTGCCCTTTTTTGGGTAGTCTCTGTCTCGAAATCAGTATGAATTACAACATGGATAAACAATACAGAAGCACGTTTTAATACAGGCAGCCACGTGTTTAAGATCCTGAGTACTGGGAGCAAAGCTAGTTGAAACACAAGTACAAATCACCACAGGGTTTCTAACCTCTTCGAAGTCTCTTTCAGTCTAAAAGCATTTCAGCATTAGCCGTTACACATGTTGCAGGGAATAAATACGTATCACAAGCTAGGCTGCAGCTAAACTTTGAAGTCTTGACATTTGACCTCTAAGAACCTGTGAAAAAGTACAGCTAGGCTGACAACAACAGCAAAAAAAGAAATGCATGCATTGCTTTTATTTGTAGATTAATGTTGAGTGAAAAACACGTGGAAGTAGGAGTGGATATGCTGGGAAATGCAGGGATAGAGAGTTGTGTGCTTTTAAGGTAGCTGTATATTAATAAGGACATGCCTTTCTGCATTTTTCCTTCTTGTCTCTTCCTAGAAAACAGCACGAGAAGAGTCCATGTTTGTAAGACTGAAGGTGCTCGCTCTTGAAGAAACCAGCTGCACCTATCTTCTTAGACCTTTGCACATGTTTGGATTTCTTGTCAGAGAATCTCCACATTTCTTTTCCTTACAAGTTGTGCTCCTCTATATTCCATATAGGATGTTACTACATTTCCTTTCTTTTTACCTTTTATCACACCATTTGTAAAGGACAACGATGTCTTACTCCTTCACAGAATAAGTGAATGAATAAAACTGCTTCTGCAGAGCTGGCTACAGCAAAGCTCAAGTTTGCAGAGAAATATCTCAAAAGAATCCTTGAGCCAAGTACAAGAAAAGAAAAATAACTTTTCAAAGAGCAAAAGATGCAGGAGTTGTGCAAGCTAGTTCTAAAAGAAAGGAAAATGAAAGGTGAATAAGGTCAGTCAGTCATTGGTTGAAGCAAACAGTCAAGTTTTACATGAGAACTAGCTTAGTGGTCTGGAGTAGGAAGGTGAAAAGCTGTTTTTTATGTAAGTGGGAAAAACAGGATAGATCACACAATAGCCACTAACCGTGGGAGTCCTATAAAGGCAATGAAATGATAGATCAACATTAACATGTGGTCATGAAGTGTTATAAAGATGGAAAGGAGATGTAAAGAGAGTTCACAGTGAGTTTTGAAACCTAGAGACAAATCTAATGTATTTTAGGATATAAGCAAACTGTGGATAAACTGGCAATACCTTGAAGTGCATTAGATATTCAAGAGTAGATCTCTGTGTGAATGTTCTCACAGGGTATTTATTACCCATCGCCTTAGAGGAAGAACTGGGAAGCTCAGGCCAGCTCCATAAGCCACTGGGTTAGAAGAGCAAGAACATTGCAGGTTTCCTGCAGGGCTGTGCATGGGGAATTTGCACACTCCCCGTCTGCTCTGTGCCTTGCTCAACTCAGTGTTATTAGCCTATCTCTTTCAGGAGCAATGTCTCCATACAGAGTACAGAACACATGAGAAAAGAACATCAAACCTTATCTGGGATCAAAAGCACACACATTTTTCCTAAGGCTCCTCTCTGTGTGGCCCTTGGATGCTCCAGCTATGTCAGGACTCTAAGTCTATACCCATACCAGATTGCAGTTTCAGAAATAGCTGATACTCCTTTCTTTTAGACTTCTCCCCCTCCCCGCCCTCAACTGCGGGGATACATTCAAACAAAGAATGCACAAGTGCAAAGATTAAACTGAACTTAAACCAGACACCTTCTGCACTCAGATAGCCGTGTCCTTTGTTCACAGCCCTCCCCCTACACTAAGCTGTATTTTCCATTCTTAGCAAATCACAGGACCAGATTCTCCCTTTGACATGTGGAGACAAGTCACAGATTTGGAGTCTTTCTCAATTTGTGCTGGCTAATGTAACAGTTATTATAGCTACATTCTCAATATTGGAGAAACATGCTTCCCTGACTTGCTTTGATTTCTTGTCAAAGTAGCTTACAGAAAACACAAGTAGCTATTACTTGTTTTACTCTCTCTTCTGTTAAGTTTATTTTAAAAGAGGCATGAAATTAATTTTTCCACTTTGGGTTATTTATTTTTTATTAGTTTTTAGTATGAAATGGTTGACTCTGACTTCTTCCTCTAAAAGGAGACTCTGACTGTATTGAATGTACTGCTAGGAGGGAAAGCTGATGCACTGACAGTTCTGGAGGCCAATGGTTATTGTAAGTACTGTAGTGTAGACACAGTTGCTGCAGTACATAGCAGCCTCAGACACAGAGAAGGACCCCATTGTATCCCGTGTACTGTACAGACAAGAAGCAAGAACAGACAGTGGCAAGATAACCTTCAGTAATAACAGACCTGTGTAGACTCCATGTCTGGCCTGTGTGCAACTCACCTTGACTCACAGAATTAGCACAGAGATGATGAGCAAATGTTCAAGTGGTTTCAGTCACGGTATTCTCTCTGAACTTGTCAGTTCATGAAAACCTAAATGTGTGTCTTTGGATGAACTTCAGCTAAAACTCCACATGATCATGTCAGCTTCAGCTGAATCTCTGTGATGGCCATTGTGGCACAGAGTTTGTAATTGCTTAATGTACTCTGGCATTTGACTTGAACATCATGCTGTTACTCTGAGTACTAGTAAAGAAGCAAGAGGAGAGACTTGTGTCTATCAGGGCAGGGGTGAATTGTCAAAAATCTATTGCAGCGTGGAGAACTAATGTTTAGCACTGATGTTAACAGTGCCTTTCATTTTTCAGTGCAAAGCATGTGCTCATTTATCTCGTAACATACATATTCTAGATCTATCTCCAATTTATATCTGTATCTGTTCTATCAGCTGTATGTGGGAAAATACACTAATCTGTGTTGTGCAGGTTGCTACATAACACTAGAGGGTGTGAAAACATGTGCAGGTACCTCAGATTTTTTCAGACCTGTGTAGAACAAATAGCCCTTCATCTTTAAAGGCCTCGGTCAAAGGACCAGATACGGTAACTGCATGGCACTTAATTTTTCTTCCTTGGAACAATGAAGGGCTGAGATGACCTTGTATTTTCAAGGAGTCTACAGCAGTGATTTCAAACCTGACACTTAGATCAATCACTAAATCATTCCTCTTAGTTGAACTGACTCATTGCCTATTTGCCCACCATGAAAAGAAAAAAAAAGCAAAGCACCTTTTGTATTTCAAATGCCCCTTTTGTATTTCAAAGCCACACCTGCATAAAGTCTGTCCTACACAATATGCTATCCAGGCACATACCAGCCAAACCTTCTAGTACAGAAGCTGCATGTAATTCAATAAATTATTGCAGAAGCAACAGGATTAATTAACCTACATCTCCTCTGCTCAGTAAGCCAGCCCATGGCAGCTCTGCCATGGTCCCTGCAGAAATCCAGGGCCCCATTTCCTCCCTGTTTCCCCAGGATGCTTACAATTTCCCTGCTCTGAATCCCTGTCATACCCCCATCTTGTATTCCTAATATCACCCCCTGTTGCAAGGCCTCATGTTCTCCCTTTGCTCCCTGAAACTCTGTGCCCCTTCCCACCCTCTCCCTGTCCTCTGTCTATATATGCTTTGGCTTTCTGCTGTGACAAGTCCAGAGTACATATATTTGTGGTGACTGGCAAGCTGTGCTGAGCAGGCAGTCCACACACACATGCAGCTAGCCAGTTAATCGCTGCCAACTAAATGAAGAAAGCCTCCTTTCTCCAATGTCTTTTCCTCAGAAAAAGGATTAATACGGTCATTTTCTCTCCTCTAACTCTGCATTTTCATTAAACTCTTAAGGGAGGAAGATTTTAGAGACCTCTATCTGTAAGGCATTGTCAAATGTGGTTGAAATTGGCTGGCAGGTTCAAGATCATTAGGGTCAGGATTGGCAGATGGGCTGGTACCACGATTGCATTATTTTTTCCTTAGAAACCAGCCTAAAAAAAAGTGGATTTGACAGTGTAATTAATACAGGGGTTTCTCAGCAAAATACTGACAAAAGTAACTTTCATTTGATACTGCTTTGTCTGCAGTAAGACTTTTGTCAAGTCTCTTGAGAGGGTTGTGTCCTCAGTACCAGTAAGAATGAACTCCTGGCCTAATTCTGAGCAGCAGATAAAATGGCTTCCAGCAACAACAGACCACACTGCAGAGAACGAGTAATGGCAATGACTTAATGCAGCAGTTCCATGATAGTAAACTTGGTCATGTTATTTCCAATCCAGTCCTGCACACAAAGCACTCAGTGTTCCTCAAGATTTCCTGTTTCCATAACACTCGTCGGGAAATGCTGGATTGATGCTGGATGCTGGATATATGGTCTAGAGAATTCTATGCTGAGCATACTTGGTGACATTCCTTTGCTCATCATGGACAGAGCACCCACCCTGAGGTGGATGTGGGCAGGACAGAGGCATAGGAAAGAGTAGTGAACGATTCGGGTTCAGTGCACAGGAAAAAAATAAAATAAAGAGGAGAATTGTGCATGGTTAAAACCTTTAAGTGCAGAAATGCAGTACCATATGACAGACCAAATGATTTCCTGAGTAACTTTAATCCCGAGCCTGGCAGCAATTTACAATTTTCTCTTGGGAGCACTTTTCAGTTCAGTATACCTTGGTTATCCTTTCATGAAGTGTTCATAGTCTTTCCTTGCTTCACATGGGTGTTGTGAAGTTTCATTAATTATTACTTGAAGATTCTAAGGTAAGAAAGTGCTGGGTAATGGCAATATATTTCTTTTGCTAATTCCCATAAGCTATTTTGATCAGAATCTTCAGCTGCAGAGCCGTCAGGAGATCTCACAGCAGGCAACTGTGGTGGTAATTTTTCCTTTACCAAATTGAGCCCTTAGGAGTTAATGATCGACCGCTAATAGGTTTATTCCATTAAAAAAAGAGAAGGAAAATTTGGCTTGATGTGCAACAGACAAAGAAGGAAAATATCCAAAGCAAAGTGAGCTGCATTGAATATAAGTGACCATCTTATGACATGTGCTGGAACTAGATCCCAGGAATGGGAGAAGGTTTACAATATTTTATACTCGCTGAAGGTTTGCAATGAATTTACACATTGCCTTCTTTCAGTTCACTGCTTAAGAAATCTCTATAAGAACAAGCAATGGAAACTATCCTATTGCTTGTAGAGAAGTTTTGCAAAGTAAATGTTTAGAAACCTTTCATATGAAGATAATGTTGCTTATTAAAACATTAAAAGCAGTCATTCACAACGACTCCCAATTTTAAGAGCAGTTTTATTATCATACTCTGCTTTCTGAATTAATAGGCAGCTTAGTTACTTATTTGTTTTACAGCAAATGTTGGCCAGATTATGCAACTTAGTTCATGAAATATTTAGAGGTTTTTGAAGTTGTAATAACTTGTAAAGTCTCCAGTGTCTACAGTATCTGTGATACTGTGACTTTAGCTCTCAAAATAATTCCTAACACTGATACCCTTCTGTACTCTCACAATTCCAACTTTCCTTACAGGATTACACTCATGTTACTTTTTTTTCTCTGAAGTATAGCCACTTCTAGATGTGTGAAACTTGACATTTTATGGCCAGTCACACAAGAGCTCAGGGCTAGAAGCAGGGACATGCCATTCCTAACTTCAGGGAATATGTGGCCAGCCATAATGCTTACAAGGACTTGATTTGGGCTATGACAACAAGGTATTACACAACTGGAATTACTGTCTGAGTAGATGAGGAATTAGACCTTTAAACTCCTAGTATTTATGGCTGTGGAAAATACTACTACTTAATGTTAATACCAAATGCTAACAGTTTCTGGTTACTTTGAGATAGCGTCCTAATTAAAAAGCTCTAGAAAAAAAGTATTTTGTATATAGTATGACTACAGTTTTACAAAAAGCACAAGCTCGTTGGTAGCACTAAGCCTTACATATGGGCTTACATTTAAGCATATGTTGTTTACTGCATAAGAAAAGACTGTTGAATCAGATGTGTAAAAAGTGAACAGATAATTTTTGGAAAAAGTACTAAAAAACTGCTAGTAAACACTTCTGGCTGTGTTTCTTTGATTTTATTTTTAGTTTGGCATGTTTTTGAGAGCAAGAAGGGGACAGTTTTCTTTCTTCTCACTCTGCACAACATGGAGAGCATCCTTTTATCATCCCTACCTTTCTTCCTCCTTCCCCTTCACTGACTTCTAGAAATATCTTTGTACAAAACAGTCCATTCCTTACTTATGCACACTTGTACTCTACTTGCCAGCCAGAGAAATTCCTGGACTTTGGCTGGTTTTAAATGAAAGGACACTGTAACACTTAGAAATACTTTAACATTCAGAGTAAACTCATTTTTCAAGGGTGTCTTTCCAGGAGAAAAAGCAGGAGGATTGAAAATAATTTTCCTTTAACTACAAACCCATAAATTTCCACTGGAATTCTTGCAAGTGGGAATGGTACAAGAAATCCTATTCTTCCACTTTTTAATGAAGCTTCCAGTTTGCTGTTAAAAAGAGGTTTCTTAGGCAGTTAGTATACTCCCTGTGGTGGTCCAGGGTGGGGAGGGGTGCCAGGGAGGACAAGATTGTTTTTAAATAGCGGGAAGAAATTATATTTGCAGACCAAAAACATATCAAGGCACTCTAGGTCAGGTGCATCAGCTGAAACTATTTTTATTACTAGTAAATAATTAACCAGACTTACAACTAGTAATATTTTCATATTATTAGCTCTCATATCCACTGGCTTGCAGAGGATATGGCTTCAAGACAAATGCTATGTATTACACAGTATGTAAACCCACCAGTGCTCGTAGTACTGCAACTGCACGATGCAGAGCTGAAAGCAAGGAGCTGTGAGCTATGGAACAGTGTGAAAATTAGCCAGGCTTCTTTGGTTTAGTCAATTAAAGCACATAATCAGGAACTGAGGTCTTAAAATGCACTTGATATAAACTTTAGAAGGGGGAATCATTCAAAACCAGACAAGGGGAGAGTATGATTAGCTTAAGAGACTTTCTCCAACGCATCCAGAAGATAGCAAATGCTATTTCTGAAGAACAGCATTTGTTATTCATTACCTTGTTTAGCGTGAATGTAAATTTTAGAAGATCTAAAAGGTAAAAAGAAAGTGGCCTAAAAGGTATTAGGTAAAAAAGAGAATTGCAAGACAAATAAAAGCTACATCTTTAACAGAACAGGAAAGAAACAGCTAATGGCACAGGCAGATAAAAACCTTCAGTGCCACCTTTTCCATCTTCTTTGAGGTCCGTTCAGAACAAATTTTTAATAAAATCATCTCCACATGAGAAGCAGAAGAGAGAGCAAGCACTTTAAAGAATATTTATCAAGATTCAAGTCAACAGATGATGTTCATTCTGGAGTACTTCAAGAAACTAACCGAAATAATATCTTGACTAATTTTGAAAACTTGTGGATGACTGATAAAGAATAAACACAGAACCTACTTTTCAAAAGCAAAACTGGAAACATGAAGATAGGAGTAATTAGAGACTCTTCAATTTCCACAAATATTCTAAAATTATCTGCTTATAGGAAATTATTTTCTTTATGGAAGACAGTAACAAGGTTAAAATATAGGTGAGTATGGTATCGGGAAAGAAGTTGTATCAAATCAGTTCAATTGCCTTCTTTATCAGACTGTGGTGATTCCAAGGAAAGTCGTAGATGGGATATAGCTTTCCTAAGGAATCTGGTATTTGCTAGCATTTCTTTCTCAAAGGGTACTGGAAAAGTATAGTGCTGATACGATGTCTATAATGGGACTATGCAGCTTGTTAAAAGATTCTCTCAAATCCTATGGAATTTCAAGTGGATCTCTACAGGGACCTGTTCATCACTTGTGGGCGACACCAAAAGAAGGGTTTGGCTGCACGCAGTTTGAGAGACAGATCTGTAATTCAAACTCCTCTTGATAAACTGGAGAAATGGCTTGGTGTCAATGAGACTAAAAGCAATCGGTGCAGCCCAAACCAGAGCAATTCCAAAGTTCAGAATACCTGATAGGAGCTGTAATGGATTACAGTCTGGGTTATGAGCAAGCAATGTGATGCTGTTGCGAGTAAGACAGCTCTTGTTTTGCGGTATAATAACAGAAGAGCCACATTAAAGCTAAGAGGTATCTGTATGGCTCTGATAATCCTGGCTGATGCTTCAGCTGATACATAATTCTGGACACCACACTCTACAAAAGACACATACATTTAGAAATCTTTTTAAGGGAAGCAGCAACAATGATAAGAGGTTTAGCAACCATAGCATATGATGAAAGTTTGAATAAAGACTGCTTAATTATCACAGAAAGTAGAAGACTGACAGGAAATACAGATCTTTTGAATATTACTGAGATATTTTTAAGTTGAGAATAATTATGCTCAATGGCCTGCAGTGATGGCAAAAATAAATTTGCTTAACTTCTGTATTCTGGGTGTTGAGAAATCGCAATGGTTTACATAGCAACATTCTGGTAAACTCCTTAACCAGCAATTCTAAAAGCAGTTTAAATATATTGGGGATGATTTAAGTATTTTTGATTCTTCCTTCATGCAGGGAGTTTGACTAAATGTCCTCTTGAGATCCCTTCTGGTCCTGTGTTTCTGTGATTTTAATTTACATGGAACTCTTAAAAAAAATTCTCTGTAATTCTATTGATTTTTTTCATTCATTAAATTAAAGACATAAATAACTCCATAAGCTAGGATACAAAAACATTTTTAAACTATCTTGCCATAATCATGAACTGAAATAAACAGTGTTTTTAAGATCCACTATATACTTCAATTAAAATAAAAAAAAAAACAAGGAAGATATCAAAATACTGTTATTTCTTAAAGTCCAGGAGCTAAGAATTTTATTTCACTTGTGTGCTGGGAAATGATAAGGTATTTCTTCCTCTTCATTAAAATTGCTGGCAGTTGTCAGTTCTCTCTTTTTGCAAATAATCTATAGTATAATAATGGTTAGGGTTAATGTTTAGACTTGATGATCTAGAAAGTCTTTTTCAACCTAGGTGATTCCACAACTCTATGAATCTATGATCCTATGACTGTGCTGTTTGATACTTGCTTCCAGACTTCCTGCTGGTAGAAATGGATTTCAGAATAGGAAAGACAATTTATACTTAATTTGGTCTAAGATCCTTAGGAAAATGTCATGTGCTTTTATAGGTGTATAAATCAGAGGAAGAAAAACTGAACTTGAATCTTTAAAACCGTACAGTGCAACAGTGAAATCTGTATGGAGCCTTAGTCTCCAGTTTAGAAATTACAACTTGGTCTGATTAAAACATACTAACGAGCATCTGCTACTGGGCTTTTTCAAGTCTGCTTATTAAAACCAGAGAGCATGTGAAACAATGATATAGTCCCTTAACTAACAGTTTATCTTGCATGAAGGAATCAACCATCTTATCAGTCTCCATGAAACCTAATAGCTGTTTAACTGTGGTCCCATTAACTGCCTTGTGCTCCTAGAGTTACACTTTAAAGGTGAATTCCTGGGTGCATTAATAAGCTTAGTTTATACCAGCGCCTTATTGAGAAGTATTTTGTGAGCTGTGTTGATCAAACATCATTGTGATCACTTATACTTGGGTTTAGACTTGATTAAATTCTACAGAAGTCATCTTCTTGACAATATTCTTTTTTTCTGCTCACTCTCGCTAAAAAAGAAATCCCCAGGTCCCAGCTGTGCCTGTAATGAAGGTGAATTGTGTTTAATGACTTAAAGAGTGCCATTTTGTTCTTAAGAGTTTATGTATTGCAAATTGCCCTGTAAATACTCTGTTTCTAGATCAAATTAATTGTGTAACAAGTTGTGCTGAGAGGCGGTGAGTTTTCTTCACAATTTTAGCTTCCAGAGTCTGGCAGCTTTTAATGTTTTTCTTCAAATCCTACTCATAAGCTTTACCTTACTACCACATGAGCACTTGAACACAGAGGTGGAATCCATGATGGGTGCAGATGTTGCCAGGTGATATTTAAAACAAGAAGCTGTTCTGACATTTGGTGGACTTTGACTCGCTTGACTTTGTTAATAAACCAGTGCACTGGAAATTGCATGACTTCACATTTGGTGCTCATAACTCATTAAAGATAACTGGCTGAATTAAGCTCACCTGTAATTTCTATGGGTTTACATGGAGTTATCCCTGATTATATCATGTGAAGTGATATGCCCATAGCTGGGAAGTGAGTGGCAAGAGAGAAATTTTGTTTCCTGAGCCCTTAGTCCTGTGCTTCATCTACCCATCATTCCTTCTGCTTTAGTAATATGCTTGTGTATTATGCTTATTCTAATGGTTTAGTAGTTTAGTTTTGAAATTAATTTTAAAACGAATCATAATCAAGATGGTGCCTAGATAAGTAAAAAAGGTCAAAAGACAAAGCATGTTTTGCTTTTACTGTATTGGATAAGCTACTTTACACTTAACTTTGAAACTGTACCAGTTGTATGAGGTTCAACAAGGTTAAATGCTGGGTCTTTCACTTGGGTCCCAACAACCCCAGGCAATACTACGGGCTTGGGGAAGAGTGGCTGGAAAGCTGCCCAGTGGAAAAGGACCTGGGAGCATAGGTTGAGAGCCAGCTGAATATGAGCCTGCAGTGTGCCCAGGTGGCCAAGAAGGCCAACAGCATCCTGGCCTGGATCAGAAATAGTGTGCCCATCTGGACTAGGGAAGTAAACATCCCCCTGTGCTTGGCACTGGTGAGGCTGCACCTTGACTGCTGGGTTCAGTTTTGGGCCCCTCACTGCAAGAAGGGCACTGAGGTGCTGGGTGTGTCTAAAGAGGGGCAATGAAGCTGGTGAGGTGCCTAGAGCACAAGTGTTGTGAGAAGAGGCTGAGGGGCCTGGAGAAAAAGAGAATCAGGGAAGATGTTATTGCACTCTACAACTGCCTGAAAGGAGGCGGTAGCAAGGAGAGGGTTGCTCACTTCTCCCAGGTAACAAGTGATAGGACAAGAGGAAACAGCCTCAAGTTGTACCAGGGGAGGATTAGGTTGGACATTAGGAATAATTTCTTCATGGAAAGATTTATCAAGCACTGGAACAAACAGCCAAGAGAAGTGGTTGACATGTAGATGTGGTGCTTCAGGACATGGCTCAGTGGTGGGTTTGCCAGTGTTAAGCTTACAGTTGGACTCGATCATCTTAAAGGTCTTTTCCCAACTAAATGATTCTATGATTCTGTGATTCTGTCCCCAATAACAGAGGATATTTCCTCTTTCCCCCTTTACCAGAAGGACATTTTCCTAAAAGCCGTTACTGACTGTCTGAGAAGCAGCAAGACTGATGGCAGAGATGAAAACATTGTTGTGGTGCTTAAATGATCTTTAAGGAAGTGCTCCAGGCCACTGATTCTGGATAAATGTATAATCACATAAGTTCCTGATGACTGAAGCCAGTCTTCATGTTCAGTGATGGGAAGGTGAGCCGGGTTCATAGAGGACACGAAAATATTTCCTTTGGAAAATATCCCCAGAAGCCTGTACAATTCTCCTTCCTTACTAGCAATTTTTATGTTCAGACCGTGTTCTGATTTTCACCACGCTGTTTTTGGCAGCCACCCATTTATCAGGGGCTGTGTCAAATGCAAGTCTTAAACTGTTTGTCTGAAGTGAAGTGGACTAGTCAGCAGGTGTATAATGCAACACCAACCTGAGGTTCTGCTCCCAGGNGACAAGAGGAAACAGCCTCAAGTTGTACCAGGGGAGGATTAGGTTGGACATTAGGAATAATTTCTTCATGGAAAGATTTATCAAGCACTGGAACAAACAGCCAAGAGAAGTGGTTGACATGTAGATGTGGTGCTTCAGGACATGGCTCAGTGGTGGGTTTGCCAGTGTTAAGCTTACAGTTGGACTCGATCATCTTAAAGGTCTTTTCCCAACTAAATGATTCTATGATTCTGTGATTCTGTCCCCAATAACAGAGGATATTTCCTCTTTCCCCCTCTACCAGAAGGACATTTTCCTGAAAGCCGTTACTGACTGTCTGAGAAGCAGCAAGACTGATGGCAGAGATGAAAACATTGTTGTGGTGCTTAAATGATCTTTAAGGAAGTGCTCCAGGCCACTGATTCTGGATAAATGTATAATCACATAAGTTCCTGATGACTGAAGCCAGTCTTCATGTTCAGTGATGGGAAGGTGAGCCGGGTTCATAGAGGACACGAAAATATTTCCTTTGGAAAATATCCCCAGAAGCCTGTACAATTCTCCTTCCTTACTAGCAATTTTTATGTTCAGACCGTGTTCTGATTTTCACCACGCTGTTTTTGGCAGCCACCCATTTATCAGGGGCTGTGTCAAATGCAAGTCTTAAACTGTTTGTCTGAAGTGAAGTGGACTAGTCAGCAGGTGTATAATGCAACACCAACCTGAGGTTCTGCTCCCAGGAGACTGGAGCTTCCAATGACATTACTCCAGAAGTACTTGGATATATCAGTCTGGTAGCAGTCTCCTACCAGAGACTGGCTTTAAGAAGAGAATAAAGACACTACAGGCTCAGGCAGGTTTGAGTAAGGCAGTAATGATCAAAACTAGAAGTGGAACAGCTTGCGTTGAGTGTTTGTGGGAACCCAGTAGCTGATGTAGGTGGAGACTTATGAACATGCAGTCTTGCAGGGCGTACACATAATCACATCAATCTAGCTCAATTATGTAATATTTTTTTAAATGTATTTTGGTTATGGAAATTCTTACAGCAATATGAACCTTCCTTATAGTGGTCTGAAATAAAAGCTGATGTGTGAATGCCCAAGAACATTATCTTGGCTGTTGCAGAAGTAATAAAAATACTGAAGGGCACTTTACCACCGTGGCAATATCCACATAGGAGTTTGCCCTAATTCACCTCAATTGGCATTTAACTTTGCTTTCCCCATTCACAAAACAAGAGTGATGTGACAGTAACATTTGCTTCATTTTAAACATTACTTTTAATATTCAGATGGCTAAATGGACTTTGCACTTACCATCTTCTGAGTTAATCTGTGTAAATATTCATCAAGAACATAAAAAATAAATCAGAATATACACAACTTGAACCAGACACCAAAAAGTATGAGATATTTTGTACTTTACCAATTCTTGTCCCATTTTTGCATCTGCAGTCTGGCTCATTCATTCTCCTACTAGGGGCACGTTGTAAAACCTTCACTGTTTGCCAGTGGGAGACCTGGATGCCAGTGTAATAAGTAAGATAGAACAGCCCATGGGCAAATTATTAATCCTGTCCTTGCAGCAGGGTTGTGCTGTGTGCAAGGCATGGGCCAGACATTGAGTAACATAGGAAAACCAAAAGATGGACTATCATCTTGTTAAGTGAACATTGTCTATTTTATGCAGTGAAAGGGACAGGAGTCCATGAGAAACGTTTGTATGTGATCATGTAATGAAAGACTTTATCATACCATATATCTAGAAGAGGACCCTCAAAACAGTGCATAAGCAAATATAATTTTTGTATTTTGTAACTTTTAAACTACTTGGCTTTATAATCTTGAAGATGTCTTTTTAATGTATGCTTTGATATGTAATTTCACTTTTTCAGCCTCTGTGCTCATTTCATATTTCTGTAGCTATCTGAAACTGATCCCTTCTCAAGAAAAGCTATACTCATTGACTAGAAAATGTGTGTTTACATTGTATAAAAAAAAGCCACACAAAAAATACAAACAAGAAAGGGTTATATCAGTAAGGCTGAGCTACAGCAGTGTTGAGGGAAAACAGATTGGCTTAATTGCAGCAGCTTTGCATGATGAGGTTCTGGTGGGAGAATATCTTATTGCTTAGCCAGGTGTTCTGAGTTTGTCCTGCACGTGAGAGCCATAGCACAGCTCCTTGCCTCTTCTGGGCCCTGTAGGCTGAGGTAGGGAGTTGGAATACTCGAGATACTGCTAAACTTGAAGGTAGGGAAACCCTAAATGGGTTTCTGTGCTCTTTTATTAACACACACAACAAAATTTACTAAAATATTTACTACCTGGAAACCCCCTCTACTGTAGAAGAAGATGGAAGGCTGCTAGTGCTGTAAGTAACTTGATTTTTATCTATTTCATCAAACTGTTATCAGTTGTTTTATTTGGTGCTCTTCCAGTAGGACTGGTGATATGCTTGGCTGCAATACTTATTTTGGAATACTTTATGTTGTTGTATGACTTGTTTATTTTGAAGCATGAGAGAAATCCAGCTTGGAAGGTGGCAGAATGTCAGAACCTCTTCAATTCCCATCTTAAACTGTTGCGTAGCCTTTGAAATGTTGCTTGTTGAACAGTTGTTGTTTGCTCCCTGTGAGGTGGATGCATTTCAGTGGCAATAGATGTAAACTCTGTACAGTCTGATATGTAGACTCCTATTGCATACATTTTTTGTCCTCCTCTGAGATTCTTACTGACATCAGCAGAAGTGCTATGTGCATAATCAGTGCACAGTGTGTAAAGCAAGCGATACCTAATACAAGTGGGTGGCAGAAAACCACGCTGATCATAGATTGAGCTAAACCTGGCTCAGTGTAAAACTGACTAAACTCCTACTCATAAAGAAATTAAACTTCTCTGTCTGTACTTTTATCAGTGATCTTATACCTTTAATAAAAATGTTAGAAGTCAAAATATGGCTATGAAAAAGTGTTTGCCAGTATAATAGTGAGTAATACAGTACTAATCTGGATGGGGACCTAGTGTTGGGTCGCTTCTTTGGGATACATCTGTAAGAGTGAGCACCAGGATGGTACAGCTGCCCAGAGTTTGAGCTGTAAGGGCTAATGGTGTAAAAGAGAGTCCAGAACACACAGAAGAAGGGGTGCATTACTGCTGTTGCATCTTCTGATGATCTTCAGCCTTACAGTTGCTATCATTCAGGTAAACAGCTCTTTACCAGAGCTAGCAAAACTTGGTATTAGCCTAAACTTTTTGTGGCATCAGCCTGCAGTGCTCCTGGAACTGTTCTGCTGCACCTGTGCATACAGATGCATGTGTTCACCTGGAGTCCATGCTCACCAGGTCAGCTAGCTTTGCTGTGAGATGGATTCACTTGGGCAAGCTGCAATTTACAGGGACTTTGATGTTGCATGCAAGAATAAAATTAATCTTCTGTCTCTTTAGGATTTCAGTTATTTGTGCCTTCCTTGTAACTAAAATTCTCCTTTATAAACTCCTACAGCTAGTGTGTTTAACAATTTATCTTCTTATGGGTCAGGAACGGCGGAACATCACACTTGCAACTTAAAGACATTTATTTAGGGAGCAGAGCTTTCTATGCTTTCTGTGCTACCTGGACGCTTGTCATCCACCTTAGTACTTTTTGATGTGTGTCATATGGGTTAATACATCCATTTCTGAATCAATAAAACTTTCTCAATGACTGACAGCATCTATTTGCATAGTCAGGTAAATGAATAGTTGGCTCTATGCCCTATAATTTGGGCAAAGAGAGCCACAAGACAGTCCAAACATAACTGCCAGTCACACTTAATGTGAATGTAGGCTACTGTTCAGATGACGCACTGGGCTAAGATCAAGTACCAATAGTAGAGAAACTGGAATTTAAGGTACATCTCCCACAACAGTTCACTGCACGTAGCATCTCTGACTGAATAAAGCTCTCAAAAAATAATATAATTACACCCTGAAAAGTCTCTGTAAGAAGTAATGTTTTCCTACCATAATCTGACAAGGGGAGAGTTAACGTGGTTTCTGTGAGCATCTCAGTGTCATGTGTTTACTGGACTGGGAGGGTGCTGGGGTCAGCTGCTGTGACTCAACTGATTCCTCTGCTCTCATCACAGAGTGGCTGGCCGGGACTGGGACCTAGAGTGCCTCAGGGGTAAAATGCAGGTTGCTAAGGCTCACCTGGGGTGGGGGTTCTTCCCCTTTTTCTTTTTCTTCTTTTTTTTTCCTTTCTGTGACAAAGTTTGGTGGCATACAGTTTTTTTAGGCTTCACTAAGTCCTGAGGAGATATCTTTTTTACTGGTGCTAGATGTCTAGAAGAAGCGAGTCTTCTGGCTAAGATATGAGATCTGAAAAGCCACATGTACATGATTTGACTGAGATTTGATAGTCTGACCACTGCCTTGGATCTGATACTGGTCCGTGTGCCTTTCTCCCAGTCCGTTCTGCTTTCATCTGAGGGGCTGCAGTGTGCCCCATTGTTTGAGGGCATAAAGGCAGTGTCAGGGATCCATCAAGGCCTCCTCTGAGTTTACTACTGCTGGCTGATGCAAATGGTCTTTTACGAAAGAGTTTGGTTCCTTCTTAAAAGGAAAACAAAGTCAGTCATGCTGCATCTTCTGTGTGGCTTGACAATTTCATAATACGGGTCTCCTTTTTTTCTAGCCAAGTCTCACCCTCCACTCCTCACCCTATGTGATAATGAAGTGTTCTTTCCTTATTGCCTTTGCCACTCAAGCAACAGAGGTGCAGGGAGCTTGCAATTCTGGGTGGTCAGGTCGAGGTTAACTTGCCTGGGATCTGGCAGATCTGAATTGCTTTTATATCCTCGTGGCTTCACTGCCCAGTAATAGTGGATAACGGAAAGTCAGCTGCCTCCTCTCTATGCCAGTACTAAAGTTCTGCTTCTGAACAATCCAGACTATCCCCAGGAGCAAATAAAACATTCTCTTCCAAACTCCTCTGTGTCTGAACTGCCAGATCATTTGATTACGTCCAGAACTCGCTGATCATGAAGACACTTGATTCTTTTTTTCTCTCCTCCACAAAGATTTTGAGTGTCTTCTACAAACTTTATCAAACCAAAAAGAACCTGTAATCAAAGCTAAGTGTGGTATTTCTAGTAACAGAATGTGAATCTACTATACACAATCATCCTGAAATAATTTTGAGGGTTTTTTTTTTGGTTTTGTGTTGTTTGGTTTTTTTTGAGACGTTAGGAGGGTTGGTTTGGTGGGGTTGGTGGGTTTGGTTTGTTTGTTTTTTTTTTAAAGCAGCCATTGTTGCTATTAGTCAATTTACACCCAAACCAGAATAAAAATTGGATACGTTCAACTCGTTTTAACTGATGTGAAAACCTCTTCAAAGACTAGTAATTAATGACAGGTTTACTACACATTAATGCTTTAGTCCACATTATTTCACCCTTTGTCCCATTTACCATTTTAATCTTTTCCATTTTCACCCATTGCATAACAATGTATATTAGATTAACATTTTCCTTGTTTTGTGTGATTATGTTCTGCAGCTGAAGGATTGCTGCCTCCTTGCACCTTATGTTTATAACTTTTAAAATGTATCCATCTCCAGCATTGTCTGATATGATTGTCGTGAGCGAGAGCATGCAATAAGAGAAAGCAAACAGAAATAATCAGTGAGTTTCATATTTCTCTATCTTCTTCCTTCTGAGTAACTATGATCTGGGATCAAGGCTAGTGTCCCATCTTCCTTCCCATGCTGTGGCCTCTGAATTTCACTTTCAGATTAGCTGTGCTTCAGAAAAAAAAAAAAAAAGAGGAAATTCTTCTACAGGGAAACTGCTTTTAATAAAAAAAAAAACAATAAAAACCCACAAACCACCAAACAGTTCCCATATGTTTACTGTAATAAAAAATGGCCTATTCTTGCAGATGTTAGTCTTAAAGTGTATTTAGTTTGTTCTAGGTATTACAATTTTGTTCAGATGTGAGGTGCATTGTGCTTCTGCCTCTGAAGTGATTCAGTAGTAAGCAAAAATCCAGTTTCTCAGGTTTTTGACAGCAGCGTTGCAGTGAGGAGGGAGCTCTAGAAAGCAAAATATCTTGTGAACATAATATTTAAAACCTAGTGGAGTTTTTTCAGATCATTAGAAATTAATGCTTTTCTTTTTTTCCCATGAAGAATACACAAAGTACCTGCTGAGTACAAACACAAGTCAGACTCTGTACTGTCTAGTCCTAACTATTCTCTGGGTTGGCCTCTTCACTGCTCCCCTAGCTTTAAATGCAGATTTTGGTCCCTTGAACTCCTGTGTCTTGCTCTTTTTTTCATGGCTTCTCTGAATAGGTAGTGACTCATTGTACGTACAACAATACTGAACCCTGGTTTAGAAGGCACAAATTAAGATTTTTCCTGTGGTGCTTGTTAGTTTAGTAAGGGCAGAGTGAAGTGATAAAGCTTGCTGTGAAAACAAAAAAGCCATGGAGTTTTCATTGTTAGGTCATGTGCTGGTACAAGACAGACAGGCTTCAGGAAATTTTCGTGGTTTTCAAGGGCTGGGAGGGAATAAGTCAAATAATATATAGGTTGGAAACAGGACAACTCAGAGAGAGGAGTTACATGAAAGAAAAGCAGGGAAGCAAGTCTCCCGAGTAGAAAAAGAAGTATAATTGACTCCTAGCACTTGAGGAAACTAAGGATAGTAGGAGTGAAGAATAACTTAAGGTTATAAGCTAGAGGAAGAGTTGTTGCTCTTCACAATGGCAGCCACCAAATGCTAGCACGAAACTAGCATCACTAGGATGCTTGAGCTGTCATTAAATACAAGAATTGCTAATAGCCTGCAATTGCAACATGTTGGGTGCTCTGGTAGAGTTTCCACATGTGTCTACTTGCCATGGCTGTGATTTGCTCTGATATGTCTTTGCTGGCTGCTGTCATGGTGCAATTCTAATGACTACTCAGACCTTGAGTCAGTTGGCTTCTGCATTCCTGAAGAAAACTGTTGTTATTCCCGGTCCCCAAGTACTACCCAGTGTATCTATAGGGAAAGGCCTAGGTTATCACGTATAAGTCCTATGGCAACAGCACACATTTAAATGAGGAAAGGCTTGTGTGTCTCATGAGAAGAGATTTTTAATAAGCAACAGTCCTGCATATGTGATATACACATGGAATGGCTTGTGATCGTTCACCCCTGGCTGCGTTTCTTGAAGCATTTCACGTTTATGTTAGGGGCTGCAAAAACACAGCATGTGGAGAAAAGTCTTTTGTTTCTGAAACGAGATTTGCAATTGATTAAGCACTGATCAAAAGCCTCTTGATCATGATGTAATGCTCTCCAGGCACTGACTGAGAGCATCTTTAGATCTGGAGCTCCCAGTGAGCTGAGAACAGTAGAGAGCTCCCACAGCAGGAGAGCGCAGATCTTGGAGAAAACTAGATGGAAGTGCTCTATGCACTGGGATGGTGTGGACTGCTGCGACCAAAGCAGGGGGAAAGAATGAGGATTCATTCTGCCTTCTGCCACCCCAGTCTGGACTTGCTGCCCAAGAGAGGTGGAAAAAAGGGAATCACTAAAATTCTCAGAAGGGCGAGTGCAGCCTTCCTCTGCCTGTGTGCAGGGGCATGAGGAAGGTGCTTCTTGCTTCCTCGTCCAACTCTAGCAGCCCATGCTGAGCTATCTCTCCCAGTGTCAGAAGGCTGACATACATGCCCACCAGGATGGATGCTAGTAGCTCTACTGGTGAGAGGATTCAGTTTGAAAACACCAGCCACTCTTGCTGAGCAAGGCTGAGTGGTCTTGTTTCAGGGCTTAATTAAAGTAAATTGAAGAATTACAGGAGGGGAGGGAAATAAGAAACATGTTGAAGATGCATTATGTCCCTAGTCTCTTTCCACTAATGGATTTGAATCCTTAATGAAAACAATATCACTCAAGAGAAGATGGATTAGGAGTAGAGCACATGCAGCCCAGCATAAAGGGGTCAGCTGGCCTACAAACACCCTCTGGTTGCTGCAATGGAAAGGGCAACAGCAATTGCGAGAGCAAAGCAAGGGCGAGTCCTGGAAGTTACTGTCAAATGCTGCCAGGGACCTGTCGTTGTGCTAAAGGGCAGCACGCAGGATCCAATTCAGAGGCAAAGGATAAGGACTGTGTACCCAAACATACTGGGAGTTTGCGTGAGGGAGCTTGAGATCCAGATGTGAAACAAGCCGTTGGCGACTGACTTATTGAAGTGGTCTGAATCCAAAACCAGCAAATCAACAACACCCTGAGTATGAAGAGATTTGAAATCCAGGCCGGAATCTTTTTATGTGTCATCTCATTTTTCAGGTCCAGTTGTAATAAACAGTAGCAGTAGAAAAGTGGGAAGACGCTCGTTGATTGCTCATACAGCTACAGAGGATCAGTTACCAGTTAGGGGGGGTACTGAGCTGAGGCTGAAACTGGAAGGTACAAGATTATTTTGATAGGAATAGCAACTTGAAAAGGGAGCTTTCTGTACGCACCGAGTGAAGGAAGTGCTGAAGATGTACTAGAATAAATCTGATTTTGTGAAGCTGGCAAGTCCTTTAAGGATTCATCACCTCGTGAACTGACCTGAATGAACATTGCAAACAAAACCACTTCCTGGGATTCTGTGTCCTTCCTCCGGCTGCCTTTGACTTCTGAGTCAGTTCACTCTTTTTCCCTTATCCGGATGATGGTGGCTCAGCTCTCGGGAGGAAGAGCTGATACTAGTTATCATTTTATCATTGAACACAGCTGCTCTGAATTTTAATAGGTAAGTCTTCTGCATCTGCAAGTAACATATGGCTAGCGCAGGGCTGCAGCTTCAGGAGTCTCCTCCTGCTCACTTCTCGATCAGGTAGCTGTGGAATGGAAACCTGCCACTTCAGCAAAGGCATTTAAAGCAGGCAAGCTGTGGGAAGATAGACTGTGTAAACATGCTGTAGTTAATGTCAGGTATCCTAATGTGTGCTTAATGTAATCTTTCTGACTTTGCAGTTGTGTACAGTAATATCCTCTAACGCTCTGCTGTTAATAGATGGAAGTGCTTCCAGGGTAGTGCAATTGATAACGCATATGTAGATCTTTTGTTAGCAGGAAAAGCCTTCAGTCAAGCAGGGAAGCTGGTCTAAGCCTGCAGCTTCCCCAGAAGGGATGCTTCGTAACTAGAGGGTGCATTTTAGCTGCAGCCACTAGAGCTATAGCAATTTAACAGTCTCGGAGGCAGCTGAAAATGGTACACCTGAAAATGTGATTTACCTGCTCTTGCCTCTCAGACCCTTACTCCCTGAGGCTGCTGCCCACATACTCAGGCACCCTGTCCTCCTAGGAAGTGACTGTTCTTTTTAGAGTGTATTTACCATTTCAGTCTCTCTGCTATTGCATAGAAACAGGTATTAAACTGGAACAGGGGATCACAACATCCTATACAGCTGAAAGCAGTACCTCAGATATTTGAAAACAGCTACCTGTTGCCTTTAGCAACATGTGTACAGCTCTGGCTCCAGAAGTTGGAGTCACGGGAGATGTAAGCATGGAGGGAAAGGTGGTGATTGCTGTTTGAGGGGTGAGGGAGGGGTTATTCCTCTAAACTTGGACTAGTTACAGTAAATATTCCTTATACCATTTGTTACAAACTGCAAATGGAAGACTTGTCTAGGTAAGCAAAATCTGCATGGATGTACTCCACGTAGGTAGAATAAGATAATACTCTGTTTGACATCCTGCATTGCACTGACATAATGACATATGGTTATAGCTGGTGTGTATCTCTCAGCTGTATGTGCTCTGAGGCACAGAGAGGGTAAGTGACTTGTACAAGGCTATTCTGCAGATCAATCATGGAGAAAAAAAAACAGAGGCCTTAAAAGCTAATTATAAGTCAGGAGATAAAATCATTATTTTAAGAAGTCCTTTTTTTATGATCACATAATAGATGATATCACATGATGATACCCTCTTTTCCCACCTGTCCTCCTAAGATAGTTTATACTATCAAATAACTTTAATTTTTATAATGTCAGACTTGAATAATTTCTAAATGACTCTCAAATAAAATGTATCAAGACGAAACACTTCTAGAATGTGAGGGGAAAATGATTTTTTTTTTTATTTGCCTTCCCCCTGGCCTTGAGTAAATATTTACTGTCCCTGGAGGAAAAAACCTTTCTATTTCAGCTAAAGAACAACTCCACATAGTAACTCAGCTTTATAATATTCCAACCAGTCCTAGGGTTAGACAACTGGCAAAACTGATTTTTAAAATCCAGGTAAATAGGATATTATTTAGTGGCAAGCTACTTGCTGAAGAAACAAACTTTTCAAAGCATTATATTTACCACCACTGCCTGCCAGTGTGCCACTGCATTTCCCCACAGCAGCATGGCAGGGGCACTTGACCTGCTGCCGTAGGTTCTCCAGGTCCTTGCACAGTGTGCTGATACTGAATGCACTGTTGCCCAGGTATGAATATGACCTGTTCTGAACTGGAATTAAGTGATGTAATTTTGTAGTCAATGTTCTTCTGAAGTTTTTTTTTTTTACACTGGATTACTTGACACCTTCTATTTCTGTACCTTTTTTTTCATGTCCTTTGGTGTCTAACAACTGAGCAGTAGGAGTGGGGTGTAGTGCAAGTTCTGAAAGGCAAACTGTTAATTTCTAGAATACCGGAAAAGAAACCTACACAGTGTCTACGATGAACTGCAGCATATTTAAGCCAATGACAATATCTATAAGAGAGAGAGAGGAGAAAAGAAAAACAAATATGTTTTTACTATGCTAAACCAGTTGGAAATCCCAGTCTAACTCCATTGAGCAAAATTATGAGAATTAGCTGTGGCCTTCTGGATTCTGTGGAAAAAGCTGCACCAACCAAATGAATACAAATAATTCAAATGCAGGTGAGAACTGCAGGGTATGTTGTAGTCCTATTGATAGTTGCAGTAATGGCATAGCTGATCCAAGAAAGTATTCTCAGAGTGCCCTGAGCACAAACCATTGCTATCAGCTGAACACACGGGAGTATATTGTTTCCCCACGATGTTATGTCATGTGCCACTTGGCATCTGTACAGGCTGCAGCATCTGTGTTTTGGGGAAGGGGGGGATGGAGCTGATAGTGAGGTGTGCCTTCCTAAGAGAAAGGGCAGCAGACAGATGATGAGGGGAGGGTCTACTTCCATCTATTCCTTTCCTCCTGCAGGGAAAATGAGCTGCACCTCTACTGCAGACATAGAAATCTGCAGTCGCTTCACCTCGCACTGCTCACTCTCCCACTACCAATGAGCTCCAGAAGGCATTTTGCTGTCTGAGGAGCTATGCCTTTGCTGTTGTTCCTAGGCATGCATTTTTATACTCTGTCTGTGAAACGATCAAATGCTACCCTGGCCTGTGTGACACTTCTGAAAAATTCTTAAGAGCAGTGTGTTGATACAACTAGTGACTGCTCTACAACATATCTTTCAAGTCCAGTGGCATGTTTCTTTTTTTCTCTGTACATTTGGAAATGTCTGTGGCTTCCTCTCCTCCCCTTTCCCCACCTTCCCCCCCAGTTAAATGCTGCTTCATCTCTTGACTGTAAGATGAGGTTCCTTATGGGAATAAGCTGTGTCTTTCAACAGGATGAACCTGGACTCGTAGCTGGCATAAATCACCACTGCTCTCTCTACTTTGGCAAAGCTATGCTGATTTGCTGGTGCTGAGTATCTATCCTAATGTCTCCTTAGCAAACAACCCTGAGCTCTTCAGTTAGGAGTGGCTAGTTTTCAAGAATACAAAAAGCTACTGTAGTTCACGTGTAAAAATTGTCAGGGTGGAAAAAAGAGACCTTATAGGCAAGGGATTTTTCCCCTGCCTGGTTTTTTTCTTTTGTTCTTTCATGGCAAGAAAGAGAAGCTCTGTGTTTTAGTACTGCTACCATGCCAGACTGTAATCATTAATGTAGTGTTTTGGCAAAAGCTGTCTTTCTGTGTTTGTGTCACTTGTAGGCACTAGCACAAGATAACATGGTACCAGTCAGAAACGGGACTCCACAAGTTACTAATTGGTCCCACTGATCACACTTTCCACTTGAAATAATGGCAGCTGGTTAGCACAAGCTGCTTGCATCCAAAAAAATGAAACAAGATCCTTAGCTTCCCTTGGAGATCAAGTGAAGGAAGCAGTTTCCCTCTGCTGCAGTGTGACACAATCTTCTTGAAACAGGTTGGATCGTGCCTATGGAGCCTGTGCTGGTTGCAGCCTGTGGAACGTGGAGGGTTTTAAGAAATGGTAACAATCTTCCCAGTACCAGTGTTGCCATTTAGGCTCAAGCAACTAGCCCAAAGAGAGATCCTGACGTAAGCCTCCCTGTTGAATGGAGAAGGGAAGGATTCTGTGTGCACTGTATATCCCTCATGTGGCTCTGTTTATTGACTAAAAAGAAAGACAATGTCTCGTGTGCCAGACTCTCTTGCTCTTAGCTTTGATGTTCACCTTCCCAGACAATGTCATGGTACAGAGGTCTCCCTCCCTGCCCATCCCTGGGGTCATACTTGTGCCTGTTGCTTTCTCCACATACAATTTCCTCTTGTTTCTCTAATGCCCACGGGGGCATTAATACAATTCTAAAAATCCCAAATTTGAAACCTTTCCAAAATGGCCTTGCCATCTGTTGTCTTGTACGAGTGTCTCCTCTATTTCTAACCCTCTTATTTATTAAAGGGTCTTGCTTTTCCCTTCTGTTTAGAAAGTACAGAGCTCATCTGCCAGCTTTAACATCCTCTGTAGGTCAGTCAGGGCACCCTTTTGTATTATCTTGCTCAAGAGCACCACTCACTGTTGGTCAAGGCTATGTTTCTCCCCTCAAGAGGGCTATGGCAGGCTCTGAAGAATGTCAGTCTCATCAGGATGTGGTTTGACAATTGAACCAAGCTGATCCAATGATGAGTGCTGTGAAAATGTGACTGAGCTAATGATTAGTACGTTGCTCCTCTTGCCCCTTGGCTGACTGCCACAACACCAGCACTCGGCCGAAGCGATGGAGGGAGGAAATGTGGCAGAAATCTAATCGAGTTTTTGTTTGTTCATTTGGTAGGACGAGTTTTCTGCCAGTGTAGAGCTCTGAGCAGGTTCACTGCGGGGTTAGAGAAGTGCAAGGTTTGGCTCAAGCCAAAACGACAGAAGTACATGCCAAGGGTGGGGAGCAGGGTGAGGCACGTCGTTAGTCTGGCTTAATTGCACACCGGCACACTATGCTGCCCCGCCACTACCCCAGGCCATGGCAGGAGCTCCGGTGATTCCTGGAGCCAAGGCCGTGCAGCATCAGCCTCTCCCAGCCCAGCTGAGGCAGAACAGCTGGTGGGAGACAGCAGCTCGGGGCCTCTGGTTGCACCCACTGTGGCTGCACCGATGGCTCGTGGCTCATACACTCACCAGCCTGGAGACTGGCCCCAGCTCTCACAGCTGGGTTTTAGCAATGTGTAGTACTAACGAGGAGTCTTTTATGCCAATAAAAAAGTGTTTTCTTCCCATTGTGAAGGGTTTAAGGGAGTCCCACCCAGCAGGGAATTCTTGTTTCATCAGGTGCTGGAAGGTTGCTAGTGGAAGTGTAGGCATGCCTGTCTCTGCTGTGGGACCACAGCACTCACTACAACCAGTATACAAATACACCCAGGGTAAATACACTGGAAAGCCAGTCTCTGACTCACAGTGTGTGGTTCCTTTGAACTCAGTAGCTTTGTAATTTCTGGCAAATGTAGGAAAGATGACCGGACAAAACAAGTCAAGGGAAGAATACGTCTTTGCTTTCCACTAACCCGTTTCTCCCTCATCATCTGCCAAGAGCAAACTTTGATTTTCAATAGAAAAATAAATCTAACTAGACTGTACATACAGAAAATTGTTTTTAAAATGAATTTTAGTTGAAGAAAAACACTGCGTTATTACAGTCATGATTTTAAGCTATATTAGCAGGAGAAATGAGATCTTTAGAGTAGGGGAAAAGGATAAAACACAAGGAAAGAGCAGAAAGGGCTTCTCCTCCTATGGAAGCCCCACTGCAACCTGTCTCCCAAAGATGAGGATCAATACATAGCTGACTGTAGCAGAGTGCTTTAGCTGGTGTTCTTCTAGTGGGTTAACCACACTAGCATTTGAATTAGGCATTTGATCATGTTTCACTGCTTAGCTGGCCCTTCTTAAACTTGAGAAATCTCATGCAGGCAAATGAAGTTAGAATCAATCTGGGACAAATAATTCCTTTCCCTTATACTAAGCCAAATCCAGAACTAGTACAAATTGAGAGATGCCATCACATTCTGCATGTCACAACACCACCGTCTCTGCTGGGGCTGTGGTCTTCTCCACAGTGTGGGGTCTGTCACCAGTCAGCTCAATAACAATTATCCCTTCACATGGGCCTGCTCTGGGGAAAGTCTGGGGTGCCTGGGTGCCTCTTGAAGGGAGTAGTGCTTTGGGGACAGCGACTGCATGCTGGCTGTTACTTTGATTTGGGACTATTCCCTATGGAAGAATACTAGAAAGGCTTTTATTTCTATTTTCACTGAACTAGAATGTAGGCATTCAGTAGCACTACACCTTATTTTATTTTTTTCTTTCCCATTTTCCTGTGTATGCAGAGTGAACAAGTTCAGGAAACTCATTTGTCAAAAAAAGAAGGGACAAAACAATCTGTTAATTTACAGCCAGATTCACAGTAAAGTGAACTGAGAAAATCAGATGCACAACTGATTGTGCTAGCATGAGAGAGGGATACCACGGGGCAGAAACAAACAGCTAAGGACAGCAACTCCATAAACTAGCATAACTATCAAAGCACTAAAGACTGAGTAAAACCCCCTAGTACAAATAGCAAAAAAACTGACTAAAGAAGACACCTTAAAGTAATTCTCACTCAGTTTAGTTTTGTGCTCTTGGCATAGCTAACATGGATTGAGATATTCAAAATTACTCCCTATCCTTCACTGGTATCCAAAAAGCATGTCCTTCCTTACTGTTCAATATAATATTTTCCTCTCTTCAGACAGATAAGCAGCCTTTAATGTTTTGCATCTAATTACCTGTTAAGGAGTCATGTAAGTTTGAATAAAATGCACGTGAATGATGGGTAGGTTTGAGAGAGGTTAGTCTGAAAGACAGAGGCTGCTGAAAAAATATAGTCTTTGAACTCTCTTAATTGGCAGAAATTTCAGAGTAAAAATCAAACTAGTGGCCATGATGATCCTGCCTTCACTGTTATGGGTAAATTAAATACTTTATGTAACAAAATTTGGCCCCAGATTACATAATGACAATGACTGTGCTGCTCTCAGAAGTAGAATGTTTTATTTTTTCTATCTACTTGATGGGAGATTAGCTGTCTGTGTAAAATAATACAACAAATTTTGCAGATGATGATGCGTTTTCTCTTGAAGACTTTTTGTTGCTGGAGTGTTCAAGCTTGCAGTGAGGACTCATACTAAAACTTGACTTAGTTTTGAGGGGCATACTCTTGTTCAAGAATATCTTGTGGAGCACAGCTTCATAATGTGTAACAATACTATGCTGTAATGCTCTGCAACTATCAATGTTTTCTGATTTATTTGTTTTTACAGTGATTTCCAGCACAGCAGTCCTCTGAAGAAATAAAACTATCATAGAAAAGAAGTTGTAAGAATTCCAGGCTCAGTTTTTTTTAAACATAGACAAGGGACTTAATTTGGTGATGATGGCTTTTTTGTTTGTTTGAATGTTGCTTTGGAAGGACTCAGTTTTGGAAATCCTTTCAAATACTGGGCATCTGTAAGTTTCTTTTCTTTTTTTGGTTCTTCTCTATTATCTTATGATGTGTGCAACTGCAGGACTTCAGACATTGCGTTGTCACTTTTATATCTCTTGAAATCTGCTTTTGACTGCAAGGCTTTGCACCAAAAGTAACAATTTTATATGTCCATCCTATAAATACTGGGTTACTGCCAATGTTGTGAATTTCTCCATCCTCCCCACCCTTTCCTATTCTATTTAAACCGGCTAATCTTGTTTCCAGAGCCATACAGGGTAAGTGTAAAGGGTGACTGCCACTTCTATCGATTACAACAGAGCACTGTGAGAGAGAGACAGAGTTGGGCTTCGAGCTTCTCTTGTAGATTCAAAGGCTTGACCCTGAATCTTCTAACACTTTCATTAAGCTACTGGTATTAGGAATGCTGTTTCTGAGTCAAGGTGTGATAGAAGTTTATTACAAAAGGCCTGAATATGTCTAAAGGCTTTCCTTATGCACTGACTCAGGTTTCCTCTTTTGAAAGATACAGTAGCATTTACAGATTACAGAATATTACAGTGGTAAGATTTCTCCAGGTATCTGATACAGATAGAAGCATGCAGGAGAGGAGAGACTGATTTTTTCTTTTCTTCTTTTTTTCTGCTTGAGCCAATGAGTTTAGCTATGCTGTCTTTATTACCTGTATCACTGAGGACTGAAAAGCACTGTAGTTGATCATATTGATTTAGAGATTAAAGTTCTGTTTGGAAGTTTGAATCTGTAAAGGAAATGTGACATCTGGATTTCCAAACTTTTTTTAACCATGTTAATTTAATTGAACAGTGGGTTGTCTTGTAATCAATTTACCTGGGACACACACCAAAAACTGAATACAAATACTTTAGCTCCAACTTTCCCAAAGCAGAAGAAATACTCTGGGTTTTGCAGGCTGGATGACCACATAAGCAGCCAAGTATAATGACTGATTCTTTTGCAGTAACATTTCATTATTAACTCCTTTTCTCTTCAGAGTCTGCTCTAACCTGCACATACCTTTCCAAAGAACTCCCTCTAAATAACTGTTCCTCAGCCTTTTCAGGTGAGAGAAAGCACACAAAAGAGAATGAAGAAATCTTTTGGCAGGCTTTCTAGAAGTTGTGACCTGAATGGTTTTAGTGGCTTAGAGGAAATCTCTGTTCTTTGACAAACCTTTTCCTGGATAAGTAAAACTTCAGTGGTCTTTACTCGTCAGACATCCTTCAGAGCCTGAAATTCTCAAATCCACTGTACTAGGTCTAGACCACTTCATGGTTTTATTAGGCACTATTGATTCTAGCAGAGGCAAATTATCCCCAGCCCTGACCTGCATCACTCTGTTAGCAGTTTTTTGTCTCCCCTATGCAAAAGACCTCGTTCATTCAATTAAAACATGTCATACTTGTGTAGCAAGTTTACCAGGCAAGGTATTAATTTTAAGGCTGTTAAACCTATTTTGTGAAGCCATTTATGAACTTTTCTCTCTTGGGAGGAAATGTTAGTTGATAATTTTAAATTTTATGCAATGAAATGAAAATACCTGCTACAGCAATATTAATTGGGCAGCATGGCTTGACCTGAGGAAAGCAAAGCTATTACAGTTGTGATACTGATAAACAGTTACGTGTCTGGGATAATGGGAAACTACTGAGACTAACCTAGCTCGTGGTAACAGTATTTCCTAACCTCAAAATCTGTGAGTGCCTAGAACTGCATTCCTCGTACGGACCATTAGCTCTAACTGGTATAAGACCAGGAGGCCAGTGATAATGGGTTAAAACTGGTTTGCACCTTAGCAAAACTAAATTCAGTTGCTTGACCTTGCTTTAACTTATTTGTGCTTCAGTACGTCCACTTCCCCATTAGTAGCATGAAAGCAATAATTCCTTTTCCCATAGTTTTGCCTGACTGCCCTACTTAGACTGTAAAGTCTTTGGAACAACTGCTGTCTGATCTAATGTGCATGTACAGAGCAGAGTACAATGAAGTCCTGATCTCAGCAGGAGCCCCATCTGCTACTGCTGAGATAAATGATCTTTTCAGTACTGGTTGTTTTTTAATCTCTTTAAATTACCATAAATACATTTTTAAAGCCATATGCTTTCATTCTATATCCCACTCCACTGAAGAAATCTGGGTTTCTGTGGAAATATAATTATGTAACCATATAATTAAAGACTGCATCATACCCTGTATGTGCAAGGAGGCTGAGTTGAGGTCAAGTGCCAGATTGATCTGCCACTTGGTAGGATTCAAGTACCTAAACTTACTTTAGAGAGGTTACTTTAAATGTTTTTTTTATGTATGTAATTTTACACTCTTTCGAGAAAAGAAATTTCTTTTGAATTACAATTATTTCAGCTAAACTGAAATTGGTTTGCAGCAGAAGGAAGTGAGATTCTAAAGAGACCCATTAGGTTTGGTGTCTAGTGCTGGATGCTCATCAAGGAAATCCAGAGGAAGCTTCTCATTTTGTGTAGGGGAGGGAGGGACCGGGGAGAGAGAGAAATGAGGCCATAGGAGGACTATAGCCCACAGGATCAGATGTGCCAGAGCGGATAGAGATCAGCAGAAGCTCTGGAGGTGGGCATGCATTTCTTTTATTTCTCTCTATTCCTCTTCTGCTGCACTGGTGTCCAGGTTTTCCCAGTTTAGGATGTGGCACTGCTGCTACTTTGGCCATGGCATGAGCCTAACGTTACAGTGCTTGTTAGGGTTTGGGCTGAATACCCCATATTTCTAGGATATTGCAAATGCTTCAAAGGAAGTGGCAAAGTTCAAAAGTTAATAACTTATGTAAACTGGAAGAGCAATATATAGGGCAAGCGAAAAGCATGTCTCTAATCACAGGTATTTTGTCACTGTCAACTTGTAGCACTTTGCCTTAAGTGATGCAAGTGTTGCAGCCTTTTGAAAAAGACCCTAAGTTTCTTTAACAACAGAAATTATTATTCAGCCAGGATCACCGCCATTTCCCATGGAACAGATCCTAGGAATAAGGGTCATTTTCTCTTGACAGGCCCTTGTCTTTCATGCTTTGAAGAATGAGGGTAACTCTTGCGCTGCCTGAGCACTGAAGCTTGATTTGTTATAAACTGCTTGGGGGGGCAGATGTTTGCCCAAATCAGAAACTCAGAATACTGGTATTTATTTTGGTCTTCTCTTTTTCTTTTTTCTTTTTTATCTTTTTTTTTTAATTTTCCTGAACAGAGAACCTGACTACACCTAGAGTTCCTCTACTTTCAAGCAGTATAAGTTATCTCTGTATTTGTTTTGTCATGGTAGTGTTTTAAGAGTTGTTTGTGTTGTTTTCTTGTAGTTCTGCTGGTTTTTGGTGTTGTTTTAGGTGTTCTTAACTCGAGAAATTAGAGCTTTACATAGAGAAAATCTTTCATTCCTCAAGAAATTCAGCTAACAAAGAACCCTTGTAAGCACCAGGTGCAAGAAAACCAAGGTAATTGTCTGTAATTGGGAGATTCTTGCTAACACAATACTTCTCTCGGCTGGATATATGTACACAGCATCCATTTCTACCAGGGGAAGTTACATATACAAATTGAGGACACAATAGGGCCATTTATGTTTAGCTTCCTTTACATAGAAAGTATTGGTTTGGTTTTTTTTTCAGAAATTGTTAACATCCAGTTAGGCTTCTGCAATCTGTGCTTCCTTGGTATTAGGAATAATTTGGTGTTATCAGAAGAAAATACATTTGATGTGTTTTGTATGTAAATTAATTTACTTACTGGAGAAGTAAAAAAAGAAGCTTTGGAAGTTGATGCTTTTACTAACATCAACATTTGCTTATCTTTGGAGGGCTTTTCATAAGAACAGAATCTTTTGGCACTCCCTGTTGGTCTTCCACCCAATCTCAAATTAACTCACAAATATAAAGTTGCACAGTTTGATGTTTTATTTGTTTGTGGTTTTTGTGTTGTTGGGTTTTTTTTGTGGGGGTAAACTTCCCAAGAAGTTTTGTCTTGCTCTTGCTGAGCTGCTTCTGCTTAGCAGCAAAAGGTAAATTTTGTTGGTAGGTACAGGGTGCTCCCCTGCTTGTGGTGAGGCTTCCCACCTGGTGGGTGCCCTGGCTACTGACTGTTCAACCCTCACATGAAACATCACAGCCTGTGCAAACACCACGCCTGGTGGTGTGAGGAGTGGAGGCTAGAGCTTCTGTAGCTGAGCAGGATGTCTTATGCCTTGAGCAGTCAGGCCAAATCAAACTACCTGGTCCTCCATGAAAACTGGTTATTCCATATTCACCATTCCTCTTTGGAGGACAAAACTCCAGTTTTTCTTAGTTTCAAGCACCCACTGAGCGCAGAAAAAAATGACATTTTCTTGATGGGTGATGAACCCTCTAAATCTGATCTCATTACTTTGAATAGTGTCTCAGCCGTGTTTTAAAATTATCCTCCTAAAGCAGGTATGATATTTAACAAAGAAAGAATGAACTGGATTTAGAACTGCTTTTTATTCTGAATCAGGTTCCTTCCCAAATACTTCTTCCAACGTATAAATATTAGACTGTTTTGTTGATGTGCTTTATCTTGCAAAATGGCAAATTACTTTATTTGATGTGACTAAAATATCTCTCTCTCAATTTTATAGCTATAACTATGGAAAATGTTCACTTCTTTTATATGATCTCTAGATGATAAACAGAACAGGAACGTGAGCTGCAGTTATTGAGCTGACAAACTGTATCAAAACACTTAAGAAACAAAATATTCTTTATTGTTCTTTCACAAAGATCACTAAAGCATTTGTAAACATTAGCACATAATCATAATATCATCTAATTAAAATTCAGTTACTTGCTTTCAGATGGCTTTACTAATAGTACTGTTCACACACCCTAGTTACTGAGGGTTAACAAATCAAGGAAAGGTGACCTGGTTTCAGCTGGGATAGACTTGTTTGTTTTCCTAGTAGCTGGTACAGTGCTGGTACTCTGTGCTGGATTTAGTGTGGGAATAATGTTGGTAACAAACTGGTGGTTTAGTTGTTATTAAGTTGTGTTTATGCTAAGTTAAGGACTTTTTAGGTTCCTATTCTCTGCCAGCCAGCAGCTGCACAAGAAGCTGGGAGGAAGCGCGGCCAGGACAGTTGACCTGAGCTAGCCAAAGGGATATTCCATACCACAGAACATCATGCCCAGTATATAGACTGGGGGAGCTGGCTGGGAGGGCAGATCGCTGCTCAGGCACCAGTCAGCAGCTCGTGAGCAATTGCTTTGTGCATCACTTGTCTTTGCTTTGGTCTTACTTCTCCCTCTTTTTGTTATATTCCTTTTCATTACTGTTATTGTTGTCATTATTGTATTTTAGTACTATTACTATATTTTAGTTTAGTTATTAAACTGTTCTTACCTCGCCCCACAAGTTTTGGGTTGTTTTTTTTCCCAATTCTTATCCCATCCCACTGGGAGGGGGGAAGAGTGAGTGAGCAACTGTGGGATAAGAATTTGTATCTCCCAATTTATCTGCCCTAGAAATTTCCAGAAGTTGTCTTACTGATCATATATTATTATTGTAATTTTTTTCTTTTAAATCTTTGAGGACTAACTAAAACTTGGCCTGTTTTAACTGGTTATCATCTCGGATTATCCTTCACTGATGATTGCTGTCTCTTTCTTTAAAGAGGTTATTTGTAAGGTCAATTCATTTCAGCAGTTTCTAGGACAGAGAGAGAAAGGTCTATTCCTATTCTGACATATGGGACAGTTCCTGGAAGTTACCCAGGGAAGTCTGGATTTGAGGGGGTGGGAGGTGGGAGCAAGAAGCTATGCTCCATATAGCTCATAAGGGATGTCCTGTCCTGCCTGGGGTAAGACAGAAGGGAAGTCAGAACAGAAACCATAACGTGTGAGTTCTGGGGTCTGTCAGTTTGTGTCACTGTCTGGAAGAAATGTATGCAGAGTGTGAAGTGAAGGTGGAGGTGAGAAACAGAACAATTGCAGAAAAAATGCCTGTGGCCATATTACCTCAGGCTGTGATCTTTCGAGAGCTCCTCTGCTGTGTCAGGCTGGGAGATCCATGGCCGGACTGGAGAGCTTCAGCAGCCGCCTGGGAGCTGGTGGGCATGCTGGAGCACACAGCACTTGTCTGTCTCTGCATCTGTGTTGAATCAGTGTCATAATGTATTACTCTGTGTGTAATGCAGCTTTCATATTCTGTGAATGTTTGTTGATTTGTATGCACTTGGGTAGCACGTTGTGTCCTCCGAGTACCATGAGGAGTGTGCATGTGAGACACTGAGGAGAAGGAGGGAAATCACAGAGAACTTGTGCATTATCTCTTAATTATCTCGTAAGGTACTGTGAGTGCCAGTAAGTATAATGGGAAATACGAGTTACTGAGTCTCAGCTAAGGCCTCTTTTCTGATTAGCAATGACTGTTTTGCATTGCAAACTGCTAGAGGCGGTGGATACGCTACCAGCAATTGAATACAGGGCTTCAGTGAAATACAGCAGCCAGTTTTACTTATGGTATTGTTCTAAGAAGAGGAGAAACTATCTGGAAATGGCCAGAACACTAATTTTTATTCCTCCCATGAATAAAGAAATTACCAACAGATTAAAATCATCCCAGTACAAATTAATTTCTAAGTTGTGAACTGGCTATTCAAGTTCAAGTCTGAGGCATTGGTTTGATTCGCCTTTTGTGTACAGCTGAAGAAACGGTGATGCCTCCACAGATGCTCTGGGTAGCATCCTTGCCATGCTGCACCAATGAATCCACCCCCATGTCCACTTCTTCCTTGCACTTCAGTGTATTCAAGATGTCATCTGTGCAGATGTCCACACTGTGCTTTGCTGATAAACTGGCCAGAGGAGATATTGAGGAGGAGTAGAGAGAAACAGAGGAGGAAACACTGTTCCTCTCAGGCTGTAATTGTACAGGCTTCTTATTAGGCTGATTGTGCAACCTTCCATGAGGCCAGAGCCTATAGTGTGGATCAGCAGAGCATTCATCTAGCTCAGGTTATATGTGCCCAGCAACAGGACAGAGGCAAGGGGGACAAACTGACACATAGGAAACTCCAAACACAGAAACCCCACTTATTTACTGTGAGAGTGGTCAAACACTGGAATAAGTTGCTGTTAAGAATTGACCCCAAGCTGTGAGGCTGCACTGTAGGGCAGTAGAGCGGTCTGGTCCAAGGATGGATTATGGCCCTGCACCTGGGGGGCCAGTGTGTGTGTGGGGAGCAGGTAATCCATGTTCTTGGAGCTTTTGCTGCTTAGGAGCTTTTGCTGCTGGTGGCTCATTCCTGTTTTCTGGGGCAGTGGGGATAGAGAGGCTTGTTGGTGATCATTTCAGCACTCTGGCTTGTATGAATTACTGTGCTGGTGTAAGTAATTTATGGCAAATTGTAGTGCACAGCAGATGTGGCTGTGCAGAGGTGGGAGGTGTGGCCCTGTGGTATTAAAAACAAGGTATCCTTGAACAACGTCTGCCACATCAGTCACCATTTCTTCAGTTGAAGACAGAAACCGCAAGGCAGTACCCGTGTTTGTTAAAGCCTCTTCCTAAACAGACAAAGCCTGGCACACTTTCTGCTCTCCCTCTGGCAGAGTGCTCCACCTCACCAGCTTTTGGTGTGCACGGCTGCATGAGGGTTATTTTCTCCGAGGTGGTTGTGTGGGGGTATATACATGTACACACACATGCTTGCACAGAAGGATTTGTTCTCCTGTAGAAGAAAAATCTTTGTCAGCAAATTATCTCATCTTATGTTGGCTATCATAATCCCATTCAAGCCTCAACAAAACACCCATACATGTTTGATCAAGTCACTATTAAAGAGAAATATGGTGCTATTCTTGCCAACTGGACCACCTACACCTTGGTATCACTATAATTATTGTCAAATGTTATTGTTACAAGGGGGCACAAAGTGTGCAGATCTTTCTTTAATATGACAGTGGCCAATTTAATGGAACATTACTGATTAACACAGCCAGAACAGAATATGCTAGCATACCTTTAACAAAACTTTATGTTATAGCTGAATGGATTACAGAACACCTCTTGAATGCCTAGTGGCTGGCATTGTGCCAGAGCCTTTAAAAAAAAATTGAAAATGCAGCTTGCTTTCTCCTTTTTCATAAAGAAATGTGAAAGCAGAAGCACTGACCTTGGCAAGCTTCTCACACTAAGTTTTCCAGTAGGCAAAAGCACTATAAATCAAACCAGAATAATCCTGTGTGTGTTTTTGTTTTCACACAGGCTGCTAGGATTGCACTTAAGGACTTGATTTTTATTACTAAAGGAATGTTTTTAAATCATCAAGACCTAGAGCATGTTGTGAGCTTAGTCCAAATTTCATCATCATCTTTTGCAATTTGCCTAACGCCCTGCCTCCGTGCTCCCATGGAAATACAATTTATTTCTCTTGCAAAAGTCATTACAATCTAGGAGCACAAAGAAAGAAACCTGCAGAACTGAAAATGAGCAATAAAATCATGACAAAATCTGCTACCTAGATTCTTTCCCCTAAAGCAGAAAAATAAGATAAACAGTGCTTATCTTTCTCTGAGTTATTATTAGTTCAGTATTATTTATCATGCAGCTTGGAAATCTTAAAAGGTTACAGTTTATTCTTCATACATGGCTTTGGGGAGCATTTTCACTCTGCTGAGAATTGTAACATGACATTGTTTGGGAAATGAAAATTCTGAACAGATTATTTTCCACATTATCTAGATAATAGAGGTGATAGATGGGATGGAGTCTAGCTGGTGTAAGCAGTTGCTACACATTTGAATTATGGAAATTTGCACCAGCAAGGATCCTACCCCTAAGGAGAGAACTCTGGAGAAAATATTCTAATTCAAATTCATGTTGCTTTGGGGTTTTGTTTTTTTTCCAAATGTGGACATAGCTTGCTTTTAGCTTGATAGTAAAGAATATGAAAACCTACAGAAACTTAGTTCCATTTCAATGTGTTCTTATATGCTAATCCCTTAATAGATAAGTTCACTTGTTTGGAAACTTTGTCTTTCTGTGTATCCAGGTCAGCTAACACGTGCTTAGATCAGAAGTGATTGACAAAGGCCATATTAATGTCAGTGGGACTTAATGTGCTACAGTAAGCTTTGCTAAATATTGCTCATTACAAACATATTTAAACTTAAAAGCTATATTGCTTTCCTGGCTGTGGGCTTCCAATCCCTCCTAAAATGTTATATCTTCATCTTGGACTAAATATGTCTATTTCCATGTATATATTTATCTGTTTATTTTTTAATTAATGGTGCTTACCAGAATTACCAAGTTGTATGTGTGTGCAAGAAGTACAGGATATTGTTAGCATTTGCCGCCGCCTTCATTCTTTTTTCTCCAGTTTTTCAATCCAGATTTTTGACATTTTATTTCTGAGTTGCAGAACCAGTTGGCAAGGGCAAGTCCTCGAACCCACTCCCAGCTGTTTCTGTCAAAGTATCAAATCCGAGGACTCTGAAACATGCAGCTGAACCACGAGACACAAGTCTATAGGGAATGATCTTTTTCCCTGCTAATTTTCAAATGTTCTGCTGGAGCACTTGCAAAATTAATTAATAATTATAAGTGTATTGAGCAGGCCTAGTTTAAAATGGACATAGAAAAATGGCAGTTGTAAACTTTCTTTTCATTCTTTAAGTAAAACTTCCTTGTTTCTATGAGTTCCCAGGCAAGCATATGCTTAAATGTACTGGGGGCAGCCACACAACTTAATCTGTAGCCTACTTTTTTCCTGAAATTCTGTTCTTTCCTTGTGAATCGTCTTTAGCTGGCTTCTTTCCATGTCTTCCACAGCTAGAATAAAAGCTTGTACATCCTTATGTACTCTGGGGCAAAAGTTACACTGTGAGAAACCACCTGAACCAACACTGGAAGTCATGAAAATAACTTCACTAAGGACTCTTGTCTGTTGCTTCATCGGCTGCATTTTATGTTTTTCTGTGGAATTGGTTCAACAGATGTAAATCCCCTAGATTGTACTGTAAGAGTACCATATTTTACCTTAGCCAAAACTAATTCCTAAGGTATTTGGCTTAAAATAAAAGTATCCATATGGGATTTTGCTGATTTAACTCTTCTGGTTTCAAAATGTAGTTTTGCTTGCATTGCTAGAGAAACCTGTTGTGTTTGTTTATAGACCTAGCATCTAGTTTAAGATTGTGTCTAATGGGGAAGGGGGTAGAAGGAAGGGAGGATAGTCCTACCCTGAAATTGTCATATATCAAAATGAAATTTCATTGAAAGCTAAGAACTTTATCTTAGACAGCTATACTTTCTAGTTTGTATTCACGAGCATAACAATATGAGGGGGACCTGCTGGGGAGTGGGGGCAGGCAAGGAGGGGGAATATTCTGTGATAACAGCAATGTCAGATTAAATGAGCTAATTCTGGCCAGTTTAAAGCTGACAGGCACCCTGTAGCTTCAGAGATGGTGTATTTGGGGGCAAGGGTGTTCCTCTCTGGCTATACATCTTCCCTCATCTCTTGGGATATGGCACAGGGGAGGGAGCTGCGCCAGTTTGTGTTGCTAGATGTAATCATTCACTTTCCTGTGAAGTCTTCTTGTGTGATCAGGAAAATTGTCTCCTATACAGAATGCCTATGAAGCGTCTTGCCCAAATGTATGCATTTAGCAAAATTGCTTCTGCAGCTTCTCTAAATAACACTGGTCCACAAATGTCTCCCAGGCTCACAAATGCCGAATCGCTTCTTGAGTACCAGGGTGATAGATGCCTTATAAATACTTAAGCTGGATACAAATGGCACTGGCTAGATTGCTGCCTCCCATATGCAGATTTGATAAGCTTTTTAGCACCTCTTTCCACAGCACTCAGGAAAAACAAGATGGATGCTGTCTGTGTACGTGTGCTTTGGTGGCTTGGAGCATCAGCATACAGGCTCCGTTGGTAAAACACTGCTTAAGGTCTTTATTTAGTAGCACTTTTTGGAGACTAGAACAGCAGCATCAAATCTCTGTCTATGAATGCCTGTGTGTGGTTATCATTTAGCATGAAATAAGGGGTTGGTTCAGTATTACAACAGCAGCTCCTCTGCCAGCACTCTTGTGTCTTAAAGGAGCCAAGCTGAGTTCTGACTCCCAGCACACCTGTTGAGATACCATTGATGGTGTCCAGCAGCAGGTCTCCTGTACTCTTTAATTTTCCCCTGTTTATATCTATCCATGCCAACTCATGAAACGAGTGCTGATGAGCATAAAGGCCGGGTTGTTTGGGGTTTTGCTTGGTTGGTTGGTTTTTTTTAATAAATACACAAACTGTGCAGGAGCTCTTAGTAGCAGACAGGTTTAATAAGCTACACTTGATGCATGATCTGATAGCACACTGATACTGTCTTCTACCTCACAGTGTAGATATTTTGGAATGTGGGGTATGAACGCTCTTGTAACTAAAGCCTAATTTTTTCTACAGGTTATTGCACCCTTACTGTCGAAATCATTCCCACGTATACATTTTAGTCAGCTTCCATAAGTCAGGAATCCCAGATTTGTTACAGCCTCGTGATGTAATTTCTTGTCAAGAGTTAGGAGCTGGGCTGGCCATTAGATGAATGACAGATGCTTTCAGTTAACCCCTTGTCCCTCCCCAAGGGGGAAGAGAAAGAGAATAAGGGAGAGAATCTTAAGGACTGGAAAATAAAACTAAAACAGCTCTAATGAAATAGAAATAATAAAATGAAATATATATGCAAAACCAATATCAAACTCAACCCCCTTGATGACATTTACATCACCATCACCTCTGATGTTGTCGAGCAGGCATTGTGGAAGTCCCAGACTGTACTCGGTGACAGAAAGGATCTGGATTCAGGAACACAGGGTTCCAGATCAAAGGCAGAACAGATGG
>VWZY01010116.1:0-21764 GCA_013399075.1 Chloroceryle aenea
GTCAGCCAGAGAAGAGCCTGAGGGTGACTTTCAGGGGCTCTGACTCCCAGGTCAGATTCCCCCGGATAAAACACTGGTTTAACTTTTTTTTAACGCGTTTTATTAGTGGCTGTGCTTGGAAATGTGTCACACATAGGGCAAAACGTGGCCTGTTTTGTCTTAAAGCCAAGGAAAATATCCAGGAGATGAAGAAAGAACTTGATTCGCTCTTGCAAACAGCTGAGAAGGCGTTTGCAGTGGAGCTGCTGAAGATGCCGGTTGCCATCAGGAGAATGAAAAGAAAAGACTTGCTTAGTAAGTGTGTGACCTGACATTTGTGAGGGATGCAGGTGTCCTTACAGCTGTTGTACCCTTGACTAACGTGAGAAAATCTTTGAACTTGGTGACTTATGAAAAAAAAAAAAAGCTTGCTTTGTTTGAGGAGCGTTTTAAGCTGAGCGGGCGGTGTTGTTGCACCGCACTCAGTAGCGGCTCTTGCTGAAGTAGACTGACCTGTGTAACCCACGGTATAGAATTAGTAGGTGACACTGTACAGAGTCAGGAGGCTGCTTTTATTTGTGCTCTTAAGTCATCTTATTTAAATCTGAAGAGACAAGGAATAATTACAAGTCTAGTAATTTGCATATAAACCTTTCCACCTTTCCACTGAGATGATTTTGTCTTTCTGTTAGTTTGAAGTATTAGTACTGAGCCTTTCTTGCCTAGTTGTTTACCTGTGGTGATGAGTGAACAAGTCTAATTTTGATCTCACATTTATGCAGCACTATAAGCTGTCCTGTACAGTCAGTGTCAGAGCTATATGCTGGGTGAGATCTGATGTTTTTGGAATCTACCCTGGAGCAGGAAATTGCAGGGGTCACACAAAGATCAAACCCAAGACTCTTAAAAAACTTGGGTATGCTGTAAGCCTTTGCTGAGTATGTGCTTCAATGTCTTTCTTGAAAGCTTCTACCTAAAAGCATTATGTGTCAGCAGCACAATGTACAGAGGTTTTTCTTCTTTGAATTCAGGCTATATATGCTAGCTCAGGTTAACTATTTAAGCAACTGTAATCCTTAATTACTTGTTCAGCTTCATAGCCCATAAGATAAGAGCCTGCAGATAATAACTATGCGAGTGATAGTATATAAACAGGGTGCACTCTTGCGTTACAGATTTGCAAGGAGGGGAGGAAGTGGCTCTTGCTGCTGCAGTGGTAAGTGCGGGTTTTCAATTTTTATCACAGCTTACAGAACAGAACCCTTCTCTGTCTGCTGTAGGCATTTTGTACTTAAGATTTTGTTTGGCTGATGCCCGTTGAAAGAGAGGTAATATGCAAAGGCTAGACAGTCAGCTGTGGTGCAGTTATGAACATTACCTAAAGATTTAGGGTCATCTACAGTCAGAAATCAAGATGTTTCTGAAAAAAAAAAAAAGAGATGGTGTTTAGCCAATCCCACCTCTGTCACTTTCTTTTAGCCCTTTTAGTTCATTGCCTTTTGTAGGATAATATGGATTTACTGGGCAAAATCTGTTGACTTTCCCTTGTTGGATAAGCTGCTTTTTTTTTTTTCAGTCTGACTGCTCTCTAGAAGACATGCCAAATCCAAAACTAGTGAGGACCAACAGCAAAAAAGGCAAGTCAATCCATGAATAAATACAGCTTGGTTCTTAAATTTGCTTTTTTAATTGCTTTGAACTGAGGAATTCTAAAGTACATGTTAAGCCTGAAGGATAAAGGGGGAAGTGTATAACTAGAAGTGTAACATACAGGTGCATCCAGTGTGGAGGATTATGAGCTATGCTACTGTTGAGATACTTTAAAATGAGATAAGAGTTGCTGCCCTTTGAATTTATCACTGAAAATGGTGAGAAGAGACAGATTTAAGTGACTTATTAGCTCTCCTGCTATACTGTAAAGCACTAGAAAGTCAGCCCTAATGTCTTAATAGGTTCCTATTTGACCTCCTGACCATTGAGGTTTGTAAGGAAACGACACTACCTCTGAAATTAATTTTAATGGGGGGGGTTTGAAGGTTATCTAGTGTCTTTTAACTGTCCTGTGTGTCACAGTGTCTGTGACAAACACACATAGTTTGCCTTGAATTCTGTCCCGGGCAAATGACCATCGGATATCAGAACTGATCCATAGCTGTCAGTGGGTAAATAGTCTTCAAAGGACTTGGAAGTGGTGTTTTGTGCTCTTCGTGAGATTTTTCTTTTCCTTGTGTTTTTAATATATTTCTAGTCAAGGTAACTACAATTGTTGAGTACGAAGATGCCAAGCATATGTCTGCAAAGAAAATATCAAAAAAAGTAAGTTTATCCTAAACAAAAATGATAAGGGTTTAATCTGTTCTGCCCTTCATGAGCCCTGCTGGATGCATGACCAGGCAGGCCAAGGCCTGCTGTTTGTTTGAAAAATCAGTTGTTATAAATTCAAGGTGGTTTAAGTTAAGCAAGGTTAAACTGTATAGCAAAATAATTTCCTACTGAAATATGGTATCTGTACTTTAGGCAAGTCATTCACCCAAACCTGCAGATACTGGCACAGTCATTCCCTCTTGACTTGCCAGTGAGTCCTGATGGTCTACGGAACCATTTTTTTGTTCAAACGTTAAAAAAACCCCAGACAAACAACAAACCCAGCTTCATGTTCTGATGCCAGCTGTTCTGTATTTGAATGACTGGTGCATTCTTGTCCACCTTGATCTCTAAACAGGTATATTAATTTCATCACTTCAATCTGTCTGTGCAGTGCAGTGCTACAGCCAGACAGCTGTAGCAAGATGACCACAAAGACAAAATGATTATAAGCAGAGTTACAGGCATTAATTACGAGAGGGCTTACAAGTTGGAAGGGTGCATATTAGAAAGGTGGTGGTTTGTATAGAAATTCAGGATAAACAAATACACTTTGGCATTATAAAGCTCTTGTTTTGGAATACCTATTTGCCATTTTATGTATATGTAGAGCTATAGAAAAGGCAGCACTACGGGGCTTAACTGTTCTTTTTCAACAGGGAATTCTTACAGTATTGTTCCCTAGAAATGTCTGCTGTTTTCCCTTGAAATGCCACTTCTTTTAACTGCAGTCTTACATATACATTTTCAGGTTTCCAAAACAAAGTCACTGGTTTCACTGGCCTCTGGTTTCACTAGCAAACCAAACCCTATGTCTAGGTAAGACTGACCTTTGATAGCTTGTTTAACTCCCCTGAAATTATGAATGCTGAATAAAATTGTTCAAATAAAGCAGCTGAGATTTGAGGCCAATAGGAATATAGCTGATAAAGATGTCTTCCATAACCTGAACCAGATGCATTTTAGTGATGTGAAACCTGAACAGAAAGCACTTGTAGCTGATGAAGGGATGTGGTTTTATCTCTCACTCACTGCGTGGTGCCCAGTTCTGAATCTATGTGATTGATACAGGTTTTCCAACAATATTTATGTGCTTATCTTGATACATTCATATTGTCTTCAGAGAAATGCAACTTAAGTATCAGTGTTTGATGTGCCTAAAAGATTTTTTAAAAAAACCTTAGGCAGGTTTAATTACTTTCCTGAATTGGGATTATAGAATTTTTGGGTCAATAAAATCAAACTATAGAAGGCTGCTTCGCCTGGGTCAGTCTTAACTTTTCCTTGAAAGTTGCTTTTACACTAATGCTTAGGCAAAAACATACACCTTTACAGTGTCTCCAAAATCTCTATGGGAAAAGGGAGACAAGAGGAGAGAGTGAGGCAAAATTCTCTCATCAGGATTTCTGTGAACTCAGTTAAAACTCAAAACTACGAAAAAAATTTGTTCTTTGGCTTCATGTCAACCACACAGGACCAATACCCTGAGAAATAATCTGGAAAAATAAATTCTTGCTGAAAAAGAAACTTTCTGTACACTCAAGTGGTGCTGTGGATGCTTAATTAGACTTGACTCAGGTATTGCAGTCCTCTCTTAGATGCTACCATCGATTATCCTTTCATTCCCTTATGGTGTTAGGTCCCATTATATCACACCTACCTCAGGAGGGCTTCTCCACATTATTTACACTAGATACTTATCTTCACCCTAGCTAAAATGCTACAGTAGATGAGGAGGAAATAATAAATAAAAAAAAAAAGGACTAAACCAACTTTAACAATCCCTTCGACCTTTTTTTTCCCCCCAGGTCTGTTCACTCTTCTGCAAGTCTGACAGATGCCATTAAGTCTCTTGCTTCTGATTGCAGTGCCACAAATTTCAAAGCCATGGCAAAGGTATCTAAAAGGTAAGGGAGTTTTGGCTTGTTCTTAATAAATCATTTTGTTAAATACCAAGACACTATGTATCTACATGAGTGTCTGTCTCGATATCAATCATCATCAATCTAGGCTCAATGGAGCTTCATGGTGTCACTAAATTTAGTAGTGGGGATGTGACCCAGTTGCTTCTTCTGTTTTGATTGAGGTTGTTAACTTCCATACTCATGGAGGTACAGGATTTGATGTTGTAACTAAGACAGTTTAAAAATACCAAACCAAAAGACCAACCAAACAAAAAAAACCTGATCAGATTTAGAATATAATTTCTATTCCCACCTACTGTTGTTTAAAGGTATCACAGCTTAAACTAAAGCACAGAGCCCAAGATTGATAAAAATGTCATTAATAATGCTGTCTTTAAAATCAATCAATCAATCAAACCCTCAAAGAACCCCATCAGGTAAACGGGCAATCAGTTCTTTGCCTGTTGCAGTTCAGGCTGTCAGTTATCATCATTGTCCATACACTACAGAGTTTGGTTTTGGCAGAAGTCATCAGCTGAAGGGGTGGGTGTGAGAAACATAAATGGGCATGAAACCAGCAAGTGGGTTAGTTTCACCTTGGCCTCCTGCAAATTTCGGAGGCTTGTTTCCAGGCAGAAATACCCAAATCTTTCATTTTTGAAGTGGAACAGCTGTGTTATGGAAGAAGCCTGGGAATTTTGTATGGTATAAGGCATGCCCTGTACATCTGAGAGCTAGCAGCTTTGGTATTTCTTGGTATCTCCCTCTGTAGTAGACAGATACAGAATACATCTTATCTTGAGCCCTGAGGCACAAAGCTTCCCATTTCCAAAACTATAAACATTTGCTGTTTGATCTGGGAGAGTGGATATTCTTGTGAACAAGTGGTCCAAATACCAGCTTGCTCACTGGCCTCTAACATCCTGTTTCAGGGTCATAAAATGTTACCTTGTGGTGCTGGTAAATGCTGCTGATGGTTGGATTTCCTGTAGTCTTCTGGCAGAACTGTAAACATTTAAACATGACTGCCTTTCTCTAAAGTCTGTTTGCTGCGTTTGCTTCATGCTTGAAAATTCCCTGCAGAGCACAGGAACTAATCTCAGAGTAACATTTTTGCTGTATTCTAGTGCTGGACTACAACAAACTGTCTCAAGAACTGCACCTACCAGTGGAAGAGTTCGAGGCATGTTACTAAGAAGTAAATCAGTACCCCAAGCTAAAACTGTTCCGTTTGTAAACATTCCCCTGGCTGATGGACAGGTATCAGACTTTTTTTTTTTTTAATAAAAAAACAAACAAAAAACAAACAAAAAAGACAAGATAAAAAAATGAAAAAACCACAAACCCTGTATTTCCATCTCCCAGTAATTGATAAACTGTGAACAGTTCAATAGCAATAGCTCTTGCTATCCCTAAATGAGTTGCTACCACACAAAAGGAAAAATGGTTCTTGAAGTTGTGCTGTGTAGCAGGTAAGCACATGATTTTCAGAAAAGCTGGTCATGCAAGTAAAAACTTTTAAAGATAAAATCTATTCTGAAAACTTTTTCTCCTCATGTTTAGACACTCTGTACGGCTGGTGGAGACCTTCGTAATATTGATGTGCAACTCCTGAATCAAGATACAGTACAGCATATTCATAACTTAGTGGTAAGCTTAAACTAGTAGGGTTACATATCACTATTCAGACATCTAGTCTGAGGTTTTTGTTTGAAATACTGCCATGAATGCAAATTCTATATGCTTTAATTCTTCTGAGGGGAAGTCTAAATTGGTTGGCATAAATTGGAGGGAGGGCCAGGGTGGGGAGGACTGCTGCACACAGATAATGTAAAACTAAAAGCACTTCAATAAGCATGGGCAGTTTGGTAACTGCCTGGGGACAACAGAAGAATAAACTCTTCCTTCTAGATTGCTCTGGTGTCTCTCCTACCATGTGAGCAAACTGCCATTCTCTATCTCACTTTCATAAAGGCTCACAAAGCTGTAGCTAAGTTTTGATTATTGTTATGATCTAGTCTATGTCCCTTGCTGAGCAAGAATGATAGTCCTGTTAATTCTCTGCTCCAACTGAATAGTAATTGCCTTACCTTTGGTTCAGGGAAGTAAATTGTTTTGAAGCAGAATGAAGTTGAACAGAATGTTGGATCATGTGGTGCCCAACCCTTCTGAAGATGAGGGTACCTGAGCTTTTGGTTGAAGTAATGTGCAGCACTAGAAATCTATTCAGACAGAAGAAATATTAACCAGCTTACAGTCTCATAGGTATTTAGACTTGAATGCAGCTTTATGAGTTAGGCTAAAGTTCTGGAAGCTTGTTTGTGTTGTCCATGTATGGAACAGGCATTCTTCTGTAGGCAGAGGGTATGGTGCTTCTCAGTGCTTGCTTTAGTGACTTTTCTTTCTTCCAAGTTCTGTTGGGTTGCTCAAACTAAAATTAATTTCCCCCCTTCCTAGAGTGAGCTGACTGTACTGTGTGGAAAGGCGACGGCAAAACCGAGTTAATGGAACTGTCCTGTGGCTACAGATTTGGGATAGCTCTTGCTGCCTCTGAAGTGTTTAGAGAATGTCTGTAATGTCTTAATAAAGATTTATATATATAAAAAATTACTGGGCAGTATACAACTGTACTATGTGATGTGCATTAAATTCCTGTTATCTCTGAAGGATACAAAATCAGAAAATAATTTTACTTAAAAATCTTTATAAAAGGCTTAGTTAACAACCAATGTCCATTCACAGTAAATGAATGTAGAAAATGTTTTAACTAGGCTATTCTAAACAGGACTCTTGAGGGGTTTTTTCATAACAGTTCCCAAGTATAGAGCTCTTTACTGCCATTCTTCCATGCCTGCCCCAACTGGAAGGCAGTGTTGGTTTACTACTCATCTTTAATCTTCCCACTATCAGTCTGCTTGAATTTCTCTCTGGAAATAAACTGAGGTGCAAGTTTCTAAGTTCTTTAATGTGCCTTTTAAGGCACATCACTTTAGTTCTGTGGTGGCAGATATGAAACTGACACCGGAGTAAAACTAATTTCCAGTCTTCTGCTGAGACATGACAGTAAAGTGCAAGATGACAGGGAGTAACCCAGACCTGCTGTTATTTGTGGTGCCAGCCCCATTTTTCCAGTACTTGTGTACTTCTGAGTAATTTGTAGGAAAGGATTTTAACATCTTTCCAGATACCAATGCCTCTCCAGCAGTCACTCTGCTGGGAGTGCTTTAGTATTTTCAGAACTTGAGGGTGCACTTGGCTTTTACTCTGACAGTGGCAGTTGCAGTTAAAGTGTTTTCACTGTGAGAAAGGATGGTATGAAAGACTCCTACACTCTTTACACTAAAGCATTATCTAAGGAATGAAATCTAGATTAGGTTTCCTTCTGTTCTGCTTCCACCCTTGCTTCACTTAAGGAAACAAAGGTCACAAATTTCAAGTAAGGGGAAAAAAAGAAGAAAGTTTTCCAAAGTAAAACTGGTTAAGAATATGAAGTCAAAAACACTTCTAAACCTAGATTAAAACAATGCTCTCTCCCATGGAAACCTCTCATTCTGATTATACATGAAGTTTCAAGAATAGTCATGAGTAGTTAGCTCCCTAATGCAGTAGTTTAACCCCTAAATTGCTAAGAGCATCACAATAGTGTGGTACCAGATTTTGATTATTGCAGGCAAATGGCCATTTCAAGAGGAATGATTTAATCATTTAATCTCATACTACACTAACCAAAATTGCAAGGCAGTACTAAAACCTGCTCTTTTTAAGTTTTGGAAGACTAGTGTTAGGCATGTTTGGAGAGTAGTCATGAGACAAAACCAGCTGCTACTGCTTAATCCAGGCTGCTCTCGGTGAAGTATTTTCTATGAAACTTAGAAGTCAGATTTTTCTTTTTTTTTAATGACCAAAAGGCTAAGAGCTGGCAAAGTGTTTCTGGGCCCTGACCCAAAGAGCAAATTCACAGCATCTGCACTGTATGAAGCACAAGAACTCTTCAATCAACTGCAGTCACTTGTATACATGGAGTGCTGGAGGCTTCCGAGCTCGGTGACAACTATCTAGAATGTTCTTTTTTTTTAGAGGTATACAATTAAATGTCCCCCACCTCCTCTACAGTGATTCTATTTTTAACTTTGTACTTGCATCAGCCTAAGGCTACAGTAGAAGGTTATGGGTTAATAACAAAAATACAATTTTCCTATCACCTCCTCTTTAAAGGACTGAGAAATTGCTGTGCATTAACTTGTCTTTGACCTGTTGTGTGTTTTTTTTTCCAAACAGCAGTGATCTTTCTTCCACTGATTGCTTCTAGCTCTTGTAGACTTATTTTCCAAAAGAACATCACCACTTTTTGTGAGCAAGTCACACCCCTGTCAGGATCTTAGGAGAAAATTCATTGTTCACAACTTAGTAAATCAAACACTTTTGAGAGAGCAGGTGAGGCATCCTGGAAGAGGCAACAGTATATGGGAAAAGACCCATTACAAATTAAGCTAGATGGGACTTCCTGACATTTTTTCCTTTCAGCTTCTTGCAGCCCATGTTAAAGAGAGAAGTGTCAATTAAAAAATAGTTCTAATACAGTTCTGGTGATCACATTTCCTTCCTCCCCTTACACCCAGAATACTCCTTTGTTTATAGTACCACCTCTAACATGAAAGTGTGTGAATTGCAGCTGTTTGTATCTGAGGACACAACTCCTGTTTGATTATTGATAGGAGAGTCACCATGGCCCAGTTAAAGCTGCACTGTGTTAAGCCTTAGTCAATAAACTAATAAAAGCATTAGGAACTGTACCAGCAACTTAAATATTGAAACCAAGGCAGTGTCAGTTGTGAATTTGTGACATTCCTTTAGAGTGTTGTACTATAGAAAAACCTCTTAACAGAGCAGGAGATACCCTAAAGGGCAACTCAGTAGTCACCACTCCTTTAAAGGTGCTGCTTGTTGTCAGGAGCCTGAATTACTGCAATTTCAGGACTGAACAGAACTAGAGTAACTTGCACCACATACTGTGATCAACTTCTCCTCCACCCCTTCACTTCAGCACATTATAGATTGATGGCAACTTCTTTTACTCCCCACTCCCTCCCCCAGAAAGAGGCAATTTGAAAGTATGGAAGAAAAAAGGGTTATGTAGTGTTTTCCAAGGAGGCAGATCCCAAAGCTACTACTTCAAAGTAGAAGACAAGTGGTGTAATTCTTTAAGCATTACAGGTTAAAATGACTTGGCTTTTGGGAGAAATAAACCATGAGAAAGGGTCAGTATGTAAACATGTCTTCATGAAAAGCAACGTGAAGTTTTAATAAATGAAAAATAAATGAGAAAGATTCACTAAATGAGACTGTCACAGCATAAGTCAATACTGAAATACAGGTCAAAGAGTATTTATTCTTGCTTCAGTTTTAGTCTACAACAATGATGTTCAGCAACACTCAAATGCCAATGCCTACCCAAGCACATGGAAACCCTTGGAGTTTGTCCCTCCAGGCTCATTGGTAAAGTGTCAACAACTATCTGAGCAATAATTAAACAAGTCACACTTCAGATTTGTAAAGAAAAGTAGAGGCATCTTTCAACTGCATCACTTCAACAGGGAGAGAAACCTCTCTATAAAGAAGCAGCTTACCAACCAAAGTTAATGCACAGTTCCTTAACATCATAACAAAACACTTCCATGACTGTACCTGATAATTATTTAAAGTCACATTTTTGCTTTGTTGTGGCATTCTTACCAAATAGAATCATATAAAAAGGAACAGAACTGAAGCTGGAGAAGATGTCTTAATAGTTCGAAAGTGCAAACTACTGGAGAAGTAACAAAACCATCTACATTTACTGTATTTCCAGGTCAAAAGCTTTTGTCAAGCACAACACTACAACTCAATCTCTTTACTGTGCTAATGCAACCACAAGTTGCCAGGTATAATGTTCATTTTAACAGATTTTTTTAAAACTGGAAACATTCCTCTGGGAAGTCAGGCTGAATCAGGCTTTGAATTGGATTCAAAGGCTAAGAGAAAGACAACACCATTATTTTGGTATTTAATCATCTTCATTCAAAAGGTTTTGTTATCTTCTAATTAGACTCTTGCATCCTTTTGTTGCCATCATACAAAGGGGACATGGCCACAGCCTTCCCCTGTCCATTTAGTCAGATCTCCTTTTGGTAAGACTTCTAGATGTGGCACAACTGTTATCTAGCTGCAACCTGGTCTTAAAGCAGCTTCAGCCTCCCTGTGTTTATAAATTGTCTACCATCTACATAGTTTCTTTGTACACAGGATAGTTAAAGCCACTGGAAAAGTAAGAGTTAAGGCAAAAGAAATATATTATACACCAACTGCTTTTATTTAATTTCAGAAACCGTTCACAAGATGGTAGAAAAAACTTACAACCACTTCTAATTTAGTCTTCCATTGTTCCCAGTCAGCTCTAAACCCATTATGTGCAAAGCCCATTTACCATGCATCTAGATGATAGATACAGGCTATGAAATTCTTTATTCTACTTGTAGCAGCTTATGCAGGTGCAGCCAAATACCAAGCCTCAGGACAAATTGTACACAAACTTTACAATGTAGAATTTGAATTTAAAATATGAAACTTAAAATCTACACAAAACTGGTAAAAATCAAGCACAGATACAAGGACAAACTTAAAACCCATGTGAAAAGGAGTCTCGTCTTCCTTTCAAGTGCTTTATTCTGCTACACAGTCAAAATGAAGATGTAAGCTTGTGGTTAGTTTAAATTACACTCTGTAGATACTATAGACCAATTTAAAAGTTACACATACAGCAATAGATGTCCATTGGTTCATCTGGATTACTTATACAATCCGTCTGGATTGTTGAAAACAAGTCAGGCAAAATTTGAAAGAAAATCCTTGTGCAACTTTAGACAAATGTTTACTGATGGGCACACTGTACCCCAGGTCCATGATGGCTGCTTTCTTCATCAGAACTATCATTATAAGCTTCACGTCTCTGGCCACCACCTGAACCACGAGTGGTATCAAATTCCTGAAGATCTACCTCTTCTGCATCACCAATTACATTGGGAAATTCTGGTCTAGCTGGCAGAAGATCTTCAAGTTCCTGCCCCAAAAAAAAGGAAGTGTATTCAGTACTGCATCCTTAGCTGCTAAATGAAGTGACTGGTTTCCCCACAACTTCACGACTCCCTCTCAGAGCAAGTTTGGTTTAGAATTCTAAGCTGATGAGAACCCTGCATACTCATTTACAAGTATCTGAAGTACTCGTACCAACTGGAAGATGCCACTTGGAGAGAATCACTTCAAGAGCTCCACATATCATCAACAAAAAGGGCAATTGGTAAATACAGTTCACTCTGAAAACTTATCACACAGCACCGGGAAGATTCTGCCTCCTGCCCTCATCAGCCCAACACCTGCCCAGCTCTTAACTACAGCTTCCATAAGTTCATATTCCAGTGGGTATCTTCAAGTTACAAAATGCCCATAATGGTAAAAGAACAGTGGTACTTGCATCTAGATTCAAGCACCGAGAAGCACGCACGTGAGGTACACCACACACACTTCCCATACACTGTCAAACAAGACCACCAAATTTATGCATGAAAAACTACTTACTGTAAGCTTTTCTGGGCTAATCCAGTTATTTTCAGGAAACTGAACATCAAATTTAATGTAAAGATCCCCCTTCTCAAAAGGATTACGATACTGTGGCATTCCTTCACCTCTGACTACACGAACACAACCTGTAATTCAAAGAGCAGCAAGACAGAGAACACTGCTTCAGAACAATCTTTCTCTATGCAATTCATTTCTCTAAACTACGTTCAGTTAACAGCACAACAAGAATGGGATTAAGTGTTCAGGATCACAGAAGCATAGTAGAAGTCCTCCTCACATCAAGCTTACCTGGCTCAATTACTTTTCCAGGAGGGTATTTCACCACAATTTGACGTCCATCAAGGTGCTTAAATGTGAACTGAAATCCACACAGTGCTTCAACAAGCCCAATCTTGTGCGTCATATGCAAGTCATTCCCATCCCGCTGGAACACCTGAAAATTAAACCCAGGAGATGGATTTCCTAGTCCTGTGTCATATCTCCACAAGACTCATTATTTATTCTTAAATGTCAGAGCAACAGCCTTTGTACAAAGTTAACTCATCGTGCATATCTGCTTCAGGTAACTTCATCTACAGCAGGGCTTCGATCAGTTAATTAAACCACAGCTGTCATACCTGAGCTTCAAGCATATCACTCAGGATTCTTAATCAGAGTAAATACAAGCTTCAGCCATTGGCAGAGCCATTGAAAAACCTCCTGGGAAATTTCAAGAGCTCTAAAAGCTTCAGTAGAAGTCAGTCTGGTTTTACTCACTAGCACACAAGATACTTTCTCTTTCAGAACTGTTAGTAACGTAGAACCAGATGCAATTCATTAGAAGACTAGGACAAAGTGGCATCCGCCACCTGGAATTTGATGCTGTCATGCACATCTGACAGTTCTGTACACTTAGAGACCCATTCTCCCTTATCATAGTCAAAATCAACTGTGATGCCACAATTCATCACGTATTACGGAAGAGAGTAATGTGTAAAGAGCTGTGCAAACATGATTGACAAATTAGCAGTCCTTAGCACAGCTCTGAAAAGCTTACAAAGTACCTATTTTTCAGATAATGAACATTAGATCCTTAATATGTGACTTGAATTAGAATTCGTACTCAATTCTGGGTTTTGTTGCAACAGAGCTTCCTCCCCACCCCTTTCCAGTCCATGTTTTTTCCCAGAGTTCAACATTCAAACTACTTATTTCATCACATTAATACCTGGCCTTTCTAAACAAAAGCATTAAAAAAAGTAGTTCTCAGTTCTGTCCTAAGGGAGTTTTAACACAGAGAAAGATAAATTGCAACATTTAATTCAAAAGTGCAATGTATATACTCCAGAATACAGGAAGCATAAGCTTCAACAAATTAGCATGAAGTAAACTCATTTGTTTTGTTAAATAAATCAGGAATATCAGCACTCTGTGTTTTATTTCCACGAGAGTAGCAGAGATACCAAGTACCAACTTGGTACTTCCAATAGAGCTCCCTGCCACATCACAAGACACTAAAAAAAGCAACATACAACTCTTTTTTTTAGCATTGCAAGCAAAGCACACAGAAGTTAACACCCTGAAGAGCTCTTCACTGCATGCATCCACTGTATGGGAGAGCTTACCTGAGAGAGATACCTTTTATCAGTACCAGGAAGCACCAGAATCTGCGTGACCCCTGGCTACAAGGGTTGTTTTGGCTCACCATGAAAGCCATGTTCCTTGCTATAAATCTATTAAAAGCTATTCACCATCTCTCCCAGAGTTGCAACTACATGAATTACTTAAAAATGAAGAACCATCTCTATCATGTAAAGACTAGGATAAAAAGGCATTTAAAATAGGAACTCAGAAGCATTACCTCATTCTCCTTTTCTTGTAGTAAGAGGACAATATCACCTGGTTCCACACCTGGAGCCTGATCCGCTTCTCCACTGAAAGTAATTCTCTGTCCATGTTTCATGCCTTTGTCTACATGGACTTCAAGTATTTTTACCTCTTTGATCACCTTCTTCCCTTCACATTTTTTACAGCGGTCTTTTTCATTGATTACTTCACCTAAAGACAGACAAATTTGAGTTCAGAGAGTTTTGTAATTGTACCTGCTTCTGAAAAAAAAACCAAAAACAACCAAAAACCCTATTTTGAAGTAGGCTGAATACATGCAACAACGAGTGATTTAGAGGTTGCTTTATGAAATTCTCATTAAGAGGAAAGCCAGGCTCAGTTTACCCTGTCTGGAAGAGGGAAAAGTACAAAAAAAACACCAACAAGGGGGGCTGTGAATGATACAAAGATCCGTGTAACCTTCCAAGCTGCCTTATCAAGGGCTTTGCAAAGGGAGTACTTTAGCAAAAGGTGAAACAAGATTGTCTACAGCTTCTAGAGTTCCTTAAGTCTTAATTTGACTCCAGTATCCTTACCACTCAACTCAGTACTCTTAAGAAAAAAGCACTTCATTGCTTGTTATGCTGGAGGAGGACCGCTCTTGAGAGAAAGGACAAAGCTAAAACCAAAGCGAAATTCTCCCCTCCCTTGAAAGTCAGAATACAAATTTCACACTATTTGATCAAATTTAGAAAGCTTAGTTCCACTGCTGTTAACAGCAGAAAAAGGATTACTGGGTTCTGTTCTCTGACAGCCATCTTTTGCAGTATACCACCACCACAAAGAACTATGTAAATGCAGCCATCAGAACTACAGCCTTGCATACAAAATGGGGGGAGATAGCTGGTCAAATCACAATTTCATGCAAGAGCAATATAAAGGTTTTCCCATAGAGGGATCTAATGTTTTCTGACACATAAGGGATTTAATTTTTATACTGTGAAACTGAACAGTTTTTTTATTGTCCACCTCTAGCATGGCAATTACTTTTTCCAGTAAACTGAAGGATGATCCAAAATTCTCTGTTCTGCTCCATCTTCATTTTTCACATAAGCTGTTGTCATGTACAGAGTAACCAAAATATCAGAGCACATACACTGCACAGTTTCAGTACTTATTTCCAATATTGCTCTACGTGCCACAAACAGATAACTTGGCCTAAGACATTACACTTGCTGCTTAAGCCACCTTTCTGTGAAACAAAACAATGTTATGATGCAGTTAAAACTACTAAGTAGGTAGGTTAGGTATGTAAAATGTAAAACCAAGATCTTCAAAGACAATTTACAAAATGTTTTGACCAGACACAAAATACAACTGTATAACTCATAAGTACTGTGAAGAGTAAAATCATCCACAATGTGACATTACTATGCTTCAAATTGTGCATGTAATGCAGGTCATGTGCTGAACTTGTTTCCCCAAACACAAGTTCAGCAAAGAGTATCATCTTAATTGGAAGAAGTTAAAAGCCAACTTTATGTTTCAATTTTTTAATGGAAAATTACAAATTGTCCTTGGATATTAGAAAACTACAAAAAGCTCTTAAAACTACAAATCCTTTGTTATTTACTTTAACAGAAGCATAACAGATGTGAATATTCCAGCCTGCTTTTCAGTACAGTAAACACTGTAAATCCCACTCTTGTTCCAAGTAAAACAATTTCCCCATACTGACATTAGATCGAGAACCAACTGACTAGATGGAAGCAAAACTGTCCTAGATAAATTCCTCTGGTGATTTAACCAGGAAGCTGAATCCAACTAAGTGCATTTAGAAACACAGAATAACTTGGCCTACCTTCTCCATTGCAGTCAGAGCATACAGACTGCATCTGCTGAACCATCCCAGGAGCCAGCTGTCTGATCATGATACGTACACCTCTACCTCGGCAAGCATTACATTTCTGAACAGCTCCAGCTTTCCCTCCCTGCCTAGAATAGAAAGCATCAGTTGCAGGAGAAGTTGTTTTTCAGAAACATACAAAACCACCCAACCTACCTCAGCAGGTTAACATGCCTAATTGCACTGCCAACTGTAATTCGGTTTTCTCCTCCCTCTTCCCCCCATGCAAAGCCCTTGAATAGTTCCATCAATCATATCATTCAACAATTTTCTAGTCAGAGCAGGCTCCCCTAAATCAAACACTGATAAAGATCTGACACAGGAGGTGCTTCATTACACCACATGCCAAAGCAGCAACTAGAAAACTCAAAAGAACCACCAAACTTACCCATTACATGCACTACAAAGGACATTCTTGCTAAGTTGTAGTTTAGTTGTCTTTCCATTATACAGATCTTCTAAAGAGACTCTACAAAACAAAGGATTTCTTCTGGATTACCAAATAAGAACTTTCCCCTTGCAATTAACATATTTGTCCAGGACCAATTAAAAGAAAACCAGATCTTCATAAAAAGACTAAATCTGCTATTAAAGTAAGATTTTAAAGCACCATTTTAGCTTTCACAAGGAGTCATTAAAAACTATTACATACCTATGAACATACACATGTAACCCTCCACATTAACTTCAGAGAAAAACTGAAATTTAATCAGAACAAACCAGACAGGATTGCTTGTGTTCCTCGATAGGAAACAAGCTGATCTAGTGGTTTGGGATTTATTATCTAATCATAGCTGGGTTTGTTGGCTTTAACTAACAGGCAGGTGAGATAAACTACAGTCCTGGAAATATTTATAGCACACATGCATAAGAACACATACAGAATACTTACTACTGCATTGGGCTTTCCACTTGAGATAGTTTAGTGGAGAGAGGTTAACATGTCCCCAAGGCCCCTAAGTCTTTAGATTTGTTTGTAATTAGATTTCTTTAGAAGCTCAAATACACTGTTAAACTCCAGTAACCTTCATACAGTAATATAAGTTTATGAACCCATTTAGTGTTTCTCCCCTGTTAGTGGATAGAAACTTAATGTATTGAGAAAGGTTGCCTGGCATCAGTGCTTAATAACAACAACAAAACCAAAGCTAATTACTAATAAAGCTTGCACTACTAGCTACTAAACTAAGCAAGCACGTAAAAGCAAACAGGCTAAGCACAGTTTGCCAACTACAGGAAAGATGCAGCTTGACTTGGTAACTTAGAAAGGACCAGCTCAGCCTGCAAAAAGCCAGAAGCTACTGCAAGCAGAGGTCTACAAAACACAATTAGATGCAACATTCAAACATGGCTTAAAAAAGCCCAAACAAACACCCCACGCACAGAGAAAAATCAAACCCACCACACACTTTTCCATTAATTGTTGTCCTGCTTTGAGTGAGAACAGAACTAATTCTATTATGTGATCTTCCTTATCAGCTCAGTTCTGCTAACTCTCTGCAGTGTCTGAAGTTAGCAGCATGTTTTCAGTGTCTAGCAGTGATAACACCCCATGTTTAGAGTTACTACCAAAGACTGGTATGCAGACCAAGGCCACTGCTGGATCTTGGGTATCATGCTGGGGTGCAAGAAGTAAAAGGCATCACCTGCAAGGGGGAGCGGCCAGGACAGGACCAAAACAGGATCCCACCCCATAGATATCATATTTGGTGTAGAGCTGAGGGATCATGAGGGCCTTGCCCTGCTCTGCTCAGCTCAGGTCCTCTTCCAGCTTCTTGCTCTCTTCACTAGCTGGCATCTGACAGGGACTCTGTCCATTCTGCCTTTGAACCTGATCTGTGTTTTTCTAAATCCAGTACCAGAATCCAGCTACTGAACACAGTTCCCATTTACCAGTGGGCCCAGTCTGGGACTTTCCTGGTGCCAGTTCCACAGCAACAGTGGTGAAGGTGATGTAATTACCATCAGGAGGGCTGGGTTCAGTACTGTTTATGTATATATTCAATTTTTTACAATTCTCATTAAAGCTGTTCTGGTTTCATTTTCTGACTGAGTCTCTCTCCCTCATTCCCTTTCTCTATCCCATTGGGAAGGAAGGGGGGTTAACAGAGAGCATATATTACAGGTCCTGACCCTAAACCATGACAACTGTGCAGTTCAACTTAGGTTCCAGCTGGTATTACACTATGAATGCAAGTCTCTTCAGAGTCTTAGTACCTCTGCTTCCCTAAGAACACTGCTAATGAGCAATACTTGTTTGCTGAATGCTTTTTCAGATTAAAACTTCCAAACATAATTATGAAGCAAAACCTATGAAAATAATGCTAACAAACAGGCTAAGAACCTGGCAAAGCAAAATATAAGGTAATCTATGAGATTAACCAATCATGAAAAACAATTCAGGATGACTGCCTCCTGGGTTACAGACAACACGCAAGTCTGAAAAGTAGCTGCAGACTGCAACTGGGGAGCATATCAGGAATAAACATTAGCAGGGCCAAGTACTGTTCAGGAGAGCTTGAAAGTATTTGCAGTGTCAAGATACTCACTTGAGTGGATGCATCATATCTTCTCCTCTTCTTCTACCATTACGACTTCTACTCTGACCACCCATGAAATTGAACAATCCACCACCAAAGATATGGGAGAAAATATCGTCCATGCCACTGCTTCCACCGCTACCTTCTCGGAGGCCCTGTTCTCCATATCTATCATATAACTCACGTTTCTCTGGATTTGACAAGACTTCATAGGCAAAGCTTATTTCTTTGAACTAGAACAGGAACAGACTCAAATTAGTGCATGATAATTTAAAACTTCAAGGGAGCATTTTATTACCCTTTCTCACCCTAATAAGGATGTACAGAAAATTAATAACAGTTTTTTACCCTCATTCTAATCTGCAAGACTTAAAAGTTAGACTTGGGCATAGTTGTGTTACCTCTTGAAAGATGGCATTTACTGTAAAACTTTATTGTCTTCCTTCTTTACTGTGCATAGCATAGGACAGTTTGCTTGAAAAAAACCAACCCTGCAGTAGCCAAGAGGCAAACCCCCTGCAGTTACGCAAGATTTCAAGATGTTAGGCACTTAAAATACACTAGCAGTTGAGCAACTTACTACACACACAGTAATGGATTTGGCCTCAAAACTACTGAGCACCTTTTCATAGTAATCTCTGCTCACCTCTAAGCAACCATTAGAGCTTCTGTTCAAGACAAGCATCTGAGTCAATGTAACTGGTATTTTTTAATTGCTATCAGCAGAACAAATCCAATTCAACCTTCCCACATACAAAATTTGTTTTATGCTGCAGCAGTTTCAAGAACCTCCACACATACATTTTCCACATTGGAAAAACTTGGAAAACAGAGTGTCTATCTTTTTCAAATACCTACATAGACAGCAGTGCCAGCTGACATCATCTTGGCAGATGAAGAGAGGCAGTTCTTCCCTCACCATTACCTTCTCAACCAAACCGACTCAGCCAACCACTGCATTTTCTCATGAGGTGTGCTGGCAGATTTTTGAGATTGGGAAGAAGTAAACAGGACAGGGCTCCCTCTCAGTTATTATTTCCTCACAGCTTGTAACAGCAAGCCCTCAACACCTGTATTTGGTCCTTTAGATCCAACTGTAATAGCAAAACTAAGGACTTGGGGAAATAATTAAAAAAAAAAAAAGAGGCTTACTTTGTCTCCTGCATTTGGATTCTTATCAGGATGGTACTCCTTGGCCAGCTTTCTGTATGCCTAGTTACAAGAGGTACAAAATTAATTTCAATCTTTATTAATCAGTTCTTTACTGAAAAACTTAAGTACTGTCTTCAGAAATAGAGAAAATGCTAATAAAGCAAAGTGTAAAAAATCAGGTTTGAAATCACTCCTATGTTAAAACAATAGATAAAAAATTCTGACCTTACTAAATAGATAAATTAACCACACTTGGGTTTAGACACAACTATAGCACACAAGAGGCAGAACTAGTTTTCCTACTTGTCTTCCTCAACTTACTGCAAGAATCACATTGGACTTCCATTAAAATCCCTTACTCCACAAAAAACATTCAAAACCCACCATATAACAATTGAAGTTTCAAGCCATTTGTCTTTCACCTGAACCACAGCAATACATTACCAACAAAATGGCTGCCACAGCTGCTCCTTCAGCCCCAGCACTCCATGCTCCCAATAATCATCTTATTCTCCCTTATTTTCCAGTAATGGAAGAGACTTCATCTCACGATGAACTCAGTCTGAGAGTTACATATGCAGGAATGTAGAGATAATATTTATTTAAATTCACTGTTCTAAAACAGTAGGAGGAGTAAGTGCAGCCAAATCTCCAGAAGAGATTTTTCAGAATGGTTTTTGGTTTTGTTCTGGGGTTTTTTGTTTGTTTTGATTTTTAGACCAGTATTTTCACCCTCAGACCATCACTTTTTCTACAGCAGTACTTAATGTGTTATGTTTGTACTTTAGAGGATGAAAAATAACAGACCAGGCAGAGACTTTTCCTGTAATTGGAGCTTTTCTGAGTAAAGACCTCATTTCTCCCCCACTTCACCTCAACACCTACTAGTAACAATGAGGACAGATATTAACACATTACAGGGTGTTTATTTTTTTTAGTTATACATATTTTAAAAAGCTACAGCAATGCAACTGCAAACAGCTAAACCACTGGTTCTTAGAGTGGATTTTTCAAAAGCTATTTCTGTGTAATTAATCATCTAAACTAGCTCTTTAGAACCACAACATTAAAAGAGCTTTACAAACAAAGCTCTACAGAGATCACAACTTTTCCTTTTTGTACTGGAAAAAATAAGGGTTTTTTTTGTACCTGCAGTTACTTCTCTTTACTGATTATCTTGAAATACTCTGTATTTCTGCATGTAAACAAGTAATAAAGTTTCATAAGAAAATAAAGAAACAAAATTAGAACGTGGATATTACAAGCCAAATATTCTAAACCCCAGTAAGGACAAAACCCTACAAGTAAAGGTCTTATAGGGCAAATTACTCATCAGTAACGGAGCATAATCTTCCACAAGTCTACATATTCCGTAAGAAAAATGGATTTCCCCTACATATTTCAAAGAGTCTAACCAAGAGAAAAAAACCCAAGAACACTGAACTGAAAACCCACATAACACTATCTAATTGGAAAAAAGAGCTTGCATGGTGATCTTTAAAAAGCAAGAGCACTTGTGTCTTTGCTGATAACAGCATTCTAGTTTAGAAGAACTTTTAAGACTACTCATGGTCAAAGGGAAGCTCCTGCTATCCATTTAATCAGCAACACCCAGAATTAAGTCTCCACTGACCCCATATTAGAACTTGAACAAAAGTTAATTCAACTAACTGGTGTTAAAGCCTCTCCTCTCAGCCTTTTTTGACTAAACTATCACCTAGTTATGTTTAGCGTCCCACACCATTACACAGTCAGATTAATAATGCAATCATAAAACCCTTCAATAACAACTGAGCTGAACTTCTGGCTGTTGCAGGCAGGTGGAAACTACATTCCATGATGTCTAACCTATAGAAATTAACACTGAACAGCAGAAGTTACACAAGTGGAAAACAACTGTTTTTCATTCTTGGAGGGCACAGATACCCTTATGAGAATTCAGTAAAAAATACTTCTACTTGCCTGTGTTGAGTACAGAGCATTATCCTCTCACCACATGCCTTCCACCTCTAATTCTATTTCAACACTGCAATTGCCTATCCCTGCACAAATTAGGCTACCCCATGCATGATGGGTAAGGCATAGTTAGATGTTCATACCAGCACCACCCATCAGCGGAAGAAGGTCACTACTGGTAAACTGTCTAGTCAATTATCCTCCCTCACGTGTAAATGGTCATTAAGTCCTTTTAAAAAAAAAAAAAAAAGCGGTTTATACGCTGCAGAATGAAAAAGAGGTAGCGAATTGTTATATTGACGAGCTAGCTGCAATTTTTCACCTCACTTCTTTGTTTACCTTACCGTGTCGCTTTCGGCCTGGGAAGGATCAAATAGACAGCAAAACGAAACCTCCCTAAGGCCTACACGTGGGGCAGACAATGGCTCCAATTAAGAATCGACTGGCCCTTCACCAGAATTTTTACACCCAAAGAATCTTTTCGCCAGCTGCGAATCCCGCTCCACCACGCGGGAGGGTCGCGACGCTGCGGGGGCGAGACGA
>VWZY01010119.1:6395-18501 GCA_013399075.1 Chloroceryle aenea
ACTTGAAGACATTCACTGTCTTTTATACAATGGGTATTTAGTTCTCATGAAAGACATGAATTACAATAAATAATCTCTGTAACAGATATTTCATAAAATTTGAGAGCTGTTGTTTGCAAGATCCATAGTTCCCTAAGGCATATATGATACAGTATGCTGTCTGAAAGAAGGACAAGATGACAGCCTCTTTGACAAAATGAACATGAATCAAAGATTCAAGCTGTGGTCACTAATTTGAGGCACTATCATTTCTGAAAGTTTGGCTAGGGTCACTTAAGGTGGAAGAAATTAAAAAAAAGCTGTACAGCTTTTGTGATATTCCAGTCAAAATCCTGCCAGCTCTTGAAATATAAAATTTGTTTTAAACAAGGAAGATGGTTAAAATGATACTATATGATGCTAAAAGGTGATTATCTATTTGAATATGTATATATTCAAAACTTCTGTGCACTTATGAAAAATATGTAGAATCCCAGAAATAAAGTCCTTCCCAAGAGTACACAGAGAATGTAATAATTTTATACCGGATGCTACTAAGGTAAATGTTGATTTTATATCGACAGCTCTAAGCAAGCAGTGAACTTTCACCTTTTATTCAAACATCCTTCATTAGATAAGGTTCATTTGAGATTTTTTTTATTCTTAATTTAGAGCTATCTTGATAAATCCATAACCTGAAGCTCTCACCTGATCAGATGGGACCCAAGATTCTCCATTAAAAGAGAAAAATTGTTCACATCACTAACTAATATCTTTTACTCTGCAAAGGCAGATTTACATGGGTTACGCAAACACCTTGTATTGTTGATGATCATGCAAAAAACATTCTAGTTGGAACACTAGTTGATTTCCATAGTCACCAGGCAGTGAATTGCACAAAAATTCCAGCCTTTTATTTTCTGACTTACTGCGCCCTTTGAAAAAAAATAATTTTTTAGGCATGATCTATTTGATTTTTTTTTTTTTTTTAGCTAATTATTAGAGTGATTAACTACTTTCTAGGGAAGAATACAGTTGTGTTGGCGATATGAGTGATGGTATGCACTAATTTCCCATGCTGGGATGAGGACAGTGCTCTTCTTGTGATATTGCCCAAAAGGAGAGAAAGAAGAGAGACCGTTTCTTACCAGTTGAGAGTGCCTTGTTGTGTGAAACTCAAAACCTGCACTGATATTTGACTGTTATTGCTCATAATCTTTAATTCAAAAGAGAACTCTCCAGAAGTGATAAGTGGTATATAGTTTTCAGACTGACAGAAGATGAAACTCAAAGTGTGAGTAGGCATCTAGAAACCACCAAACAACATCTGATTCAAGACAAGGTTTCTTCCAAGGAATTCCTGGTTTTCTTTTTATAATGCTGTAGGAAAGAGAAATTGTATTAACCATAATTTCATTTAGTTTTGTACTTTTTCCTACCCTTAGCAGTCACTGCATGGTGATGTATGGTGATCTTTTCATAACTGCTAAGAGCTTATTCTGTGTCATGTAACATTATAACAATATTTTCCAGAGGCATTAATTCCTACTTTGACTAAAGTGGTAAAGCACAGGTGACAAAAGCTTTTGTCATGGTACACGCAAGAAAGTCTTCAATACAAGCCTGAACATTTGTAGTACTGCAGAAATTATTATACAGTGCTTATATTTTGGAGAATGCTTATTATGTAAGACTTCTAAGATAACTCCTCTCCTCGGAACATACTTTAATGAACAATTCAAGTCGGCTGCATAATTGAAATTTTTCCATGTTTTAGTATATTTCCTGGTAGCACTCATCTTCCTACACCAAACTGGACATTTGTGACCATAAAAATAACCTTGTATAAACATAGAAGAAATTTCACCACATGCTACAATGCCAATGTGAGCTGTCTTCTAATCTCATTGGTGATGACTGAAGACAGAAGAATATTTATTCAGGACAAAGGTATTTTCCTGGTTTGTCCTCCATGTAATAGAAATAGACATTAGAAGTTTTGACCCTCTCTGGGACCTCACTTTCTGGTATTATGGAAAAAACCCTGGTGCCCATACACATTGTTCTCAAAGGACAACAGCAAACAAAAATCTTTAAAAATATGTATAAATAAATACTTATTCTATCAGTTGTTTCTTTTTGCAAAGAAAGTACTGATATAGCATGCCATGCTAAAAAACTCCTTTAGAGACTTTAAGTTGAATGAATTCTGGCTGTCTCAAATCAAGGCTGGCAAGGAAAATGCTCTCCAGACTGTGGCAGATGGCATCTGTTTTGTTTGCTTGCTCGATTTTGCTGTATGTTTCTGAGTATTACACTATGTTCTGCTCTGTTCTGCTAAAAGGCTGAGTAACAGGAGAAGGGTTGCTTTTTCACTTTTTAGTGGCTTCTGCCAACTATATCTGGTGAATGTCTCTCAATGGAGAAAATACCAGAACAGTTCTAACAGCAGTGGATTGTGATCTACTACAGTGTTTTTTTGAAGACCTGTCTGGAAATCAAAAGCACACATCTGTAAGGGATCTTCAAGCACAAACAGAGGTAATGAAGGTTCTCAGGAAGAGAAGAGAGCAGGGAAACATGTTACGGAGGAAGTGGAAAGAAAAATTAACATGGGACATATGACGTGTGTGTGTGCAGTATGTCAGAATCTAGGAAGTAACAAAATCAGCCAGGTGGAGAGCAAGACTGAAGAAGAGGATCTCAGAAGCACATGCACTTTCAAGCTGGTTTCCTCAGAAGGACTCAGCTTTTAAAATTTTTATTAATTATTTATATATATTATTATGCATTTTAATTAGGAAAATGAACTGCTATAGCTAGAAAACTTGTAAAACTTAGAATTTATTATCAGCTGACATTATGGAGATACAAAAAGGTCCATTCAAAAGAGTAACAAGATGAATTCAGAGGTGATGTGCTACTCTTTGATCTCAATGTGAATGATGTCTTAACTAATTGTTTGGTTGTGGGCTTTCTGGGTTTTTTTAATCAGAATAAAAACTGGTTTCAGGCCATGGAAAAGATGGACTTGTTCACTCACTAGGAATTCTTGCAAGTTTTTTCAGTAAGTATTGATTCATTGCCAGGTGCTGACTGGAGATTAAAAAAGCCTTTGTAAGGGATGCTGGACTACAGTTTATACTCACCATGATTTGTTTCTAAATGAATTCCTCATCACAGCTACGGATGTTTTAGATGACAAGGAATGAATTCCAAGAATGAGGCAACAACAGAGTGGGGAAAAAAGTATGGTTTTCCAAGACAGACCATCTTTGTCATTTTTGATCCACTTGCACTCTTAAGAGTTACTTTAAGAGTTTAGCTTTTCCATAAAGACTGACCACGGCAGGATGAATGGCCTGGAGGACAAGAACACTGGACAGAAGTTCTCTAGCATGAAGAAGACAGAGATGGCAGAGTAACAGATCCAGTGCTAACATCTTTCTTTTCAAATGCTTTCTTACATGTGTCAAGTACCAGTCTGCAAAGTAACAGCAAAGCACGGCTTCCTGAGTCAGCAGGGTAATGATAGGCAAGTGCCTGATGAAGAATGGTGAAAGGGTGCCTTGTTCTGCCAGTATTTGAAGAGTAATTTGCTCAGGTAGGAAGCAGCACCATTAAAATCTAGCAGAAATGTTTGAAAGGAGGACAAGCTTTCCAAACAACGATGGTAACAGAAAAGTGGCACAGAGAGGATCTTTTTCTTCAGCTAGATTTTCTAGAACCTCTATATGGATGAAGACACTTTAAACTGAGATCTCCTTCTTCATAGCTGCAGGCACTTCTGAATACTCTTAAATTCAGTTTGGATCCAGATAGTATCTGGAATGCAACTGCCACTGCCACAGCAAATGCAGGTGAGGGTGATAGCCTTGGAATGGGCCCATAAACCCTGCTCCTCAATCTCATGAAGCAGAATGGTGACCAATCGTCCTGCTGTGTGGTTAAGAAATAATTTGGTCATCTGTCTGCCAACTCTGTAAGACTTCAAATACAATTGGTCATATTGCCTTACTCCACTCTGCCATTCACACTTGTCTCAGGATATACTCAGAGGTTTTCTCTGGTGGCAAATCCATTATAAAAGGTTTATCCATGACAGCCAATTGTTCTTTTCCAGGCACAAGTCAACATCTCCTCTGTTATGACGATGTAATGGAGAGAAGACATAAGGAGAACATCTAAAATTTCTGGAAAAAGTATACTTTAGGGAGAAAAGTCTTTTTATATGAGTTTGGGTGTTGCCCCAAGTACAGAGAATTCAGCTGGCTGTTATCTAGAGATGACAGGCTGATAGAAATGGAGATGGCATTTTCTAAGTAATATTTGAAGAAGTGTGATAAGTTTTTCCATCTTAATTCAATATCCTTGGTACTGTACAGTCATCATCTAACAGTGAAATCTTCCCATGTAATTTCTGTGTCCTTATCTTCTCATTGATAAGAGATGGATGGTCTTATATTTAATAGTTTGTGGAAGACCTGTATTGGCTGCTTGTCTCTGCTGAGAACTACTGATACTTGTTGAGGCAGTTGATATGGTCACTGTTTTCCACAACCTTACATCAATAAGACAGTGATAATAATTTCTTATGTCACAGAGAATTGTGACTGTAAAATCAACAGCATATATATGTTTTTCATGCATAATACCCTGAGTGACATAGAGCTGAGGTTTCTCGCTGAGCTCTCAATAACCACACTTGATCTGATAGGAACAAAATTTGGTTATTACAGGAGTGCTAGATCCAGCCAGCAACCAAGAGATGAAAGGCTTCATACCCCAAGAAAGGCATGTTTTAAAGTTCCTATTTACTAACAAATGTTTTTAAATAATAATTTCCACTTTACACTTTTGAATATAGAAACATCTGATCTTTTTATTTATTAATTAGTTTTCTTTTTTATTTGGTTGTCCCTATTATGTGTTTCGTCTTCTGTTCTTCAGGCAAAAGCCTTGTTTTCCTCCCCGACTCCTACCTTTTAATTACTGCTGGCTTGATTGACAGAAAAAAAGGACAGAAGGAAATTTATTTTTTTTAAAGTAAAAGAAGCTGCTTCTTCATCATCCTTTGTGACACAATGTAGCCAGTTATTAACAGGCTTTGTGTGCATATAAGCACAAATGAAAGAGAGTGACAGAGAGACATGAAGCCAGAGAGGGAGAGCTTCAACATTTGATGATAAAATGCAGAGCTTGAGAGAATAATCACAAAAAAACCAAGAGAATTAAAAACCAGAAATTCTATGAAAAGGGAAAGTTAATTGGTATAGAAAACCAAATTCAGTATTCATTTGTGGACTGCCTTAATGGTTTAATAACTGCCAATTTTGTACACTGGCTCTGTGCAGTTGTAATAAGAATTTCATCCCCAGCTCTTACAGGGAAAAGATAAGCAAGCGAATATACTGTGGCCACTGAATGCCCTAGTACTGTGTTTTATTATGTTTACTTTATAATCCCATCATCCCCATGCCACCAGCATGCTTGAGGGGTAGTGGAGGCAGCAGTCGACACTCCCTGTTGGCTCCCTGTCTTTCACTGCTACCCTAAGGTACTTAAGAATGACAGTATAAAGAATTTCTGTGCAGATGAGCCTGTAGATTTGGGGAATTGGCTGCTTATAGACAAGAATTCTTTTGGTAGACTTAATTCCTTTAGCAAGGGTGAAGAACCATCTGTGGGGATTCTTGTCATGTATAAGGAAGTTAGTCATGCTCTCTACGGAGTTGAGTTTCTTGAATTTTAATGAAACCCATGTCAATCTGTCTCTTCTATACCCCTGCCTTGAAATCAGTGGTCAGCTAGTCAACAGTCACAACAGTAAATCACAGCAGATAAGCGATGCAGGACAGCAGTGAACGATTTATATCCTTGTACTTTTCCCTTTCCCCTTTCTCCTTTCTTTCCTTTCCTTTCCTNAAAATAATTATCTTTTTATTCTTTCATATATCCATTTTACCATGCTTATTGAAAGCATATGTAGTCTCACCACTTATTTCATTAGCCTAAAAAGTCCATACCATCAGTGGGTGAATCTGTGTAGCTACAAGTTGACTCTGTCCACTCCAGTTTATTCTCCATAGGCATAAATGTGGTATTGCCTTGGCATAGTACTCTACTACAAGCAATGGCAAGACTCAAAAAAAACTTGTCAGTTCTACTTCATCCATTTCAACCAGGAACAACTATATTGTTACAGTTTAGGGTCAGGGTGGCCCCTTAGACCAATAACAGTTGCTCTCTGTTAACCCCACTCCCTCCCCAAAGGGAAGAGAAAGGGAACAAGGGAGAGAGACTCAGTGATTGGAAAAGGAAACTAAAACAGATTTAATGAAAATGAAAATAATAATAAAAATAGAATATGTACAAATATATACAAAACTGGTATTGAACCCACCCCCCCAGGGTGGTAATTACATCACAGTCACCACTGATGCTGTGGAGCAGGCACCAGGGGAGTCCCAGACTGGACCCCACAGCAGATGGGAGCTGTGTTCAGAAGCTGGATCCTGGTACTGGATTCAGGAACACACTGGTTGGGATTTAAGGCAAAACAGACAGAGTCCTCCTTGGATGCTCTGAGGAAGGAAATGAAAGAGGACATGGAGTTCTGAAGCCCCCAGAGAGAGGGCAACAAGNAGCCCCCAGAGAGGGAGTGAGCAAGCAAGCAAGCAAGCAAGCAAGCATAGACCTTCCAGATCCCTCTGCTTTATACCAAATGTGATGTATATGGGATGGAGTTCCTCATTGGTCAGTTTGGGATCACCTTCCCTTTCTGCTCCTCTATGCAGGTGTGGCCTTTCCCTTTCCTGCATCCCCCAATGTGGTACAGAAGATCCATCAGTGGCCTTGGTCTGCACACCAACCCTTGGTAGTAATTCTAAACATGGGCTGTTATCACTGCCATCAGCAGACACTGTCTGTGAAAACAGGCTGCTAACTTCAGACAGTGCAGTTAGTTAGAACTGAGCTGAAAAGAACCATCTCTGCTCTCACCCAAACTAGGATATCTGTGTTAGAAAGTCCCACAGATCGGTTTTATTGATAGCAGTATACAGAATTGGCTACAGAATATGTACTAAATAGGATAAATATAAGATGCTGCAGGATGAGAGGATGAGAAATCATATATATGGCTGTTGTCCTGGATCCCTCTACTAACATATTGTTTGCTAAATAAAGTTCCCAGATTACTAGGTAATTCAGTATCTCAAGAGAACTTAATCATCTTGGACACAACATTGTGCTAATGGCGTTACTTACCACTACAGTGCTTGCCTGTGACCATTGAAGTGAGAGGAATTTCTCTCCATCTGTCCATAACTTTGTACTTCATCAAACTGAAGAATGCTTTGTTAATGGTGGTCAGTGTTTACACAGTAAATGAGCATGGTTTCAAATTGTTCTGCTCTATTTTAAAATTGGATTACTTTCTCTTTCTTCATAAAGCGACTACATTTGGTCAAGCTCATTTTTTGGCACTCCAGAGACAACCATACCAGCAAATGAACCATCTTATCAAACATAGAAGATAATTTGGCCAGTCCATGAGCTATGGCATTTCCTGTAGACAGGCTGACCCCTTCATCTCCAAGGGCAAGACCAAGCCAAGAGCATGACATAGTGGTCCCCAGATGGGACAACATCTCAGAGAACCACATCCTTGTTGTCACAGTGCTCCCTGAGACAGCAGTTAAATGCTGATGGACAGTAGGTGTAGGTCTGCTGCTGCACTACTCTCCATTTTATATCCCCAGGAAAAAAGTCATTCCAGCTCTGAGAGAGCATAACACCTCACAGGTTTGAGAGTTAGAGAAACAGAAGAAAGATATAATCCTACTTGCCAAGACACTCAGATTTTCACAAGGTTGACTCTCAAAGCATAAAGGCCCAGGGATTCATCAGCGGTATAGATGGGGTACTTGGGGATATGGCTTAGTGGTGGACTTGGTAGAGTAAGGATAATGGTTAGACTTTATGATTTTAAAGGTCTTTTCCAACCTAGATAATTCTATGATTATGTGTTCTTGAACCAACCTGTTTTGGCTCTGGACTGTTCAGATCTCAAGGAGCACATGATTGTTCAAATATATTTATTTTGAAATAATTTTTGATCTGCCTTTCAGATGGCAGGTATCAAGATACTATTCCTTTTGGGAACTTGTTTTTGCTTCTTTGTCCTGATTTTGAGCTTTTACTCTGAAACAGCTAGAAAAATCTGTCTGAGTTTATGAAGTTCAGATTTTTTTTCTATAACCTGAAGGGATCATTCTGTTTTTAGGAAGTTGTTGATATTTTGTAAAATTAAGAGAAGTATTCTAAAAGATCTTAAGATGTTATCATATTTCATAGAAATTTTATAAAATCTAAAGGCTTGTCGTGTAGAAAAAGCCTAAAATTATTTTCATTCTAGTATCAAATGTCAAAATATTAGAACTCTCTATACAGTCAAGATAATAACTTTCTTAATTATGAAATGTTTTGTTTTGTTTCCTCTTATTTAGTTAAGTTGTAACATTTGCTTACATGAAATGCTTTATTCAACAACATTTTGAATGCTTTGTCTTGAAAATTTCTTAATTTGTCTAAATTCTACTGATATGTAAACAAAAGTCTAAATTTTACAAGTATATAAAGTGGAATACTTCAACATTTTAAGAAGTGATAATCCTAAATTATAAGGTAAAGGAGAGAACCATTTAAAATACATTTTCAAGTTCAGTTTTGATATCACTTCTTTCTACTGTTCTTATGGAGCACAACAGCACGAATTTCTTTTCCTGGTATTTACCCTTGATTCCATTTTATTTTAAAATTCCGTGAAGAAGAAAGAACATTTAGATTTGGATCCCCATTTAATTGTTATGAGCATTTTTTTTCTGAAGTGTTTGACTTATGTTTCACTATCAGAACTCAGACACTAGATACCATTTTGTGGTTTTATTCTGAGGGGTATGGTGTAGAAATCACCATCCTGAGTCTGGCACAGATACAAGAGGACTATGAATGGGATTGCCTTATCTCACTGTCTAAAAGCCCAGGAACTGAGTTCTGAACTAAGCTACTTGTTTAGAACATATCAAAAAATAATGAAGTAATGTAGCCAAGTCAATGAAGAAAACTTCAGGAGGCAAGCAATTTCTTTCATCTCTCGCTGGTGTCTAAGAGTGTCTGAGATGGACCAAGTGAAATGTCATACTTTTATATGACTGAAGGTGCATGGTATAGAACATATTATTTTTCTGTTGATGAGCATAGCTGTCAGGCTGAAATAGATTCATCAGCAGGGTCTTTTTATATGAAATTTCAGCCTTTCTCTTACACAGGGTGTAGCTCAGACTATTTCAGAAAGAGAGAGTGTTCATTTGAACTTTAATAACTGTTTGGATGCTCAGACACTGTTGATGGTTATCACAACTAGTATGTAGAAAAGGTAGGCTGAAGTCTCATGGAAGAAGATGCTATCAAAGGTAAACTTTCTACAAAGCATTGAGGTAATGAGCAAAGACCCAATATATTTGCCACAGGTACATTCACATGCTTTAACTCATTTTCTGCTGAAACACATTATCCAGAGGCAAATCTCAGATGCTCTTGCTCTCAGTTAATTTATATCTATAAATATAAAGAGTGAGACATTTAAATATTAAGTTTGTCAAGAGTTTTTCTTCATTCCTGTTTGGTCAGTTATGAACTGTATCCTTTTTTCTGGAGTATTCACATTGCTCCTGATTTTATAACCAAGAACATGTCTGCTTTATGTAGCTTCTATTGGTTGCATCCTTCTTTCATGTGTTTATTTCTTATGCTTCATACAGCATTTGCTGATACGTAGTTAACCACTGTCAAAACTGATCAAGATTTTCCCTTTTTCCTCAGGGTAATTAATAAGGAAACTTCTTTCTTATTTTATTTTGGAAATATTTGTAAAAATTAATGAAGCATGTTTTGTTAAATTGAATTTGTTGAACTTTTCCAACTGAAATATATGCTGCCTTAGTGAGAAAGACAAGCATGGAGATAAAAACAGTGCATAGATAGTCCATACTAAAGAAATCAGAAAAATGCCATGTATTTGTATTATTTATTTATTAATTGCACAGCTTGCAAATCTTAAGGAAAAATACACATATGGTACTGATTTATTAAACTTGTATTTAATGTACATTCAGTTTCAAGTCTGAACACCTCCAGTGTTAGACTCCATCTAACTTGTCCAGGACAGAGGATTTGAAATTATGTTGGTACACTGGGTTATTAAAAGCAATAAACAAACATAATATGAACCTTTCATTTGTGATAGGAATGATTTTTAAATGTCTTTACCTAGGTTCTGTTACTTCAACAGAAAGGTTAGGTCAAATTTATATGGGCGAATTAAAAAGAACACAGATTGAAAAGGAGGAATTTTCATCTGAAGCTGTAGTCCAGCTTTTTGTTCCTGTTGTCATTATTTCTTTTTGACAATAGTTGCCCTGCTGAACTCATCACTTTGTTCAGAAGTGTGAGGCTTAACTCTCAGTGTTTTCTCTCTCTTTTTCCTTTGTTCCTTCCAAATAGATAAGTAATTTAGTTTGACTACAGTATCATTCTAATGAATGAAATATACTGGAAAGAAAAGATGACATTCAAATTGCAATTTAAACATAGTGATGCTGAAGGACTTTGCACCTACTTTTTAAACTCCTAAATCCAGGAGTGGTACTCTTGAGTTAGATACTGAAGTTCCCAGACCAATGTGTAAGAAGATGTAAATATCCCAGAATGATGTTTGAAGTGCTGTGGATTTGAACAGGGTGCAGCCAAGTTTTAAGATATGTCTGACTTTCCTCTTCGACTGAAGATCATATATCTGGACTGAGCTAAGTGACTCTTCAGGTCTGGGATTCCAAACATCAAATCAGATCCAGATTCACTTGACTTTTGCCTAAGTGCATGGAGGTGGGGATATTTGACTTCTTTTGTAATAACTAATTGATGAGAGCCAATATGCCAAAAGTACACCTCAGCATTCTAAATATCTTCATCCAAAGGAGTTTTAAATTAGTTATGACTGTTTATTATATCCTTCAGCTGGAAAATTCTTATTCCTCCTGGCATGCTTTGTATCCTTTAACCATACTGTGAATGCTATCCAATTGACAATAATGAAGACTTATTTATGGAATATTCCATAGGTTCTGAGTGACCTGATCTACTTGAGGATGTCCCTGCTTACTGCAGGAGGGTTGGACTAGGTGACCTTTGGAGGTCAAATTGAGGCATTCTGTGCATCTATGAATGTTCATTTCTGTGGTGGACAGTGTTTTAGCAGAATTCAACTGATGTATCAAAACTGAAGGAAAGGTTAGATTTAGTCTTTGACTTGCATCAGATAATATTTCTTGAGCAATTCCACCTTTGACCTCCATAGCTCTACCAGCAATCATATAGTTGTCATCTAGCATGGCTGAGTTTGTTCAAATAAGGCACCAAAAAATGGAGTGAAAGGTAAGTTTTTATTGCATACAATTTCCTGAGAAAGAGAACTCTTTTTAATTTTAAAATCTGAGTCTGCTTAGGTTACATGCTATTGCAAGAAAGGAAGATCAGAGGGAATCTGTACTTCATGGGACAGAACAAATAAACATCTGATTAAGAGCAAACCCAAATATATGCTTCTGATTTAAAAATGAATAATCATATAGAAGGTAGTACTGAGAATAGATGTGTGTAGGAAATAATACTTCGATACAAATAAATTTAACAAAATAGATTTACAAACTAAAACTAGAGGTACAGTGTGGCTAAACAGGTCTAAGAGGGAAGGTATTTTGAGAAGGAACACTAATCCCGGATTTTTCCACAGACTATATGGTCTGTGTATATACATGCATGTATGTGTTCTTAGTGTTTCCATGAAGAATTAGCTATTTATTGTCAGGTATCTAAATGTAAATTTTATTATCATATTGAACAACCTAATGAGAATACACTTACACAATTTTGATTGAAATTCTAAAAAAAAGAAACATGAGAAGGTGAGAAGTTTACAAATTACAGCAATGCATGACATTTTGCAACCTGGGACCATCAAACGCCAGCTCAAATTGTCTGATAGCAATCTTCATTATTTTTTTTG